>OX451741.1:1427415129-1428015129 GCA_948472305.1 Vicia faba | reverse complement strand
AGCATAGCTAGGAGAATGATGAAAAGAAAGGGTAATCAGAATGATGCAAAATATATGTCCAAAGATAAACCTGCTGTTAAGAAATCCAAGACTGAAGGCAAGGCTGGGGTAGAATCTGTGAAAACTGGTCAGTCCAAAGGGAAGGTGAAAGCCCAGGTGTATACTGGTAGACAACCAATTACAAAGAAGAGAAAAGAACCTGAATCGTCTGATTCTGATGAGGAATCAGAGTTTGAGATTGATGCTGAAGAAATTCCTATCAGAAGGAAACTGCCCTCCAGCAAAATTGCTAGAGTTCCTGAAGTCCCAACAGACAACATCTCTTTCCACCATCCTGACAATGCAAACAGATGGAAGTATGTTTGCTTGAAGAGAATAACTTTAGAAAGAGAACTCAACAATGATGCCATGGAGTGCAAGGACATCATGGACCTGATCAAGAATGCTGGACTGATGAAGACAGTGATAAAATTTACCAAGTGTTATGAAAATCTGGTCAAGGAGTTCATAGTTAACTTGTCTAATGATTGTGCTGATGGAAGGTCAGCTGACTTTGAAAGTGTTTTTGTTAGAGGAAGAAGGGTTAATTTCTCTCCATAAGAAATTAACAAATTTCTTGGAAGATCAAATGAGGATTGTCCTGATCTGGAAGTCACTGACAATGAAGTTTGTCAAACCATCACAGCAAGGCATGTGAAGTGCTAGCCCTTGAAAGGCAAGCTGAATGCCAGCAAACTTAGCATGAAATTTGCCATCCTGCACAAGATTGGTGCAGCCAACTGGGTCCCTACAAACCATAAATCAACTATCTCCACAGGATTTGGGAGATTTATTTATGCTGTGGGAACCAAGACTGCTTTTGACTATGGCAGGTATATTTTTGAACAAACTTTAAAACATGCTGGTAGTTATGCTGTCAAAGGACCAATTGCCTTTCCCTCCCTCCTTTGTGGAATTATCCTTGCACAATACCCTGATATCCTGGTGGCAAGAGATACTGCTTGCAAAAGAGCTCCTGCCCTTGGGTTGCACTACAAACTGTTTCAGGGATCTCATGCTCCTGATATTGTCATAACATCAGCTGAGACATCGTCTGTGAAGACCCAGTCCAAAACATCTGACGTTATAGCTTTATTAAAAGAGACCTGCAAAGAACTGGAAGCTTGGAAAAAGACCCTAGAAAACCTAATTTCCAGGTTAGAAAAGGAGGAAGCTGAAGGAAACAGAAGGGAAGAGGGTGTAGAAGCTAAAGGTCATCTCAATACTGAAGAAACTAGCTCCTCTGAGTCTGATGACAGTGCTTAAAGGTTGGTGGAGTTGCTGATTGATGGAGTTGATGTTGGTCCCTGGTAGAGTTTGGAAGTGTGTTCAGTTTTTAGTTCTGCTCTCATTACTTTTCTGGATGACTGTATAAATTTTAAGAACATGTATCTTTGGCCCATTTGTGGCTAAAGAGGGGGAGATATATTTTGGTACTTTATTAGACATTCTATTTTTCTGCAGTCATATTTATTCTGCTGCTATCTATCTCTGATTGCTTAGGGGCTTTAGCCAAAAATCTGCCAAAGGGGGAGTTTGTAGTTGTTTAGGTATTGGCATGCATTTTTGGTAAAACCAGGTGTATGAATGTCATGACTGATGTCATAACATTCTAGTTTATTAGGTACAGATTTATTAGGTACCTTTGCAGAAAAATATTGTCATACAAGTACTGATGTTTATGAGTGTGTATCTGAGCATTTTGCAAAATGATCACATTTACCAAAATCAGTAAACAGGAATTCAGATGTCATAACAAATGTTAAGACATCCTGTTCTGAACTAACAGGTATGCAGTTTGGTTAATTCTGAGTTTTTTCAGGAAAATGACTCAGTCTTTCCAGAACAGAATCCTACGTTTTCTTTGGGTTAACCTAGCTCAACCCCAACCTGGTTGATCTAGTCCTGTGACCTAGTCTTAAGGTCAAACGGAATTAACCCTAGCTTTTTGTGGAAACCCTAACTGAAGATGCAGCTGCTATATATTCAACAGAGCTGCTGTCTTGGAATGTATCCCTTTTTGACAGAAGATCATTTAGAAGCTGTATAGTTTTAACTATTGTAATCCAAGCAATTATCATTGTGATAAGTGACTTGGAATAGGTTTTAATTGTAAGGGTTGTGTATCACTCAAAGCTTTGAATCAAGAGTGTTTGTATGTATCTTGACTAAAGCTGTGAAGCAAAGTCAAGTTAGGTTTATGTATCACTCAAAGCTGTGAAGCAAGAGTGTTTGTGTTGCTTGATTAAAAAGCTGTGAAGCATAATCAAGTGTATGTTTTGAAGAGTGTCTTCATCAATTGATTAGTCAAATTGTTTTATGTATCACTGCTGTGATTGAGGGGGAGTGAGTAGGAACTCAGGTTTAAGTTGTACTTAGATTGAAGTTGCATTGGGTAGGTCTTAAGTGAAGGAGATAAACTGGTTGGTTTATTCCTGAATTAATATCTCTTATAGTGGATTTCCTCCCTGGCTTGGTAGCCACCAGAGTAGGTGTTGTTGCACACTGAACTGGGTAAACAATTGACTGTGTTCTTTACTGTTTTTGTATTTACTGTCTTATAGAAAGTCAGATACGGTGTCATAACATTGAACGTGACATTGAGTATCTGCAGCCAGAATTTCAAACATAGCTCACCATTGACATGTACAAAGATAAATAACTGAAAAACAACACACTCGCACATGCGCACTCTTAGGGTACACCTCACTTGGTTGCCTTCGAATGTGGTCATTGAGTATAGGAAGTTTTAGAGGTCGTCCTCTTGTCCAAAGATCATAGTTGCCTCGAAACGGTTGCCTCGGAAAAATGATCTAAGACATTAAGGTTACCACTAAGGCGTCCTAACATTGCTTTAGTGACCACACGTCCCTTATTCGAATTGACCCTTAAAACTCTAACGACGATGCTACCCACTCATCAATAGTGGGATAGCATTGTCTAAAGGACATTAGCACAGATTGATTCCTTTTTCGAATAGGTAGATGGTTCTTAAGTACTTTCTCTTTCTAAAACAAAACAAAACTTTTCGTACTTACACCTTTCAAACAAAAACTTCTTTCAAACCCACAAACACAAAGAAAAGCAAATTTTGAAAACACTTTGAGCAAGTACCTAAGATCCCGTGGATAACCACAGATAGAAAGGGTGCTAACACCTTCCCTTTCTATAATCTACCCCCCGGACCCGAGAAACATCTCAAAAAAGGAATTTTTCTGTGCTTTTTTCCTTTCCTTGTTGGATAAAATAAAAGACGGTGGAGACTCTTGCTTACAGCGACATTTTGCAAAAACAAACGCAAAACACGAACCAGCATTCCAAAAACAGTCAGTTCTCTTCCCACCGTATCACAAGTATGATACTCAATAAAATTATATTTTTATATACTGTTATTACATTAGTATTTAAAAAATCATTTAACAAAAACAACTGCCTAGAATGAAATATGAGTATAAAAACTAAAGTAAGAGTATCAACGCAAAGAAATGTCATAAAAATTGAAGAAATGCCATAAAACTAAAATCATTAAGCGGTTGTTTTTTCAAGATATAGAGCGCGCTAACAGAGGCGATTTCCGGCGTACGGAGGGGCAATTTTCGATGTTATTCTAGGATTCCATTTTCAAGATCCCATCCTCGTGGTTGTGATTCCGGACAAGTTTAAAGTCCTAGCCTTCGGGTTTAGGGACCAAATTGGATATCCATTTCGAATGGTGTTCGGATCTTTCTCACTTTTGGAAATGACTCGGGGGAGAGGAAGGCCAAAGAAGAAGGTGTCTACTCCACCGAATACACCCTTGAACTCTGAGAGCATAGCGAGGATAAGTCAAGTTTTTGGTGTTGGAAATGTGATATTGGAAGAGACTGTAGCAGAAGCAAGCTCTGAAGAAGAACTCATTTTCCATATTCTATCGGAGAACCCTAAATTGGAAACTGAAGTGGAAGTGGGTAAGAAAAAGCTCTAGGTGGGTTTGATTAGTGGAAATATATTACCCACGAATGGGCTGATGTTAGGGTTTGTAGCTCCCAAAATTGTGAATGGGGAATTTCGAAGTCAAAATTGAGTCGGAGGATGTAGAGTCTGAATTGAAGTTTTGGGACACAACTTTGATTATGTATGCTCTAGGAAAATACTTAACCATGAATGCTGTCAAGAAATTCATGGTGAAGTTTTAGAACTTTGTACAACTTCCTGGGATATTTTTACCATGAAGAAGGGTACTTCTTGCTGAGGTTTAATTCTCACAGGGATATGGATCAAGTGGTTATGAAAGGGCATTACACTATCCATGGAGTTCTTATGATTTTGAAAGAATGGCATCAAGAGTTCGACTTCAATAGAGACATGCTTAGGACCTTACCAATTTGGGTGACTCTGCCAAATCTTCCCCTTCGCCTATGGGGGAGAAAAGTTTATGAAAGATTGGTAGTGTTCTAGGAACGCCCCTATGCTCAGATGAGTGCACTGCTAATAAATTGAGAGTGACATATGCTAGGTTTCTTATGGAAATTGATATCACTACCAAGTTGAGGGAGAGAATTATTATTATAGATAATGAAGGAAAGAAAATTACTTAAAGGGTGGAATATGAATGGAAGCCGAAATACTGTGAGAAGTGCAGGAAAATGGGTCACCAATGCTTGGAAGAGAGACCTAAGCCTGTGAAGAAATGGAATGTAAAAGTGACCCAGGAGAATCATAAGGAACCTCCATAAGTGAAAGATAGCCATAAAGTTGTCCATAAAGAGGTTGTAGATGTACCTGAACCATCAATTCCTTGGATAGAAATACCAACAATCGGGAAGAAAGGTAAAACTCAGTCACATAGCTTCCCTAGTGATGTTGAATTTGCGTGTGAGAATGGGTTTGACACATTATGGAATGAATATGGAGTGTACAATGAACCTCCACCATGATCTTATCTTGTAATGTCAGGGGCATTAATAATGTTGGCAAGTGTAGAGAGGTTAGTTCCCTCCTTAACAACCTACATCCATATTTGGTCATTTTATCTGAAACTAGAGTTAAGAGCAATAAAGTTGTTTCTATCAGGAATAAATTTGGGGGCCAGTGGTCTTGGATTGACAACTATCAAGCTCATGCTAATGGGAGAATTTGGATGATGTATAATGATAGAAAAATCCAGGTAGTCCACCATTGTAGTTCTGATCAGATGATTCATGTGGGGGTTCATAATCTAGCAGGGACCCTACTTTTTTTAGGCACAGGGGTTTATGCTTAGAATGCCCTTAAGGAGAGGAAAGCCATGTGGGAAGACATTATCAATCTCTAGCCTTTGAGTAATGAACCTTCGTTCATTATGGGCGATTTTAACAATATTCTGAGGGATAATGACAAAATAGGAGGTAAGCTTGTTATGGAATATGAATATGAGGATTTGGCCAACATGATGGATAAACTTAACTTGTTTGAAAAGGACAACTAGGGTGATCACTTTACCTGGTCTAATAAACATGAAAGCGACATGATTGACTCCAGGATTGATAGGCTCATTGGCAAAATTAGTTGGCACCAACAACAAATGAATGCTTCTCTGTTCATAATGGAACCAGGAACATCTCATCATGTTATGCTCTGTTTAAAGGACCCTGGGCGGGCCCAGCTCAAGTATCATCAATTCAATTTTTTTAATATTGTGACTGAAAAGAGGGTTACCTGGAAAAAGTTAAGGATAGTTAGGAGATCCCTATAATTGGTAGCAACATGTATATCCTTTTGAGAAAGTTGCAAAGACTGCAACCTGTTATTAGGGAGCTTAGCAAATCTTTTAGAGGCATTCATGGACAAATTGATAAGGTTAGATATAAGCTTTATGAATCTCAAGAGCTGTTGAGGAAGGATGTAATGAACCCCTCTATTATTGAGTAGGTGAGAATCAACACTAAAGAACTGGTGTACCTAAATAACCTTGATGAGCAGATGTTGATGTGGCGTGATAAAGTGGATTGGATTAGGAAAGGTGAGGGCAATAATAGTTACTTTCATGCTACCCTTAAAGATAAATTCAAGCAATCACAGATCCTGTGTTTGAAAAGGGATAATGGAACTCAAATCACAACCCAAAATGAGATAATGGAGGAAGTGGTAGATTTCCATGGCAAGTTGGTTGGCATAACTAGTCCCAACATGGTGGGTATTGATGTGGAGCCTATGAGCAGAGGGAGTCAATTAAGTAGAGACCAAAGTGACTTACTGGTTACGCCTATAAAATATGGGGATATTTTTAAAGGCTTAAAGAGCATTAGAGATATCACTGCCCTGGGGATGATGGCTATAGTGCTAAGTTCTATAAATCTTCCTGGAGTATTATTAAGCTTGACTTTTGTAATGATGTGAGAAATTTATTTGAGAAGGGAAAATGTACAAGGCTATAAATAATACCATCACGACCCTCATTCCGAAGAACAGTAATGCATCTAAGGTTAGTGATTACATACTGATTTCCCATTGTTCTATAATCTACAAGGTCATCTCTAAAGTAATGACCAACAAGCTTGGAAAAGTTATCAATCAAATAATGCACCAAAGTCAAATAACTTTTATTCTTGGAAATCACATCCAAGATAATATCCTACTGGACTTTGAGTTAATTAAAGGTTATAGTAGACATAGTGGTCCTCCTAGACTAATGATACAAATGGATCTCCGAAAAGCATATGATTCAGTGGATTTGAGTGCTTTAGAAGTAATTCTCAAAGAAATGAGTTTTCCTCATAAGTTCATTAGTTGGGTGATGCTGATAATCAACACAATGTCTTATAAATATATAGTCAATGGCGTGCTTACAAATAATCTGGTGGCCAAGAGAGGGCTTCTTCAAGGAGATCCCCTCTCTTCAATGTTGTTTATGTTGGTGATGGATTATCTCCATCGAGTGCTTCAAAAGGTGCGATAGAACCCAAACTTCAACTTCCACTCCAAATGTGAGAAGTTGGGGACTATTAACCTCTCTTTTGTGGACGATCTCCTCCTGTTTGCGAGAGGTGATTCAGGCTCAATCCAGCTCCTCGTGAAGACGTTTAAAAACTTCTCCTCTTCCACAGGATTGTCCGCCAACCTCCTCAAGTGCAAAATCTTCTTTGGCAATATGGATATCAATTCTAAAATTGAAATCCTTCATCCTTCTGGGTTTCAAGAAGGCTCCCTTCCTTTTATGTACCTTGGCATTTCTCTTTCTAGTAAAAGACTCACTTTTACTCAATGCCTTATGCTGGTGGATAAGATGGCGGCGTGGGTCAGACATTGGAGCTCTAAGCTCCTAAATTTTGTTGGACGAGTGCAACTTGTAAAAAGTGTTATATTTGCCATGTCGAATTTTTGGATACAAAGCATTCTGTTACCTAAGAGTATCATTAAAAAGGTGGATGTTCTGTGTAGATTTTTTATCTGGTCTGGGGGTGAGAAGATTTCCAAGAAAGCTTCTGTTACATGGAAAGACACTTGCAAACCGAAAAATCATGGGGGCTTGAACATTATGGGCATTAGAAGCTGGTGCACAACTACTGGCTTAAAGTTGCTTTGGAATTTGTCTGGAAAAGCGGATAGCCTCTAGATCAAAGGATCCATTTTTACTATGTCAATGGAGACACAATTATGACTGTTCCTGTTAAAGCTAGCTGTTTGTGGATTCTAAATTCAATATTGAGGTGCAGAATGGTAGCAGGGTAGCTCACGAGCTGGAATAGGTATTTACAGCTAGATAAGTTTAATACTATGAGTGTATATCTTGATTCGAAGAGTATGGACCCGAATGTGTTTTAGAAAAAGATCTTCTTCAATAACTTGGCTAGACCAAAAGCTTGTTTTATTCTTTGGGTTGCTTTCCATAACAGACTCACAACCAAAGATAGATTGTATAGATTCAAGTTGTTGGACAAAGATATTTGTGTGTTTTGTAATGAAAAAGAAAATCTGCAGCATCTGTTCTTCAAGTGCAATACCATTTGGCTATTTGGAAGGAGGTTTTGAAGTGGTTAATGTTCATCATCAACCAAGTTGTTGGGATCATGAGTTGAACTGAATTCTGGCTAATAGTAAAGGTAAAGACTGCAAAACCTCAGTTTTGAAAGTGGCTTTTACGAAAACGGTATACGCGACTTGGAGGTTTAGAAATCATAACTGCTTTGGCCCTAAAAAGGATAACATTCGTATAAGTTCTAAGATTATTGATGTTATTATTCAGAGGTGTTGGATAAAGCCTAGATTTAGGAAATATCTATCCACTCTTAAGTTACCTTAGGTGTGTTTGGCGTCTTTGGGCCTGGATCATAGGATCGTTGTGCTTGTAACTGTTTTTTGGTTTGAAATAAAGTATTTACATTTCAAATTTTTTTTTGAAGAAATTAAATTTTTCTGAATGTTTCTCTCTCTCTCTCTCCTTAAAATGTCATTTATTTTTCTTTTATCAACAATTCATAATAATTGCACATGAAAGATATCATGAGAGAATAAAGATTTGAGGCAATCCAATTCCTAAAAAAATGTAGCCTCATGATAATTGATAAATATTTTTCTGCATTGATTTATGATAATCATTCGCGTGATCAAGACTCATGATATTGAATTTAGTTTAATTATATTTATATCTTTTTATAATCAATAATAGGTCATTTATGTTCTCTAAATTTTTTTAAAATATAATAATTAAAAAATAAATTATATAATAACAGAAATGTAACATAGAAAATAGATAATTAAGTCGTCGTAATAGATAACACAATGTATATTCATAGAGAATTCAAAGCCTACCATTTTAATTTTTTCACAATATTTTTAATGAAAATTTTCAACAATCTACATTTTTTATAAAATATAACTCACTGTGTGTATTTCAATTATTATTTTATATTTTATTTAAATTATAATATATTAAATTTTTAAAAAATTAAATATTTAAATTTTATTTAACAAAAAGTTAAATTTAAAATAAAATAATAAATACAAAAATATTTTATAATCATTAACTACGTATCGCGCATATCATATTCTAATTAAATTAATATCAACATATTATTTAAAAATAGAGGGACAAGGCCTCTCCCCGTGCCTAACATATTAGTAGTTAATAGTTAAAAGCGACAATTAAATTAATGACCATTATTAAAAAAATTAATAAATAATTTTTGTCAATGTAAATAAGATATCCTCTTCAGGCGTACACATATATTAATTATTTAAAAAATGTAACATTACTGTATTTTAATATTAAGTTGGAACTTGTAACATTTAATTTAAAATAAATATTTTTATCATCTCATTTAATGTGGTTGAATAATATTCTTTACATTTTTAATTTTATATATTTGATTTATATATAGATTAGATATAATTATTATTCAACAAATCTAAAAAAATAAAATTTATTTATATGTAACATAGTAGCATCCATTTTAAAAAAAATTAAATATGCATTTTTATTATTTAAACAAACACTTGTGGAGGACTTCCATACGTCATGGTCCATAACCTTAATTATGATAGGAGAACTTTTATAATTATGATAGTGGAAAAACAGTTTGAGGAGACAGAAAATGACAAGCACTTAACTTATCATTGATCAACCTCTGCGAAAAATTGCAAACCTAAAATAAAAACATTTGCAACTCTATATTTGTAACTTGTCCCTTTCTAATGATGGTTTAAAAGATAAAATTCTCTTTTTAGGGTTTATAAAAAACACCTATATTTTGTTGGGTGCCATGAAACATGGTAGTAATAATTCAATTGAGACGTTAATCAACACCTAAAGTAAGAACAAGAAAATAAATAACTTTTGTTTTATAGTTTCAATCATTTTATATTGGATTGTATCCAGACGTAGACTGAAAAAGAGGCCCCACTTGATTACTTTTGATATTTGTGGATGAAGATTTTTGCAGCTAGTAGTATACACCTTCCTTTTACCCTTTTAACTATTTATTAATCTGATTTAATTAACCAAAACTATTTATTTACCCTCTCTTGCTCATAAAACTGTTACATTTATATTATATGCTGTTATTGAAAAAAATACATTTAATTAATTTAATAATTAAATGAGCTTTATTTATTAATAATATGGTGAAATAGTTATATAAATTAAACAAAAATAATAAAAATAATAGTGAAGGCTTGTTTCTTAAGAGTGTGCTTCATTCAATGTCTTATGTTAGAATTCAGTTAGGTACAATTTAACTTCTTTAAATAAATAAATAAATAACTAAGTAAATAAATAAATGAGAGAATATTAATAGAGAAAACGAACATTTTATTTTAATATTTCGTAAAGGAATTTTACATAGTGATTAATGTTAGCGCGCGGGGCACTTTTAATGAGGAGAGAAAGAGAGAATAATAAAGGAAATAACGATTTGTATTATTAAATTGTACAAATAATGATACACACTATGACTATTTATATACAACCCTAATTGGGTTTTGGGCTAACACAACTTGGATTATATTTAAATATTAAATCTAATCTAATCTAATTTAATATTTCAACACACCTCCATAATTCAAGTTGTCGAATATCCTCAAAAATAGTCAATCTGAATTATTTCTAATTTCTTTCTCAAATTCAGGAATTTGTCGATCTCCAATCATTTGGTGAAAATGTCGGTCAACTGTGCTTCACTTGAGCAATGTCTAACTTCAAGTTCACCTTGATTTACTTTTTCCCTCAAGAAGTGAAACCTTGCTTCAATATGTTTACTTCTTCCATGCAGAAATGGATTCTTTGCCAGATTTATGGCTGACTTGTTGTCTATTTGCAATACTAGAGATTTATTCACTTTGACAGTCATTTTTTCAAGTATAGATCTGATCCAAATTGCTTGACATGCCACATAAGATCCTTCTATATATTCAGCTTCACATGATGACATGCCACCACAGGTTTCTTCTTCGAATACCATGAGATTGGGACACCAAATACTTGAAAGAAATATCCAGTTATGCTTCTTCGATCTTCCTTATCTCCAAACCACCAGCATCTGAAAAACAATTAACTATTTCTTCTTTGCCTTCAGAATCTCGTCGAAATAGTATTCCACAATTTATTGAATCCTTCAAATATCTCAGGATTCTTCTTGCAGCCTTCATATGTGACACTCTTGGTTCACCCATATATCTGCTTACTAATCTAACTGCGAAACCTATATCAGGTCGACTGTTGCACACATACCTCAGAGATCCCACAATTTTCTTGAACAAAGTTGCATCGACTTTGTCTTCCTCTCCATTCTTCTCCAACTTCACATTTGGTTCGACATGTAAGGATGCATGATTCGAATCATCCATTATGAATCTCTTGAGTATCTCTTTGACATACTTTCTTTGATGTAGCACCATACCTTACTTCAACATTTGAAATTCCATGCCTAGAAAATAAGATAATTTTCTTAGATCCGACATTTCAAATTTCTTCGTCATCAGCTCTTTGAACTTCGACAATTTCTCTAAACTATTTCCAGTTACTAGCAAGTCATCAACATACAAGCAAATGATTGTTATATCTTATGCTATAACTTGAACATAGACACCATACTCTGATTTGCATTTGACAAATCCCAATTCGACTAAGTACGAGTCGATCTTCTTGTTCCATGCCCTAGGTGCCTGCTTGAGGCCATAGAGTGCTTTGCGAAATCCATATACTTTACTCGCTTCCTTCTAAATCACAAACCCAGAAGGTTTTATAACATAAACTTCTTCGTCTAAAGGACCATTCAGAAATACTAATTTCACATCTAGATAGAATGTCGACCAGCTTTGGTTGCATGCCAATGCTACCACTAGTCGAACAATTTCTAATCTTGCTACTGGAGTAATTACTTCAGAGTAGTCGAGTCCTGCTCTTTTAAGAAAACCTTGATCTATTAATCTTTCTTTATGTCTTTCTATTGACCCATCTACATTGTGTTTAAACTTTGAACACCCACTTTACTTTGATAACTTTTGTATGTGCTGGAAATTTAACTAACTCCCATGTGTTGTTTCTTTCGATTACATGTAACTCTTCGACCATAACTAAATTCCACTTGTTAATCTTCAAAGGTTTGCTATAGTTGATTGGTTCAGCACCTACAAGTAAAGAAAAATGAACTAATTCTCCATCTGGTGTGATTTCATCATCACCCACCACTTCATAATCATGAAGTCTTGTTGGAAGAACTTTATTTCTTTGAGGTATTTGGCTTGTTTTAGTCACAACCTCTTCGACTTCGACTGTGTCAGGAGTGTCAGCAACTACTTCTTCTTCGACTTCGACTGGATTCTCAACAATTCCTTCGACCTCTACTTCATCAGTTTCTTCGTCGAAATCAAAGTTCATTAATGGCTTGTTAGTTGAATAGCTAGAATTCCAATTCCAGGAAGAATTTTCATTAATCACAATATCTTGACTCAACACAATCTTCTCATTAACTGGATTGAATAGTTTGTATGCACCAGTTTTATAATATCCTACCAGAATAGTGAGAGGTCAACATTCTCATTACCTTGTCAATTATCATCTTAGCAATAATGGTTTCACCACAACCCTTCATGAGATGGACGAGTTTCTGAACCTTCGACACATATTCTGCAACTTTTTCATCTCCTCTCATCGACAACAACTCATATTGTTGTCGCAAGGTTTGTAATTTGACAACCTTGACTTTCTCACCCCTTCGTCATACTTCACTAGATATCCCATGCCTCATTCTCCGTTTCAGCATGAGACATTCTGTCAAAATTAGCAGCATTGACAGTTGTTTGAATGCAATAAGCAGCCTTATAATCTTTCTTCTTGACTTTGTTGTGGGTTTTTTTTCTGTTCGTCAGTTGCATTTGCAGCCAACGCAAGAACTTCATCGGTAACCACTTTTAGGGTTTCATGGAAGTCAAACAAGGATTGCATCTATTTTTTCCATCAGATCCAATTTTTATCGTGAAGCATTGGAAGATAATTCAGAATGCCCTTATCACTAGTCATCTTCACAGCGGTTGATTCATTTGTCCTAGAAACACGATCTCTGATGTTAAATTCTTGAAAACTTGATCAAGAACAATAACCGGAAGCTCTAGATACCAATTTGTTAGTGCGTGAGGCACTTTTAGTGAGGAGATAAAGAGATAATAATAAAGGAAATAAGGATTTGTATTATTGAATTGTTGGAAGTATTTTCATTAATGGCTTGTTAATTGAATTGTTAGAATTCCAATCCCAGACAGAATTTTCATTAATCACAATATGTCGACTCAACACAATCTTCTCATTAACTGGATTGAATAGTCTGTATGCACCAGTTTTATGATATCCTACCAGAATCATAGGTTCACTCTTGTCATCAAGCTTCCTTCTCCTTGCATCAAGAACATGCTTGTAACACATAGAGGCAAACACCTTCAAATGACTTACTAATGGTTGTTTGCCACTCCACACTTCTTCAGGAACCTTGTTCTTCAATATCTTAGTAGGACACATACTCAAAATATAAACTGCAGTGGAAACAACTTCTCCCCATAAAGACTTTGGAAAATTCTTTTGCTTCAGCATGCATCTTTCCATATCTAATAAGGTTTTGTTTCTTCTTTCAGCAATTCCATTATGTTAAGGTGTATAAGGAGCAGTTACCTCATGATCAACACCATACTCTGCATAGAAATCTTCAAACATCTTGGATGTGTATTTTCCACCTCCATCTGTTCGCATAACTTTGATCTTCTTCTCACTCTGGTTTTCGACAAGTATCTTGAATATCTTAAAGATTTTGAATACTTCGTCCTTTCGTTTGATCACATAGATCCACAACTTTCGACTAAACTCATCGAAAAACGAAACAAAATATCTGTTTCCACCAATTGTATGTTCTTAGAATGGACCACACACATCTGAATGCACCACTTCGAGAATACAAGATGATCTCATTGACATAGTCAAAACGAAAGAATTTCTGGATTGCTTTCCCACTAAACAACCTTCACAAAGTTTTCCAGGCATCTCAAGTCTTGGAGTACCAGTAACCATATCTTGAGTAATCAGTTGATTAAGTGATCGAAAATTCAAATGTCCAAACCTCAAATGCCACAACTAACTATCCTTGCGGTCGAAAACAGTTTTCAAACATTGAACTTCGGTCGAACTGATCATAGTCTTAAATGTCTTATTCTTCGACAATGGAGATTTTAAGACAAAATTGTTCTTGGTGTCGAATAATTTCAAAACTCCATCTTTCATGACAACTGAGAAACCTTTTTCGACTAGTTGTCCAACACTTAGCAAGTTGCATTTTATTCCAGGTACATAGAGCACATCTTTGATCATAACTTTCCCTTCATTACTCATTTAAAAGACTATGTTGCCAGCACCTTCTGTTTGCAATGAACTATTATCAACAAGTTTTACCTTGCTCTTCTTCGACTCGTCAAAATATTCCAACCACTCCTTTCGACCAGTTATGTGGTTCGAGCAGCCTGAGTCGAGAAACCAGATCTTGGAGTCGACATGGTTATCTGCAACTGCAGCCATAACCACCACACCACCTTCAGAATCATTTGAATCTTGGCGTACAAGGTTCACTCCTTCGTCCTTGCTTGTCGATCCCTTGTCTTTTCTGTACCAATAATTCTTGGCCAAGTGTCCCCACTTTTCACAGTTATAACATGTATAACTTTCGTATCTTCTTTGTCCTTTCGATAGTTTCCTCGTCCCCTTTTCGAGGATTCAGAAGATCTATCTTCGACCTTATTCTTATGGGGATTCGAGAAAGACTTCTTGCCACGAGTCTTGTCGAACTTGCCTTTGAATTTATTGGAACCACATCCTTTTTCCATGATTGATCTTATAGTGCTTGTATCGAGTCCTAAACTCTGTTCCTTTCGACAATCTTCATCTCATGCGCCTCCAACGACCAACCAAATCTTTGACTTCAGTGGTTTCAAGATTGTTGCATTCTTGAATAGCTACGATAACCTGATCAAAGTGAGAGGTCAACGTTCTCATTACCTTCTCAACTATCATCTTATCAGTAATGGTTTCACCACAACCCTTCATGAGATGCACGAGTTTCTGAACCTTCGACACATATTCTGAAACTTTTTCATCTTCTCCCATCGACAATAACTCATATCGTCGATGCAAGGTTTGTAATTTGACAACCTTGACTTTCTCACCTCCTTGGTAATACTTCACCAGAATATCCCATGTCTCCTTCGCCGTTTCAGCATGAGTGATTATGTCGAAATTAGCAGCATCGACAACCGTTTGAATGCAATAAGCAGCCTTGCAATCTTTCTTCTTGACTTTGTTGTGGGCTTTTTTCTGTTCTTCGGTTGCATTTGCGCCAACGCAGGAACGCCGTAGGTAACCACTTTTAGGGTTTCATGAAAGCCAAACAAGGATTGCATCTGTTTTTTCCATCGGATCCAATTTTTGTCGTCAATCATTGGAAGAGAATTCAGAATGCCCTTATCACTAGCTATCTTTGCAATGATTGATTCACTTGCCCTAAAACACGATCTCTGACGTGAAGTTCTTGAAAACATGTCAAGAACAATAATCGAAAACTCAGGATACTAATTTGTTAGTGCGCGAGACACTTTTAGTTAGGAGAGAAAAAGAGAATAATAAAAGAAATAAGAATTTGTATTATTTAATTGTACAAATAATGATACACACTATGTCTATTTATATACAACCCTAATTAAGTTTGGGCTAACACAATTTAGATTGTATTTTTATATTAAATCTAATCAAATCTAATATAGTCTAATTTAATATTTCAACAATTAATATGTTGGAAATTATCCAAAATGTGATTGAAAACCCTAAGAAGGACTCTGGTCTGATAACTAGGTATTTGCAATAATCCCGACTAATGTGTAATACTCTTTTTATAGTAGGATTTTAGAATTTTCAAAGATCTAAAACTTTTTATTTGTTAAAGTTGCTGATCTTCAAAAATATGATCTGAGGATCTCTAATGTCTTGACAACTCCGAGCAGGTGTACCTCTAGAGCATATCAATCTTAGATGTTTATCATACCATCATTTTCTTTATGGATATCTGCTGTAGAGGACTTATGTAAGTATTCTAACATGAGTAGAGTGACATTATTAGACTTTGCTTGTCTAATCTGACAGTCCTTGAGAGTTTACTCGACTTTGATTTGATAATGTATTAAAGCGAGATCATTCCATGTATTTTAGATCTTTTTAGTCATTCTCATAGCTTAGATCTTTCTAAATATCTTTTGAGAGGTTAGAACTTTCTAAATATCTTTTGAGACTCTTGCATAGTCATGAAGCAAAACATACTCAGTCTTTTTAGATACAATTAAAATAGTAAATATTTTCTTTAAAAAAATTGCAAGTGAAATAATTTTATTAAGACCCGAAATATTAGATCATACTAACAAGTGCCTAGATATATTATATAAAGAACTCATAAAAAAATTTTAGATCATAAGAAAATTTCTTTTTGCTTTTTTTGGGATTAGTTCTTGATATTAAACTTCCGTTAAAAGACAATGATGTGGCCACCAGTCTCAAGCAAAATTGAATTCACGACTTTTGTAATTATGTTTTTTTTTGAGTAATCATTTTTTTTTTAATTTCTCAAATAACTATTTTTTAAAAAAATTTATCAAAATAACTATTTTTCAAATAAAAAAATTGTCACACAGAGGTCAAACCACTCTATGTGGCGCATGAATGTAAATTAGAGAGGAGGCGCCAGACTGCATGGCTTGTCCTTCTATGTAGTGTAATGCAGTGTGACGCATGCATGTAAGTTTAAGTGGGTGTGCCACTTTAGATGACTTGACAGTTGTTGTTATTAATTTTTTTAAATAATAATAAAAGTAATTAAAAATATTTTATATTAATATTTAAAATTACACAATGCATAGATACATATTTTTACGGACGTTCCCCTAAGCCTAAGTGTGTCCCTATATGACATAAGTGCCCTCGTCTTTGCCTCACCCCTTGTCTCACCACTCTTTGTTAAAATTCCTGAGGTGTTTGGGGTCTGTTCTGACTCGCTTGACGATGAGGTGCTTGATGTGATGGTCCTGGTACATTAGGATCATACATCTCCTCGATCATTTCTCCCCACTGTGTTGTGCTTCCAAAGAGATCGGTGCCCATGTTGTTGAAGTTTGATCTTGTTGGTTGGGATATGTGTGGTGGGGTGGTTGATAGAATTGGGATGTTGAATTATTTTGGAAACGAAGCAACAGTTCTTGAGGTGTCTGAAATCCGTATGGTGGTTGGCTACTTCGATGGTGTGATGTTTGACTATATGTAGGTTGGGTGGTATGGTAGAAAGGAGATGTATCATATGTGTCTTTGATATTATGATAGGATGCAGAGGATGCATATTATTTGTGGTGGGCCGAGTCATGTTTTTGGTATTGTGTTTGTGAGTGTGGCATTAATTGATGACGGGTTTGGGTGGATGTAGTGGTGTATGGTTGTTGGGTTTAAGTGAGTTGACATTGTTGTTGGGTTTGGTATTATTGAGGGGTTGGTTGTTGGGCGTATGATGCATCTCTTTAGCGAGGGTCGATCAAATATGTCTCATGAGACAAATTTTTTTTGTTGAAACTGATGTGTACTATTGGAGAGTTGGTTTTAAGTCATCTTGTGAGATCGGCTCCCTTATGACCAATTCACGTCGATGCCTCCATTGAGACATTGATTTCTAGCGAAGTCTCTCAAATCATTAAATCCCCATTGGTCACTAACTTTGAGTAGATGCCATTGTCCCAAACACGTAGGGGGTTTAGAATACCCTATTGCAGGCCGAACTATAGCTTCACACGTTCATTGTGGTGCATCTCCATAGTAGTGAACCTGATGAGTGATGCGTTCAACTGCGATAACTTCGGTTTCACAGTTCATAATATCGATTTTATCTGCTTTAGGACAAACAAGAAATCAAGTTTTGCACATTTCAAAGATAGATTAGAAGCAAAATTGCAATGTGGACCAATTTACCAAATTCTATATAAGTCTCCATTTCTATTTGACAACAACTAAGTCAGATTTTTTCAACTAAAGGTAGGCGATGATGATGATGTTTGAAACATGTTTAGAACTCATGAACAATCCGATTCAATGAGATTGAGTTGTATGTTTTATTACAACAACCTGATCAATCTCAGTTGGTAGATCCTTCTCAAAAGTTTGAAGAAGAGGATGAATCTGACGAGGACAACCACCCCGAAGTCGATGTTATTGACCAAGAAGAAGAAGAAGATGATGAGGCAATGATTAATTTTATGGTCAATGATTACGCTGCAGATCAAGAGCATGAACCTCTACGAGTCATACGTATGACCCTCAGTTTCATATGACAAACTTGAATTTGGGGGAGGACGAACCAACCTCAAATATCTTTCACAATCCTTATATGCAGACCGAAGGGGCCTTGAAAGTTGGAGACAAATTATGTACAAAAGAAGAGTGTGTTAGAGTTATCAAAAAATACCACATGGAAAAGAAGTGATTCATGGGAAATATGTACCATTTATCCACTCCACACTTGCATCACCATCGTTTTAATGCAGGATCATCGGAAACTTAGTTCTTAACTAATATGTCAAGAAATCTTGCCTCTTATTAGCAATGATCCATCATTAAAGGTGAGTACAAATTTTCTCACATCGTTACAAGATTCAATTATACTCCCTCTTACAAGAAGGCATGGATCGCGAGGACTAAGGCAGTTGAACTTGTCTATAGTAATTGGAAGGAATTGTACAAAGAACTTCCAAGGTTTTTGGTGGCACTCAAATATTATGTTCTGGGAGCTGTTATAATTTTGGACACACTCCCGACATTTACCCTAGATAGAACTCATGTCAGTGGAAATGGAATATTTCATCGATTTTTCTGGGCGTATGAACCATCCATCAAAGGTTTTTCATTTTGCAAACCTATTATACAGATTAATGGAACTTGGTTATACGGAAAGTATAAAGGAAAATTACTCATGGCAGTGTGTTGTACCCCAAAATTTGCCCTCTCATATTTCTCAAAACATTGCAAGGAAAATCTCCAAGTTGCTCAAGTTTGCTCAAGAGTTGGACAGTCAAGCTATCTCCTAAGGCAGTCAAACCCAAATTAGGGTTTTGTTTTGCATCAATATCCTTGAGTCCAAATGACCTCAAGTGCTCCGAAATGTCCTAGTATATTCTCAAGATCATCCATGTCAAATTTCAAGCCTTGCAGAGGAAGTTGGCTCAGTCAATTGCTCAAAGGATCCAAAAATCGACTGTGCTAGGGCAAAAGTCAACTGTGACCTACAAACAGTCAAACTTCAAGATTTTTTGTCAACATTCTAATTTTTAAGTGTATTTCATCATTTGATCAAGGGTTGATCATGATTCATCAAGGATTGCTCAAAATTCATCAAGACTTAAAAGTTGCTAAATTAGGGTTTTGCAGGAAAAGTCAACTCAACTTTGAGCAAGCATAACTTTCTCATAATTTATGAGAAATGACCCATCCAAAGCTCATTTTGAATAGGATTCAATTTCCCACAATCCATCTTCATACCCCAAGATCAAAAAATGCACTCACAAGAAGTTATAAATTTGGAAATTATAGGTCATTTTTGAAAGTCAACAAAAACACCTCTTTTTCCAAAGATTATAACATGCGCATGGAATATCAAAATGAGATGAGACAAAAAGGGTTGGTTAGAGGACATCTCAAGCTTTCTAAAAAGTCCAAGAACACCTCCAAATATTCAAAATTGAAGAAGTTATGCATTGTTGAAGTTGGCATTTTTGCAAAATTGCCAAAAGTCAACTATCCCCAAAACTTCAAATTTTGTCAAATGGGCCCATTCTTTTCCACTTTATTTGAGCTTGCATAGTTGCCCACGTGTCCTAGCTTCATCCATGAGCCCACATTCTATTTTTATTATTTAATTTGATTTTTTTATTGAATTCATTCATTTTTAATCAATTTAAATCATATAAAATCCAAACTTTGATTACCTAAGATCTTTTTGGTTGTTTCAGGTCTTAATTATCATCATGATCATCATCAAAATTCGTATCAAGCATATCATGTACAAAAAGATGGAGATTTGGAAATTTTGGAAAGATTTAAAGGGTGAATCAAATCAAATCCCAAAGCATTGATGGGAGAAGATTCAATCCAAAATTGTTACCCTAACACATTCCATACTACATAAACAAGCCAAAGGAAACGTGAATAGAGGTTTGGAGGCTGCAAGCATAGAGAGAACAAAACTTGAAAAAAGTGGTAAAAAGCTTGAATTCAAATTCATACTTAGAGGCAATCTCAGAAGCCAAGAAGGATCCCAATCGATTCCTGGGTGATCACACAACCTTCCTGGATCAAAAGAACGCGTCCTCAGGCCTTCAAAAGCACTGTAAGCATCACGTTACTTAGCCCTGTATTCGAAATCATAACTCTCTATTCTTGCATCATTTGGACAAATCATTGATATATTTGTGATCCTCATGACATTTCAAAGCTTTTAGCATTACTTGATTTGGTTTATATGACTCATAAAGCCAAGTACCATAGCTAGGGTTCTTCGTTTGTATTTTGGGGTTTTCTTTTGCAGGAAAAATCAGGACTCAAGAAGGGCATAGTGTTGATCAGGGAGCCAAGGCGAATTCAGCCATGATTTTGGAATTGATTTATGAGGCCTAGGGAAGATTTTAGAGCAAGCTTGCACATTTAGCTGCGGATTCAAATCCGCAGGTAAAATTACAATAGTGGAAGGACAGGGACGAGTGCGTGTCAGTTTCCCGTTGGCCCATTCAAATTTTTTTTCGCGCATTTTTTTGTTCTGACCAATAATTGCGTCTTTGTTATATTATTAATATTATGTGATATATTAACAGATAAGCAAATCAGCCTAGTGGCAAGCGTGCGTTGGCAATCACCTACAGGACCTGGGTTCGAATCCGAAGTCCCCCCCACTTTCATTCATAATTTTATTTTTCAGGTGATTTGGTGCATTTGCCTTGCTATAGCATACCATGCGCCCTCCTACATTTAATAGCCAGATGGCCATTGGCCAGATCTGGTGGTCCAAGGGGAACGTCCACCATAGATCCAGTCAACAAGCGCTCACCTGATCTAGGAAAATTCAACAAGGCCAGATCCATGTGGGCCTCAACATTGCTATTCACACCAAAATCAGGTCCATACCCCTCTCTCTCTATTTTATTTATTTTGTTTTAATTGTTTATTTTATTATTTTCATTTAATTTACTAACCAATTAAAAAATTCTTTTTTTTATAAAATAAAAACCACAAAAATATTTTTTATCAAATTAAACTTTAACTTTTATTTTTATTAATAAATACCAATTAAATATAACTTAAGTTTTAATTAGAATACTTTTAATTCCTTTTTTAAATAATTAAAATTAACTAGACTTAATGAGGCTTTTACTAATTCAATTAATTTTGATTTCTTTCTTAAAATACCAAAAAATCCAAAAATAACTTTTCTCATTTAATTAATTAATTAATTAAATTCAATTTAGTAATTAACTTAGAATTTATTTCTCTCTAAAATAAAAAACAAAAAAAAACATTTTTATTTCAAATCAAATTTTAGTATTTTATTTTTATTAACAAATCTATTAATTAATTTAGGCTTTAATTAGAAATAACTTGAACATATTTTTGTAAATAATTAAAATTAAACTAGACTTAATTAGGTTAATTACTAACATTAATTTTGATTTCTTTCTTAAAATACCAAAAGACCAAAAATAATTTATTTTTATTAATTAATTTTATTAATTTAATTTAGTAATTAATTTAGGTAATTTTCTTTCTTAATTTAAAAAACAACAAAAAAAAATCTTTTCTTTAACAAAAAAGGGTCACAACCCTAATCTTGCGCTCAATTTAATTTCCCGCACGCGATTCATTTTATTTTATCCAATAATGTACTTGCCTCCAGTTTGTAATAGCTTAATATGACTTTTATTTATTTTTTATCGCTTTATTTATTTTTTAAGGGTTTGTCTTTGGCGATGTAAATACCCGACGCCTTGTAATTTAAATTCCACAATTTATTTTCCGCAAATTATAATTGTTAGATGTTTGATAATAGAGATGCATGACAAGACTGAATGTTTTAACCTAAAATCAACTTAGATCACCATTGACATGTACAAAGATAAATCAATTGAAAACGACACACTCGCACATGCGCACTCTTAGGGTACACCTCACTTGGTCGCTTTCGTACGCGGTCATTGATTATAGGTAGTTTTAAAGGTTGCTATCTTGTCTAAAGATCATAGTCGCCTCGAAATGGTTGCCTCAGATATTGTTGCCTCAAAACAAATGATCTAAGACATTAGGGTTACCGCTAAAGCATCCTAACATTGCTTTAGTGACCGTAAGTCCCTCATTCGAATTGACCCTCAAATTCCAACGACGGTGCTACCTACTCATCAATAGTAGGATAGCATTGTCTAAAGGAAGATAGCATAGAATGATTCCTTTTTCGAGTAGGTAGATGGTTCTTAAGTACTTGCTCTTTCAAAAAACAAAATCTTTTTCACACTTACACTTTTCAAACAAAGTTTTCAAAAACACTTCATACACTCTTGAGGACAGAAGCAAGAGTTAAATCGAAGTTTCAAATAAAAACTTTTTCAAACCCATAAGCACAAAGAAAAGCAATTTTGAAAACAATTGAGCAAGTACCTAAGAGCCCGTGGATAACCACGGATAGAAAGGGTGCTAACACCTTCCCTTTCTATAATCTACCCCCCGAACCCTAGAAATATCTCGAAAAAGGAATTTTTCTGTGCTTTTTTCCTTTCCTTGTTGGATAAAATAAAAGTCGGTGGTGACTCTTGCTTACCGCGACATTTTGCGAAAACAAACGCAAAACACAAACCATCATTTCCAAAAACAGTCAGTTCTTCCCACTGTATCACAGAACTGGCGACTCTGCTGGGGATGCTTATAAGTGGGGTGTACCTTAGGAATAGTTCATCATAATGTTTTCAATTGCTTGATTTGTATGCTTTATCTTTGTGGGTTTGAATCGGAGTTACTATAGATCCTAACCCGGATCTGGGGGATACCCTTTAGGTAAGTAGCAATAAACTGTGAGGGAACTGTACGGCGTAGACCGATACAGTTGAAGCAGTAGCTACGTTGGTGTGGCACTTTAGTTTGTACCGATATCCCTTGTGGTGCAACGAGGAGAATATGGGTCTTCTAAGGGGTCATTAAGCACCAACTGACCTTAGAACCTTTAAATTGACCAACTTGGCCATAGAACAATAGCAGTATGCTACACTCATTGAGACTAAACTCTCGCGATGATTCTGGCCGCAAGAAAAGGTTGCTAAACTGGAATTATGACCGATCGAGGGTAGTAAGTGATATTGAGATCCTCTAGAACCCGGTTACTATTACTAGGACAGGTTTGAACCAACTAAACTGAAAGAAGGTAATACCTAAACTCTATGCCAGCCTAAACTTAAGGCTATTTGTGTGACTTGTGTGCCTTCAAACTTGAACTACTTGCACATTCTTATTATATGACAACATGAGTTCTTTGCAGGTTTTGTTTACAGTCCTTATCCAATAACTTGGATTTCTTGCCGGATTTACTTACTTACATCACCTCATATTTTTGCTTAAAACATAGCATACGCATCATAACATTATGCCTCAACATTTCCTTAACCATTTCAAGGATCTCAAGGGTATGTGATGCAGGTTTTGGCAAATCAAATGTCTAGCAAGGGGAAAAGGGGATTTATTTTCCTCTAACCAGTGTCGTCTAGAGATCAAAACACGATGATTTGAGTCGGTGGCTATGACCCACTCGATATGGTGAGCTTGACTCTTGAAGGAAGATTCTCAACGACACGAAGTTCTTTAATCAAGTTGCAATCAAATTCTAACAGTTTCTTATTTACCCCGCGAGATCCTTGAAAAAATTGCATACATATATCATACATATCATTGCATAACAGGTATCCCAATACAGGTCTCTCATGTTCTCGCTGTTTATTTCAGCAATGGCTTTCCAACCAGACAACCAAGATCTTCAAACTCGAGAAGCTCAGTTCAGGGACGTATTCCTAAACCTATCCAAGGGGCAGGAAGAGTTGAAAACACTCCTCATGGGGAACTTGGTCAAGAAAAGTCCTGAAGACAATAAGGACGAACGTCTGGAAAAACTGCAAGCTGAGTTCAGTGCCATGAAAACCCAGATGTTGGGGAAGATGGCTCTTATCCAAGGCCTAACCCGGGTTACAAGAAGAGTTTAGAACCATTATCAACCAGCTTCATCAAGACAGATACAACAACATGAAGCAAACAGTCAAGGCCAGGGACCAAGTCATTAATCAACTTCCGAGAAGTCAAAGGTTTGGTTTGATGAAGAATAGACCTCTCCAAGTTGCTGCTACCTCACGGGTCCAACAACAACCTTGCCAAAAACAACAGGTTAATCAGAATAAGCCGAATACACCCAAGAGACAGTTTACCAAGCTCAACATGCCACTGTCCCAAGATTTACAACACCTGTTGAGATTGAATCTGGTGACGTTAAGGGACCCTCCTAAGAATCCCAACATAGCCTCCCCAAGGTACAATCCTGATGCAAGGTGTGCATATCACTCCAACAACCCGGGGCATGATACTAACATCTGTTGGGCGTTGAGCAACAAAATTCAAGACCTGATTGATGAAGGAGCATTGGAACTCACACAAGACAGTCAGATTGAATTCTTTTGCCATCCCCCCAAGGTTCACCATTTGAAGTGACAAGTACTGAGACGAGAAGACTTTTTGTTCATTAGAATTTTCAAGTTGTAATTTTCTTTTAATTGTTCGAACATTTATTCATGTCAAACTTTATTACTTTATCAATGCATTGCATATGTCTGTTTTGAATCAATCCATTCGTATTTCACTATATTCAAATTGCTTTCATTTTTTGTGATGATCAACTCTCGATTAAAAAATTCTAAGCCTTTAGAGGGAGGATGACGAAAATGATATCAAAATCTCTACAGTATGCTTTTGAACAGACCCCGCCGACGAGGTACAGACATTGTTTCAAATCCTAAACAGTAGAGTTATAAGGAAGATAATCCCTAGTCAACCCCTTTGAGCCAAAGAAGTTGGGGTTTTTCTTTTCACAAATTAAAACCCTTAATTATAACCTGGGGCAGGGTAGTTTTCTCAGTTGATCTAGGTGCACAATGAATGGCAACAAAGAAGTCCTTCCGAAACAAAATACGGTGTTGGTTCTGTATAATCGTAAGGACAAGCAGTCATTATCTCTCAAAATAAAAGCCCAATAAGTCAAAACCTTTGAAGGAGACTTAAGAAAAATTGGGGCATCCCGCTGACTGTAATCATAAAAATAAACAGTTCATGCAAAAAAATAGGGATAATAAAAACCAAAAGGTAAGAGATCCTGCAAACTCTCAACAAAATGACTGCCTGTTCAAAATAAATTGTCAGTATCCGAGCCATCACTGGTATATCAGAGCAAAGAATCAAACAAGATCTAATGCACGATTAGCTGAGTTTAGGATCGAAGAACATCACGAAGAACGGGTGGGTACAAATAAAATTTGAGCCTTTATCCTTTGTTTCTTAAACCGTGAACCAGGCCACGTTATAACCCTTAAAAGTCCTAGCTGAAGCATGGGTTAGTTCGAAAGCATACTGTTACAAAAGGTATCCCGACTCCTGTAGGGCTTGCTGTAAATCCTGAGTTGACATCACATTTTACAAAAAATCGCTTGTTTTATTGAAAACTGCATTGTCAAAACCTCAAGACAGACATAAGCTTTGCATTCTTGAAATAACATTGTTTGCATATGACTATTTGTTCAAACAACAGAGAAGTTCGCACGAAGAATATCTAGTGAACAAAAATAATTCTCAATAAAAAAGATCACCTCAAGTGGAAAAACACTTCCAATCAAGGGGCACAGCATGATCATTGTCCATCATCTGGGGCAGTCAAGTCAAGATTCAAGAAATCTCTCAAAATGCCAAATAGCCAGGGGAAAATCTCCATCTGAATCAATTGGGGTATCGGACATGAATTCCAACAACGAATCTTGCATGATCAAACATCTTCTGGTAGTATGGCAACACGACACTACTGACAGTGACAACTCCCTACACTCTGAGAGCGTGGACATAGTCAAAAAGTACTACGCATAATCAAAGACCCGCTAGGTTGACTGGCCTAGGCAAAAATAAGGGCTTCCCGGCGAACCAAAAGGGTTCGGGAAAAAATAAGGGTTGAAAATGAAAAAATCTGTACACCCGGCAAATCAAAAACCTGACAAGGCGGCTTGGGCAAAAAAGGGTATCCCGGTGGACTGAAAATCCGAAAGGACGGTCCAGGAAAAAATTAGGGATCAAAGCGTACGACTATGTCCCGTCATCTTGTCACTAGCCTACCAGAAGAAGACTTGTCACTTCAATCGAAAGTTACCAAGCACCTCATAGGTTGGGATAATACTCGATCCATAAGGCCTCCGCAAGCACCTTCTCCCACAGAAACAGGGGCAAATAAGACTTGTCCAAACTGTATAGTTGCTCTGTCTACCAGGTACAAGGTAGATTCAGTTGAAGAATATCGCCAAGGTGCTTTCACTCCCCGCAGAGTAAGACAGTAATGTTGACTCTCCCTATCTGAGACTTGCAACTGTGAATGAATCAGTAATATTCTGCCCCAAGCAGAGTTTATCTACCATCAACACTGAAAAGGCTTAATATCCCCGACAGTCTTAATATTCCCCAACAGAGTATAAGAATATTCCCCGGAAGAATACAAGATATCCCCAATGGAGTTAAAATTTTCCCAGCGCAGTCTGAAAAAGCTTCCCCAGTGGAGTTGAAGAATCATCCCCAGTAGACTCTGGAAGTTTATCCCCGGTGGAGTATAAAAATAAATATCCCCAGCCTAGTTCAAAGTAAGATTGTCCCCAGCAAAGCTTAAAGGATTATCCCCATTAAAGTCTAAAAGGTTGTCCCTAGTGAAGTCGCAACAAAAAAATCATCCCCAGTGGAGTTCTTTCCTTTCACAAACAGGAATTCAATCCCCAACAGGATTCAATATCACCAGCAACGGTAATTCGTCCCCAACGGAATTTATCAATGGAATCCTCAGCAGAACATCTCTTCCCCACAGAGTAATCTCCTCATCAGTTTTATGCCTCAACGGAATTATACTCTCCTTCAGGTTTATTCTCGCAATCACCTTCGTTCGCCATCCCCAGCGGAAATGAAGAATTCAACTCTATTCTCCAGCAGCTATCCGGAATTTATTTTCCCCAGCTAGAAACATTACATTTCCATACATCATGATATATGCATATACACATCATACAACACAATCTCATTTATTTTGAGAACATCATTGCTTGATCCATATCATGCATTGCATATGACTGACCTTTACCTTTCAGGAAGGATGTAGTTAAGTTCTCAACTATGTCGAAGACCTGACCGGTTCTTAAATCTCAACTGAATTATTCTCGGTTGAATTATAGATAAGGTTCTCAATCTCGACAATTTTCCTCCATCAAAGTGTGGACGAGTTCTAAAATCTCAACAGAATTATCCTCCGTTGAAGACCAGACAGTCCTAGATCTTGATGAAGATGTTTCCCTCAGTCGAAGACCTGACCGGTTCTTAAATCTCAACTGAATTATTCTCGGTTGAATTACAGAGAAGGTTCTCAATCTCGACAATTTTCCTCCGTCGAAGTGTGGACGAGTTCTAAAATCTCAACAGAATTATCCTCCGTTGAAGACCAGACAGTCCTAGATCTTGATGAAGATGTTTCCCTCAGTCGAAGACCTGACCGATTCTTAAATCTCAACTGAATTATTCTCGGTTTAATTATAGATAAGGTTCTCAATCTCGACAATTTTCCTCCGCCGAAGTGTGGACGAGTTCTAAAATCTCAACAGAATTATCCTCCGTTGAAGACCAGACAGTCCTAGATCTTGATGAAGATGTTTCCCTCAGTCGAAGACCTAATCGATTCTTAAATCTCAACTGAATTATTCTCGGTTGAATTACAGATAAGGTTCTCAATCTCAATAATTTTCCTCCGTCGAAGTGTGGACGAGTTCTAAAATCTCAACAGAATTATCCTCCGTTGAAGACCAGACAGTCCTAGATCTTGATGAAGATGTTTCCCTCAGTCGAAGACCTGACCGGTTCTTAAATCTCAATTGAATTATTCTCGGTTGAATTACAGATAAGGTTCTCAATCTCGACAATTTTCCTCCGTCGAAGTGTGGACGAGTTCTAAAATATCAATCGAATTATCCTCCGTTGAAGACCAGACAGTCCTAGATCTTGATGAAGATGTTTCCCTCAGTCGAAGACCTGACCGATTCTTAAATTTCAACTGAATTATTCTTGGTTGAATTACAGATAAGGTTCTCAAATCTCGACAATTTTCCTCCGTCGAAGTGTGGACGAGTTCTAAAATCTCAAAAGAATTATCCTCCGTTGAAGACCAGACAGTCCTAGATCTTGATGAAGATGTTTCCCTCAGTCGAAGACCTGACCGATTCTTAAATCTCAACTGAATTATTCTCGGTTGAATTACAGATAAGGTTCTCAATCTCGATAATTTTCCTCCGTCGAAGTGTGGACGAGTTCTAAAATCTCAACAGAATTATCCTCCGTTGAAGACCAGACAGTCTTAGATCTTGATGAAGATGTTTCCCTCAGTCGAAGACCTGACCGGTTCTTAAATCTCAACTGAAATATCCTCGGTTGAATTACAGATAAGGTTCTAAATCTCGACAAATTTTCCCCAGTTGAATTACAGACAAGTTCTTAAAACTCAGCAGAGGCATTCTCTCAGTTGAAGTACATGCAAGTTCCTAAATCTCAACAAAGATCAGACTTCCCCAGCGGAATCTTCTACAACAACAGGTATGCAAGTTCTCATTGAGGAATCTCTTATGCGATCGACACCCCTTCAGATGACATCTTTAAGCCCATCCTCCCGCCAACAATCTCCAAATGGCATCTGTAAGCCCATTCCTGACATCACAAGGTTGACACCACTTCCTGCGAGTGCAAATTTCTGGGCACTCTAGTGTTCAATCATCTTCTACCTTCGGATCACGAAAGGCACGAAAGCCAATCTACATCCTCAGGTTTAAGAAGATTGAACAGGGGCAGCTGTTGTACCCCAAAATTTTCCCTCTCATATTTATCAAAACATTGCAAGGAAAATCTCCAAGTTGCTCAAGTTTGCTCAAGAGTTGGACAGTCAAGCTATCTCCTAAGTCAGTCAAACCCAAATTAGGGCTTTGTTTTGCATCAAGATCCTTGAGTCCAAATGACCTCAAGTGCTCCCCAATGTCCTAGTATATTCTTAAGATCATCCATGTCAAATTTCAAGCGTTGTAGAGGAAGTTGGCTCAGTCAATTGCTCAAAGGGTCCAAAAATTGATTGTGCTAGGGCAAAAGTCAACTGTGACCCAAATACAGTCAAACTTCAAGATTTTTTGTCAACATTCTAATTTTGAAGGATATTTCATCATTTTATCAAGGTTTGATCATGATTCATCAAGGATTGCTCAAAATTCATCAAGACTCAAAAGTTGCTAAATTAGGGTTTTTGTAGGAAAAGTCAACTCAACTTTGACCAAGCATAACTTTCTCATAATTTATGATAAATGACCCATACAAAGCTATAAATTTGCAATTTCCCACAATCCATATTCATACCCCAAGATCAAAAAATGCACTCACAAGAAGTTATAAATTTGGACATTATAGGTCATTTTTGAAAGTCAACAAAAACACCTTTTTTTTCCAAAGCTTATAACTTGAGCATGGAATATCAAAATGAGATTATACCAAAAGGGTTGGTTATAGGACATCTCAAGATTTCTAAAAAGTCCAAGAACACCTCGAGAAATTCAAAATTGAAGAAGTTATGCATTGTTGAAGTTGGGCATTTTTGCAAAATTGCCAAAAGTCAACTATCCCCAAAACTTCAAATTTTGTCAAATGGGCCCATTCTTTTCCACTTGATTTGAGCTTGCATAGTTGCCCACATGTCCTAGCTTCAGCCATGAGCCTACATTCTATTTTTATTATTTAATTTGATTTTTTTATTGAATTTATTCATTTTTAATCAATTTAAATCATATAAAATCCAAACATTGATTACCTAAGATCTTTTTGGTTGTTTCAGGTCTTAATTATCATCATGATCATCCTCAAAATTCGTATCAAGCATATCATGTACAAAAAGATGGAGATTTGGAAAATTTGGAAAGATTTAAAGGGTGAATCAAATCAAATCCCAAAGCATTGATAGGAGAAGATTCAATCCAAAATTATTACCCTAACACATTCCATACTACATAAACAAGCCAAAGGAAACGTGAATAGAGGTTTGGAGGATGCAAGCATAGAGAGAACAAAACTTGAAAAAAGTGGTAAAAAACATGAATTCGTATTCATACTTAGAGGCAATCTCAGAAGCCAAGAAGGATCCCAATCGATTCCTGAGTGATCACACAACCTTCCTAGATCAAAAGAACGCGTCCTCAGGCCTTCAAAAGCACTATAAGCATCACGTTACTTAGCCTTGTATTCGAAATCATAACTCTCTATTCTTGCATCATTTGGACAAATCATTGATATATTTGTGATCCTCATGATATTTCAAAGCTTTTAGCATTACTTGATTTCGTTTATCTGACTCATAAAGCCAAGTACCATAGCTAGGGTTCTTCGTTTGTATTTTGGGGTTTTCTTTTGCAGGAAAAATCAGGACTCAAGAAGGGCATAATGTTGATCAGGGAGCCAAGGCGAATTCAACCATGATTTTGGAATTGATTTATGAGGCCTAGGGAAGATTTTAGAGCAAGCTTGCGCATTTAGCTGCAGATTCAAATCCGCAGGTAAAATTACAGTAGTGGAAGGACAGGGGCGAGTGCGTGTCAGTTTCCGGTTGGCCCATTCAAATTGTTTTTCGCGCATTTTTTTGTTCTGACCAATAATTGCGTCTTTGTTATATTATTATTATTATTATTATTATGTGATATATTAACAGATAAGCAAATCAGCCTAGTGGCAAGCGTGCGTTGGAAATCAGCTACAGGACCTGGGTTTGAATCCCAGGTCCCCCCACTTTCATTCATATTTTTATTTTTCAGGTGATTTGGCCCATACCCCCCTCTCTCTATTTTATTTATTTATTTTAATTGTTTATTTTATTATTTTCATTTAATTTACTAACCAATTAAAAAATTATTTTTTTAATAAAATAAAAACCACAAAAATATTTTTTATCAAATTAAACTTTAACTTTTATTTTTATTAATAAATACCAATTAAATATAACTTAGGTTTTAATTAGAATACCTTTAATTCCTTTTTTAAATAATTAAAATTAACTAGACTTAATTAGGCTTTTAATAATTCAATTAATTTTGATTTCTTTCTTAAAATACCAAAAAATCCAAAAATAATTTTTCTCATTTAATTAATTAATTTATTTAATTCAATTTAGTAATTAACTTAGAATTTATTTCTCTCTAAAATAAAAAACAAAAAAAAACATTTTTATTTCAAATCAAATTTTAGTATTTTATTTTTATTAACAAATCTATTAATTAATTTAGGCTTTAATTAGAAATAACATGAACATGTTTTTGTAAATAATTAAAGTTAAACTAGACTTAATTAGGTTAATTACTAACATTAATTTTGATTTCTTTCTTAGAATACCAAAAGACCAAAAATAATTTATTATTATTAATTAATTTAATTAATTTAATTTAGTAATTAATTTAGGTAATTTTCTTTCTTAATTTAAAAAACAAACAAAAAAAATCTTTTCTTTAACAAAAAAGGGTCAAAACCCTAATCTTGCGCTCAATTTAATTTCCCGCACGCGATTCATTTTATTTTATCCAATAATGTACTTGCCTCCGATTTGTAATAGCTTAATAGGACTTTTATTTATTTTTTATCGCTTTATTTATTTTTAAAGGGTTTGTCTTTGGCGATGTAAATACCCGACGCCTTGTAATTTAAATTCCGCAATTTATTTTCCGCAAATTATAATTGTTAGATGTTTGATAATAGGGATGTATGACAAGACTGAATGTTTTAACCTAAAATCAACTTAGATCACCATTGACATGTACAAAGATAAATCAACTAAAAACGACACACTCGCAGATGCGCACTCTTAGGGTACACCTCACTTGGTTGCCTTCGTACGCGGTTATTGAGTATAGGTAGTTTTAGAGGTCGCTCTCTTGTCTAAAGATCATAGTCGCCTCGAAACGGTTGCCTCGGATATTGTTTCCTCAAAACAAATGATATAAGACATTAGGGTTACCGCTAAAGCATCCTAACATTACTTTAGTGACCGTTAGTCCCTCATTCGAATTGACCCTCAAATTCCAACGACGGTGCTACCTACTCATCAATAGTAGGATAGCATTGTCTAAAGGAAGATAGCATAGAACGATTCCTTTTTCTAGTAGGTAGATGGTTCTTAAGTACTTGCTCTTTCAAAAAACAAAATCTTTTTCACACTTACACTTTTCAAACAAAGTTTTCAAAAACACTTCATACACTGTTGAGGACGAAAGCAAGAGTTAAATTGAAGTTTCAAATAAAAACTTTTTCAAACCCACAAGCACAAAGAAAAACAATTTTGAAAACAATTGAGCAAGTACCTAAGAGCCTGTGGATAACCACGGATAGAAAGGGTGCTAACACCTTCCCTTTCTATAATCTACCCCCCGAACCCGAGAAATATCTCGAAAAAGAAATTTTTCTGTGCTTTTTTCCTTTACTTGTTGGATAAAATAAAAGTCGGTGGCGACTCTTGCTTACCGCGACATTTTGCGAAAACAAACGTAAAATGCAAACCAGTATTTCCAAAAATAGTCAGTTCTTCCCAGCGTATCACACAGTGGCATAAGATGGCAACAATAATGTTTTTCCGATTGCCTTCGCTCTAGTTAAAGGTGAGACAAGTGGTGCATGGAAATTCTTTCTTATGAATCTTCGATTACACATTGCTCCTCAACCCAAACTTTGTTTGATTTCAGACAAACATCTATTAATTCTGAGTGCATACAATAACCCTGATAACAATTGGTAGGATCCTACTTTAACACATGTCTATTGCATTAGACATATCACACAAAACTTCATGCTTCATATCGAAGACAAGACGCTTTGAAATAAAGTTGTTAATGATGGGTGTTGTGACTGGTTTTTAAATTAGAGTCGCCACTACTAGTTTTTATCCTAAGGAAGGGAATCTAATAGGAAACCCTAATTCGTAGACAGAGATTCTAGGTTTCGAACTTCATTAGACGAAAGAAAGGTGTTAGGCACCTTTCATCTACCTTGTTCACAAGGATACTAGGTTTTAGGTTTAGCTTCGGGTGAAATAGGGTTTTAAATTTTAATAGGGGAACTCGCCACGATTTTAGTCATATGCCTACGTATCCTCTTATGAGGAATCAGAGTCCCAATTCGTAGTCCGTATGGGGTTGGTGTGTTTTAGGGGTTGTAAATGTATTTTGAATCACCTCGCATTTTGACCGGTGGTAGTGATTACAGAGACTTTGGCTAAATGCGCGATTAGTCAAAATCCGTTTGAAACCCTTTTGCAAAAAAGCAATTGTTTTAAATTAGTTTGTTGCGAAAAATAGTTTGTTGTTTGTTAAATGTTTTTTATCGTATTAATTGTGAAATTCTTGATTAATGCATGATATAAAAAATATTTAATGCAAATAATATAAGAAAATACATATGCATTTTGAATAAAAATAATTTATTATATATGATAAATAAATAATAAATAAAATATAATAATAATAATATACAAATTTATATTAATAATGATAATAATTATAACTAATAATAATGAAAATAATAATTATTATAAAAATATAATATAATAATAAGAAGAAAATATGATTAAAATATAAATAATTATTAAAAATGTAAAATATAAATAATTACCAGGGGGTGCCTTGTCTAGTTAACAAGTAAAAGAGGGGGTGCTACTAAGGAATATGGGTTAGGCCCATTATTCATTCTGGACATGGGGGTGTGAATTGTTTTGGATTTTAGTAATTCAGGAACGGGGAGGTGTGGAAACTACTGTACTTAGGCCCAAACGCATTTGGAGAGGTTCAAGGAGATTGTATGAGCAGAGGCGTATGCTAAATAACGTGCAGACTTGGTCAAATAACCGTCTGATTGAAATCACGTGGAGAATAATAAGGGAGCATGTTATTTACTGTGGGCGCGTATGTATGTGATCAGATGGAGTATAAACATTTGTTTTGATTCATTTTTTGTTTTGATTATTACAGTAAAGCTTCCTCTTTCTCTCTTCCTCGCGAAACCCTTTCTCTTCCTCCTTAACCCTAACACTCTTTCTCTCACCGAACCCTGGTTCACAACCCTTTCTCTTCCTCTCCGCGACGATTACCCTAACCCAACGATAAAAAAAAGACAACAAAAAGCTAAGTTCTAATTTACCCTTTCTCGCGATTTCTGCTTCCAATTCTGAATTCTGTCCGATTTGGCTTAATCCCCTGTTCTTCTTCTCTTTTACAGGTGGTTGTGGCGGTGATAAGAAACTGGTGGATGTGGCAGTGGTACAATTAGCAACAACGGTGATGGCGATTCTGATGGTTAGGGTTTCATAGATTGAAACCCCAATCGTTCTCCTTCAATCTTCAACAGCGAACAACGACTTCAAGCCTCAGTTCTTCTTCGGGTTCTTCAATAGAATCGTCTTCCTTTTACGGTAAAATCCATCCCCTTCTGTCTGTCAAAGATTTCCTCCCCTTTACTGTTAGTTCTTGCTAGTATATATAGGTTTTTGATTTAGGGTTTTAGTTAGAATTGTTGTAAGCTAAATTAGCATAGATTTAGAACAATTAGGGATTTAATTTTTATGTTGATTGATTTCTATAATTGATAGGAGATATGATATTGTAATTTACAGATTTTGTAACATTGAATGTAATTGGTTTTTTCTGGATTTGGTTGTTTAAAGGATTTGGTTTATAGAAAGATTTGATTGAGTTTGTAATTTCTACAGTTGCTATTTTTTCTACGAAAACAAGCGTAAATATAGTTGAATTTGAAATGTACTTGTTGTTGATAACCACAAGCGTGATTTAGGCCATGATTGAAACAATTGTTATTTTATATTCACTCTGGGCCTGTGCTGATTATTTGGAAAATGGGGCATGCGCTTTCTTTTGTCTATCTAGCCCAACAGTATTACTTTTATACAGCAAAAAATATTTTTTAAAAATAAAATTAGGCACAACCGGCCTCTTTTTCTCAAAATCCAATAGTGGTCGTATCCTATGGCGAATACTCCTAAAGTCGAGGGGGGTCTCTGGGTGCTCGGTCAAGGAAGAATTTCCTGTGTCACCGACTTGTTCCCCCTTTCCTCTTTGTACTTGCTAGTTTGGACAACATGTCTGCCCGGGCGTTATGTTCGCGGGGAACATGGTGTACACCCATTGTTGTACCCCAAAATTTTCCCTCTCATTTTATCAAGATTTCCCCTCACAAGACTCTTTGAACTCAAGACCAAGCTAGGGTTTGCTCAGCTCAAGACATCTCCTTGCACTGTTGACCTGAAATTAGGGTTTGAGTTTGCACAAGGAATTTTGGACTTCTAATGCCCCATGTGACTTTCATACTTCATGTTGGACTCCTAAGATTGCTCATACCAAGTTTCAAGCCTTGAATCAAAATTTTTGCCCAGTCAATTGGACAGTTGACCTAAAAATCAGATGTATTGGGGAAAAAGTCAATTGTGGCCAATTTACAGTCTAACCTCATAATTTTTGATCCACATCAACATTATAGACTCATATAAACTATTTGATCAAGTTTGGACCACAACTCCTCAAGGAATTTGATCAGATCATCAAAAGGGAAAAATGGTCATTTTTAGGGTTTTGACTGCAGAAGGGTAATTTCTGATTTTTAACCTAGGCAATGGAAAATTGGGTTGAAGCATAGTCTCAAGGACTCAATGGCATTATATTGACCTAATCACAAGGTTCAAAAGATCTCAAATGCATTGGATTGACAGATGAATTTTCCAGTCAACTGATCAAAAATCAACTGTACACTGAAAAGTCAAACTTTGACTTTTTGGTCAAAATCAAGTGCCAAGGGTCATTTTTCATCAAGATGTGTCAAAACATGAAACTTGTTCACCAAGAAACCTAATGTTGAAAATTAGGGTTTAAAATGGAAAATTTTCATAACTTGGAAATTTTCTAAGTTATGAAAATTTCTTATTTTTCCCCAACTTTCCCCAACTTTTTCACCATGATGCATTTGGATTCAAACCAAACTTACAACATGAAAGTTGTAGTCCTCCAAAAAATATACAACTTTTATTCACAAAGTTTTCCAAAAAGATGTATGGATCTCAAGTTATGAATTTTGGAATAAGGGTCCATGAAACTTTTAACTTAGTGAAAGTTTGCCCTAGTTTAGGCAAGATTTTGACCTATCTTCATGGCAATTTTTCAAATAGTTCCAAGTGGAATCTCAAAATTCATTTCAAAAATGGATTGTAGAGCATGTTACAAGCTTTCCAAAATGTCCAAGAACTCTTCAAAATCATTTATGGTTAGGGAGAATCGAAGAAAAGAAAATGGCCATTTCTCACTTTTGTCCATGGCATTTTTCATGTTGATACAAGTTGCAAATTCTGTCCAGCCTTGCTTGTACTTGTTTACAGGTCCTTAAACCCTTACACACTCAAAAATTGAATTCAAAAACAATGGATTAAGGCTTTGTTATGAGCTTTAGAAGATTACACATTGAATTAATCCATTTTTGGCAAAAAGGCAACAATACCATTTCCATAAAGCACAACTTTTACAAATTTGTTTCTCTTGAGCATTGCACCAAGCCTTTTTGCTGCAAACAAAGCCCCCTAATATCAGGCAAAGTTCACCAACTTTGTGCAGCTAGGATACAGGCCTGTACCACCTTGCCTTGGTCACTTCCCACTTTTACTCCAAAAAACAAGTCAACTTGCAAAATAACCACAACTTTGTAATCTGATATAACCAAGCTTTGTAAACATTTGAAACAAGTTTTTGACAATACACTAAGCCAGAAACACGAGCTAGCAAGTCCTCAAACCTTCCAAAACACCAAAACATAAGTTCTTGACAAAACAGGGCAGGTTCTGCATTTTGATTTCCAAATCACAATCCACTCGTGTGTTTTGCTTGCAACCAGTTCCAACACACTCCATACAACATACCTAAGCTATCCCAACCATTACCAAGTCACTGTAACTCCATTTACACACTTCACCATTTTTGAATTCTGACTTTGCAGGTTGAGTTCTATAGAGAGATTCAGGCAAGTTCAAAGCAAACTAAGCATTGGGAAAGCTCAAAGGAACTTCAAGAAAGCTCACAAGTATCTCAGGCCTCGCTCACAACCCCAACATTGCCATACTCGAGCTTGACTGAAACAGGTAAAGTTCAAACTTCTATCTCTCTATTTAGGAATCATTAGGTTTAGGTTTGTGAATAAAAAATGTAGTCCTCATTGTCCTTGAGCCGTACATATGCATAGAATTCATTTAAGTTAACTGAGTTGGGAGAATTTGAATGATGAACTTTCTGAAAAAACTAGGTTAGAAATTAGGGCCAGAGAAATTCTCTTTGGTCTTTGAGAGTTAGATTAAGTTTTTTACATGATTAGAATCGTGTGATCATGCTCTATAACTTTCATGTTGCAAGTTTTTGTTTTTGAGCACGTATCCAGGATTTCCAGGTTTGAATACAGGGCACGCGTTTTCTTGTTCAGAGGTTGAAGATGAAGACAATCTAGGCTGGGCCTGGCTTTGGCTGGCTATTGACACCCCCTAGCTTGCTGTTTACACCCCCTTGGCCCATTGTTTTATTTTTTCATATTTTTTAATTCTATTTTCATTTCTGACTTTTATATATTTTTTCTAAATATAAAAGATCATCAAAAACATTTTATTAATTTTTACATTTTTTTTTAGGCATAAAAATAGTTTACTAATAATATATACATTATTTTTCTTAAATAAATTGAAAATAATTTTAAAATACTTATACATTTTATTTTATTATATTATACACTTAAAAATAATATTGTCATACATATTTTATTTTTTAACATTTTGTATATATTTTATTTTATTTTCTTGAGCATAAATAAATAATTATAATACATATATTTTCTTAAACCAAAATTAGGGTTTTTCCCCTTTCCAAAAATAATCTTTTATTTTCTGATTTTTGATATATTAGATAATTTATTTTATATACATAAAATAAAATACAAAAACATTCTTTTGCATATTTATATTTAATTGTCCATCTAAATATTTGTCAATTTATCATTTGTACAATGAATTCAATTTGGTTGTAATAGTTGAATTAGGGCTTTTATTTTCTTGCAAATATACCCTTATTCAAACTTGTACCCCCTCCCCATAATCAATGTTGTAATAGTCGTAGATTTACCTTTACGCACTTTATTGCTTTCAAATATGCCATGATAGCAAGATTAGGGTTTGTATGATAACCAAAAATCAAAACAAATAGCTTGAATAATACAAAACAAAAATGCATGAAAATGACAACACAATGCACACAAGCACCCCTAGGGTTTCATCCACTTGTTGCCTTAAAAGTGGCCATGGTATGCATGCTAGGTATCTTGGCAAAACAAAAACAAAACAAAAAGATCATAGTCCCTCGATGACGCTATCTTGGTTGCCTATACAAAAATGATCTAGTCCCTCAAACAAAAACTTGCTAAGATACTTAACACAATTGCTATCATGGCCATACGATGACCCACGCCCGTCCCGTTTAACATCCAAACACAAGGTTGTTTACCAAATACAATGGTAAAACAACAATGTCAAAGGGTTAAAAATGTGTAGGAAAGATCTTTGAGTTAGGGTAGACAACTCCTAGTTACTTGATCAAATTTGCAAACATCCTTTCTATTTTCAAAAACACACAACACAATTTCAAAACATTTTCCAAAATCAAACTTTCAAACATTGAAACATCTTTTCAAAAGACAAACACCTTTGTAAAACATTCAAACAAGAATTGTTACAAAGGTTGCCTAGACAAAGGCCTCTTTTCAAAATATTTTCAAAACCATATACAAAGCACCATTTCAAACAATTGAAAAGCAAAAGCAAGTGATCTAAACAAGTAACTAAGAGCCCATAGAAAACCATGGATGAAAAGGGTGCTAGCACCTTCCCTTTTCATAATCTACCCCCGAACCCAAAAACAATCTCAAAGGTCTTTCCTGTGCTTTTTGACCTTTCCTTTGGATAAAATAAAAAGTCGGTGGCGACTCTTGCTAAACTGAAACATTTGAAAACACAAATGCAAAACCTCAAGTCAGTTCTCCCACCGTATCACAGATCTGGCGACTCTGCTGGGGAGATATTATAAAAGTGGGGTTACCTTAGGGTTTAGATAACCTTTACATGCTTACCTTGTTTGCTTTGATTGCTTTACATTTGGTTCTATTGTTTGGGTTTGAAATCCTCTACCCGGATTTGGGAAACATTCATAGGTAAATAACAATACATTGTGGAAACTGTGCGGGGTATACCGACATGGTTGAAGCAATAACTATATTAGTGCGACATATTTGTGGGTATCGGTAGCCTTTGAGTCAATCAAAGAGAATACGGGGCCGCTGAGTGATGTCATGAAGCACTAATGGACTTTTAGAACCTTTACTTGACCATCTTGGCCTTTTTAGGGGTAGTGAGATGACCGGCTTTGGTGCAGTCCGAAGTTGGTAGATACTCGATACTACACTCATTGAGGGTTGTTTTCTTGGAATATTTCGGTCACCAGTAAAGTGGCTAAACTGAAACATTGAACACAGAAAATAATCCAGTGATATTGAGCTCCTTAGAACCCGGTTACTATTTATAGGACAAGTTGAGCCAACTAAACTTCAAGAGGGTACTTACCTATGAAACCCCATGCAAGCTTGAAACTAGAAACTTGTGTGATTTGTTTGTACATATACTTGTGCATACATCATGAGCATCATGAAGCATCATATGCATCCACTAACCATTTCAAGGGTTTGGATCTTCATCTTTGTTCCTGTTTTATAGGTTATGGAATCACTTCGCAGGAAAACAATCCAGGTCAACCTTGTGAGAATCCCTCCTCAACTCAAGGAGCTTGCTTCCAAGATTCCAGAGAACTCTCCATTCACTGAAAGACATGGTAGACTCCTAAACTTGGTTAACTCCAACATAGAGGAAGACATGGTGAAAGTTCTCTTCCAGTTCTTTAACCCCCTACACCACTGCTTCACATTTCCTGATTACCAGTTAGTGCCTACTTTGGAGGAATTTTCTCAACTCCTGAGGATTCCTATTCTCCATCAACTACCCTACAACGGTACGGAGAGAGAGCCAAAGCCTGAAGATGTTTCTCAAGCCCTACACTTGCAACCATCTGATATCATAGGTCATTGGGAAACCAGAAGTGGTGTCAAGGGTTTCTTGGAAAAGTTTCTGTTTGAGAAAGCTCAAGAATGCTGGAACTCTCTAGATCTACAAGCTTTTGAGGAGATTGTGGCTCTTCTCATCTATGGGTTGGTCTTGTTCCCAAACTCTGATCAACTTATAGATGTGAATGCTGTCAAGATTTTCATATCTCGGAATCCTGTGCCTACATTGCTTGGGGACATCCTACACTCATTTCACACATGAACAATGAGGAAAAGAGGCGTTCTCATGTGCTGTACTCCTCTTCTAGCAAGGTGGTTTATTTCTCACCTTCCCCAATCAGTCTTGAAGAATGAGCAAGGCTTAAGGTGGTCACAACGATTGATGACTCTTACACATTCAGATGTTCATTGGTGTTCTCGGTCTAGAGAAAATGTCATCATCATTGATCATTATGGGGAATTCCCTAATGTCCCACTACTTTGTATTGGGGGAGGCATTACCTACATCCCCTACTTGGCTCTGAGATAGTTTGGGTATGCCCGAAGGGATGGCCCACATGACATGCTGATTCCAGACTTGGTTTTTGACTTCGACAACGATGCTCAAGGACTTCGACAAAGGTTTATCCGAGCTTGGAGAATGCACAACAAGGTGGACAGTAAGACATTGGGACACAAAAATTCTATCCCCCTTGAGCCTTACCTAAAGTGGGTACGAACCCGCGCCCGGAGCCTTATGATGCCTTACCCCCACATTCTCCCTGTGATCAAAGAGCCTGCTATAGAAGGAGAGGTTCCATACACCCTCCTACATCCTGACATGCCAACATCATTGGAAGATTTACAAAGGAGTTGGATACAACTCAAGGGAGAACGCAATACTTTTGAAGCCCAATTCTACGCCAGTGAGAAGAAGGTTTTAGAAATTACTCGTAAACTCCATGAAGAGCAGACTCTCAACACCTACATTGCACCAAAGAGGATGCGCAACATCTTTTTACATTAGAATTTTGTATTTATTTTGCCCATGAGGCACTTATGTACTAACAAATTCTATATTATTAATATGACGTGTGTTCCTTTTTGTTTACAACAAATTTGAATTTTTGAATCCTTGAATGCATTACATGAATACATATCATTCATCATATGCATAAACAGGTCTTCACACCAGGTTTCCTTATCTCTCTGCTATTTATTTCAGCAAGATGGATATAGAGCAGACGATCAAAGATTTGCAAGCGCAGAATTCACAGTTCCAACAACTACTCATGACCTTGACAAAGGGTCAGGAGGATCTTAAAGCTCTATTGGAGAAGGAAAAGGAGAAAAAGAAAAAGAAAAGAGTTGATGTGGCTACTTTAGGTAGAAGATTTAAAGGTCAAACTAGAAGGGTCCTGGACTTCCCCTCAACATCTGATGAAGGGGTAGGAAAAGGAAAGGGAGCTGCAGTACCATCTGAGTCTGAGGAAGAAGAAGAGGAGGAGGATGAAGACTATTCTGAACAACAGTACCCTCCTGCAGATGACAAGTACAAGAATCTGGAAGAGCGTCTGGCAGCCATGGAAGTGCAGATGGTGCCTGGGCTGGATTTCGAAGAGTTAGGTTTGGTTTATGGGATTGTCATTCCCCCCAAGTTTAAAGTGCCTCTTTTTGCTAAATACGATGGGGTGTCTTTCCCAAAGATGCACATGCGGTCTTACGTCAGAAAAATTCAACCTCATTCTTATGACAAGGACCTATGGGTCCACTTTTTTCAGGATAGTTTGTATGGGACGCAATTGGATTGGTTCTACCAGCTTGAGAGGTCTGATGTGCACAATTGGAAGGATTTGGCTGCCGCCTTCTACAAGCAGTATCAATATAATGAGGACTTAGCACCTACCCGTACTCAACTACAGAGTATGGGTATGGTCTCCAATGAAGGCTTTAAGGAGTATGCCCAGAAATGGAGAGACTTGGCGGGACGAGTTCAACCACCTCTATCTGAGAGAGAGCTTGTTGATATGTTCTTGGGTACACTGTCAGGCCCCTTTTTCAATCACCTGATTGGAAGTTCGTCTGCGGGGTTCACCGAGTTAATTCTGACGGGTGAAAAAGTTGAAGCCAGAATCAAGAGCGGGAAAATTCAAAAAGATGCATCTGCTTCCGCTGCCATTAAGAAGACTTTCTAGCAAAGAAGGAAGTATCAGCTGTCTACTCTCAAAGAGGTCAAGGAAGAATTGAGCGCCGACCAGCGGTGGGGGCCGTAATGATTTAGAAGTCTGCAGCTGATTAGCCCAGAAATAATCAACCTAGAACCAACCAAACAAGGGTGGAAAGGCCTGCACGGCAGTATACCCGGATAAACATGACTCCTGCTCAGGTTCTACCCCATCTCTTGAAGTTAAACCTTACCAGTTTGAGGGAGGCCCCTAAAAACCCTAACACTACATCTCCATATTACCATCCCAACGCCAAGTGTGCTTATCATTCGGACAACCTGGGGCACGACACCAACAATTGTTGGGCCCTCATGAATAAGATTCAGGATTTAATAGACGCTAAGGAAGTGGAATTTGACGCCCCTGAAAAGCCGAATGTGATATCTGCTCCAATGCCAAAGCATGGCCACAATGCTCATGCTATTGAAGAGGATCTTTTTATTGCTACTGTTGATGATTTGATGACTCTGTTACCAATAATCAAGTTAAATTTGTTGAAGGCTGGGATTTTCCCAGGTTGTGAAAAAGATTGTTGCCTTTGTTCATCCTTACCATTCGACTGTCCGTTGTTGAAGTTAGGCATCCAACGCCTAATGGATAATCAAGAAATCCTTTTTGAAAAGACTCCTGTTACTCCGACTCCTGTCAATGATGTTGCCATAATTACCATATTCGCCAATCTTTCCAAGGTCTCCAAAAGACCTGTTTAGATTACATCTGATCCGAAGATTACACCTCTGAAGATAACTATGTCGGGGCCTATCCCGTACAAGTCCAACAAATTAATACCGTGGAACTATGGGGGAGAGATCTTCTACCACGGTATTAAGCAGATTGAATCAGTTGAAGAAAGTTCTGATGAAGAGACTTCCGACATTGGAAATATTGCTGGAACGAGTAAAATCACCCGCAGCGGAAGAATTTTGTCTCCGGAGATTACTCCTCCAAGGGCAGTCTTCGGACCCTCAATTGCTCCTAAGGTTACTCCTGTACCGGTCAACATATCTGTGAGAACTCCAGTTATTGAAGAAATTGTGACTCCTGTGGTTGTACCCTCTGCTGCTGCTGCTGATAAAGGGAAGGGGATCCAAGAAGCGCCCGTCAGGACGAGGGCTCAGCCTTTGGTCATCCCCGAGACCACTCAAAAAGAAATGGAAGAGATTTTGAAAATAATTAAGAAAAGTGACTATGATGTTGTGGAACAACTGGGGCAAACCCCCTCAAAGATCTCTATGCTGGCTCTGTTGCTCTGTTCCTAAGCTCATACCAAAGCTTTGATCAGATTCTTGAAGACGGCCCACGTGCCTCAAGAAACCTCAGCGGACCAGTTCTAGGAATGTGTAGCTAGCCTAACAGCTGACAATGGTCTTGGCTTCTCCGATGCCGATTTAACATCTAAGGGGAGAAAGCATAATGATGCACTGCATGTCTCGGTGGAATGCAGAGGGACTACTTTAGCTCACGTTCTGGTGGATACTGGGTCGTATTTAAATGTCTTGCCGAAGAAAGCATTGCACAGATTGGACTATGAAGGTTTGACCCTGAAGCCCAGCAATATCATTGTCAGAGCCTTTGATGGTTCTAAAAGGATGGTCCACGAGGAGGTGGACATCCCGATTAAAGTGGGAACGGAAACTTTTAACTCCACATTTTATGTGATGGACATCCATCCCTCCTATTCTTGCTTGTTGGGAAGACCCTGGATTCATAATGCTGGGGCAGTCACTTCTTCTTTGCACCAAATGCTCAAGTACCCAGTCCAGGGGAAAATTATAAAAGTTCACGGCGAAGAGGAGTATATGATAAGCCATCTAAATTCATTCCGCTATGTTGAATTGGATGGTGAATTCATCGAGACCCCCTTTTAGCACTTTGAAGAGGTTTCTCCTGAAGTTGCAGCAACCAAGACAATGACTTCTGTACCCATCATTACCAAACCTATGTCTCAGATGTCATCCCTTAAAGATGCGAGGGCTGTGATTGAAGAAGGAGGAAGCACAATATGGGGTCAGCTACCAGACTTTCCTTTCAAATCTGATAAATTTGGCTTGGGTTTCACTGCTTCTTCTCAAAAGGCTGTGCGTCACTCCCGGGCTGGAGGACCACCAGTGAAGATCACCCATCATGGAGTCAATGCTTTGGAGGATGGTGAAGAGGAGAGCAACCTAGAAGACTAGATTTTCCCTACCGTTGAAGGAGGATTATGCAATTGGGAGGAAAATGACTTTATTCCCATTACTATCATCAATCAGTAATTTATCTTCCAAACATTTCTGTTGGTCTGTAATAATTCTTAAACAATTCGTACACTTTTTGCCTTGTGCCTTACCCGAGGCATATAGGTCCATTTGTAAGGGTTTGATTTTTCATCTTCATATGCCATTTTAATGAATCATGGACGTTTTCACATATAAACTTTTGTGTTCATTTTCTTTCTTTTTACATTTTATTTGTTTAAAGGTAGATATCCCTTACACACACCCACACTCACAAATGCAGGTACCCGTCCATTTTGGATTGCATGGGTAACAATTCTGCTATGGCCTTCAGTGAATCTGAAGATCTGGGATACCATGCCAAATACGAAGATGATGAAGACTGTGAAGTGCCGGGAGAATTGGCTAGAATGCTACAACAGGAAGAAAGGGATATTCTGCCCCATGAAGAGCTGTTAGAGACAATCAACTTGGATACTGATGAAGATAGAAGAGAAGTTAGAGTGGGTGCCAATCTAGAGCCCAGTGTTAAAAAGCGCCTAGTTCAGTTGTTGAATGAATATGTTGAGATCTTCGCCTGGTACTACGAAGACATGCCGGGACTTGATACAGATATTGTGGTTCACCGTCTCCCTACAAGAGAAGACTGTCCACCAATAAAACAGAAAGTCCGCCGAATGAGGCCCGATATGTCTGAAAAGATCAAAGTTGAAGTGATGAAGCAGTTCAATGCTGGGTTTCTTGCTTTTACTTCCTATCCATAATGGGTTGCTAACATTGTGCCCGTGCCTAAGAAGGACGACAAAGTGAGAATGTGCGTGGATTACAGAGACTTAAACAGGGCTAGCCCTAAAGATGACTTTCCACTACCGCACATTGACATCTTGGTTGACAATACAGCTCAGCACAAGGTATTTTCTTTCATGGATGGATTTTCAGGGTACAACCAGATCAAAATGGTCCCTGAAGACATGGAGAAAACTACTTTTGTTACACAGTGGGGTACCTTCTGCTATAAAGTGATGCCATTCGAACTGAAGAATGTCGGGGCAACCTATCAACGCGCCATGGTGGCTTTGTTTTATGATATGATACATCATGAGATAGAGGTGTACGTAGACGACATGATAGCTCGTTCACAAACAGAAGAAGAACACCTCGACAATTTGCAAAAGCTGTTTGTCAGGTTGAAGGAGTACAAGCTCATACTGAACCCTAACAAGTGCACTTTCGAAGTCAGGTCCGATAAACTCTTGGGTTTCATTGTCAGCAACAAAGGCATCGAGGTTGATCCTGCCAAAGTCAAAGCCATACAAGAAATGCCTGCCCCTCGCACTGAGAAGGAGGTCAGAGGTTTCTTGGGATGCCTAAACTACATTGCAAGGTTCATTTCTCACCTAACATCTACCTGTGAGCCAATCTTCAAGCTGTTGAAGAAAGATCAGGTGGTTAAATGGAATGATGACTGTCAAGTTGCTTTTGATAAAATCAAGGAGTATTTGCTAGAACCTCCTATCCTGATGCCTCCCGTCGAAGGAAGACCGCTAATCATGTATCTAACTGTTTTGGATAATTCAATGTGGTGCGTATTGGGCCAACATGACGAGTCTGGCCGAAAAGAGCATGCCATTTATTACCTTAGCAAAACGTTTACCGACTGTGAGACCTGATACTCACTGCTCGAGAAAACTTGATGCGCTTTGGTATGGGCTGCTCGCTGGCTAAGGCAGTATATGTTGACTCATACCACTCTACTGATATCTAAGATGGATCCGATCAAGTACATCTTTGAAAAACTGACTTTATTTGGAAGAATAGCTAGATGGCAGATGATCCTCACAGAGTATGATATACAGTACACGACCCAAAAATCCATAAAGGGGAATGTGCTAGCTAACCATCTAGCTCATCAAGCTGTCGAAGATTACCAATCCATGAAGTTTGACTTCCCCGACAAGGACATTATGACATTGGACAACATTGAAAATTTCAGACCATATGACGGACCTGAACAAGGATCCCGATGGGCCATGTACTTTGATGGTGCCTCCAATGCACTTGGCAACGGTATCGGCGCGGTACTCATTTCTTCAGAAGGTTGCCATACACCTTTCACAGCTAGACTCTGCTTCAGCTACACCAACAACATGGCCGAGTATGAAGCTTGTATCTTTGGTCTCAAGGTTGCGATTGACTTGGGAATCAAATCTCTGATTGTGTTTGGGGACTTAGCTTTGGTTATCAGTCAAATCAAAGGAGAGTGGGATACTAAACATCCTAATCTCATCCCATACAAAGAACATGTCTTGACATTGCTACCTCATTTCGAGCAGATTACCTTCGAGCACTTCCCGCGAGAAGAGAACCAGCTAGCAAATGCTCTAGCTACAATGTCATCCATGTTTAAACTTAACTGGGATAATGAGGCTCCCCAAATCACCATCGAGCGAATGGATGAACCTGCACATTGTCACGAGATTAATACCGAAGAAGTAGTGGACCGACCTTGGTTTCACGAAGACGAAAGGTATCTCGAGATGCAATAATACCCTGAAGGAGCTTCAGTCAACGATAAAAAGTTCTTAAGGAGATTCTCGACAAAGTTCTTCCTGAGCAATGGTATCCTATATAAGCGCAATCATGATTGCATTCTGCTCCATTGTGTGGACAAGGTTGAAGCTGAGTAGATCATGGATGAACTGCATAATGGTACCTTTGGCACTCACTCTAGTGGACACACGATGGCTAGGAAGATTCTACGGGAAGGCTATTACTGGTCTACCATGGAAGCTGATTGTCATCAATATTCCCGTACTTGTCACAAATGTCAAATCTATGCGGACAAGGTACACATATCTCCAGTTCCTCTCAATATCCTAACAGCTCCTTGGCCATTCGCAATGTGGGGAATCAACATGATTGGAGAGATTAAGCCTACAGCATCCAACGGACACCGCTTCATCCTGGTGGCCATTGATTACTTTACCAAGTGGGTCAAAGCAGCTTCCTTCGCATCCGTCACAAATAATGTGGTTGCCCGCTTCATCAAGCAGAACCTCATTTGCCGGTACGGTATCCCCGATAGGATCATCACCGACAACGGTACAAACCTGAACAATATTATGATCACCGCCTTGTGGGAGCAGTTCCAGATTAAACATCACAATTCATCTCCCTATCGGCTGAAGATGAACGGTGCTGTCGAAGCTGCGAACAAAAATATCAAGAAGATCATTCAAAAGATGACAGTCACCTACAAGGACTGGCATGAGATGTTACCGTTTGCTCTCCACGGGTACCGTACCACGGCGCGTACATCAACTGGGGCAACACCCTATTCTTTGGTATACGGCATGGAAGCTGTTTTACCTATCGAGGTTAAGATTCCCTCCTTGAGAATCATGAAGGATGCTGGTTTGAGTGAAGACGATTGGATTCAGACCCGGCTTGATCAACTTAATTTGATTGACGAAAAGCGACTTACTGCTGTTTGCCATGGTCAGGCGTATCAAAAGCGGATGATTAAGGCATTCAACAAGAAAGTCAGACGCCAGGTATATCGAGTCGGGGACCTTGTAATCAAGCGGATCATCTTACTACAAAGTGATCCCAGGGGAAAATGGACTCCTACTTACGAAGGACCATTTGTGATCAAAAACATCTTTTCTGGTGGGGCGATGATATTAACCACCATGGACGGTGATGACCTGCCGCACCCTGCGAACGTAGACATAGCCAAAAGATACTACGCATAAACGACCCGGCAAGTTGAAAACCTGAAAGGGAAACTTGGGCAAAAATAGGCATCCCGGTGAATCGAAAACCCGAAAGGGCGGTTCAGGAAAAAATTAGTGATAAACAAAAAAAATCTGTACACCCGGCAAGTTGAAAACCCGAAAGGGCGACTTGGGCAAAAAAGGGTTTCCCGGTGGATCGAAAACCCGAAAGGGAGATCCAGGCAAAAGTTAGGGAATTAAAGCGTATGACTATGTCTCGTCGAGTCACTTTAAGGATAATCTCTTCACAAACAAGCTTCAGGCTTCTGATCAATCCAATCATCTGCGGACGAAGTAACAAATGGACAAGATACTCAGAGTTATGAAGGCTATAGCAGAATGGGAACCCCATGGAATTTTTTTTACACATAGCCATCTTTCTTTGTATAAATTTTTCTCATTTTTACGACAATATTCTCTTACTAGGATGTCTGTCTCCTTTGTACAAAATACTTACACAAAGTTAATACAAAGATACTTCAAAGTGCAGAAAACTATTTGCCTTTTCTTTCTTTTACACTTGTGTTTTATTTGAAAACGTCCAATGGTCTATTAAATAAGCATATGCATTTGAATATAATCACTGTTTACAAATAAACAAAATGTGAAAGAATAATTACTGACAGGTTAAAAGTATAGGAAAACGTCTTTAGGCTATTCCAAGAGAAATCCCCTGCAGTATATCATCTAGATACCCTAGTGGAGCTAAGACCTTGAAATACATATCCCCAGTGGAGTTAAATTTCAAATTTCCCATCAGAGTTAAGTTTTCAAACTCCCAATCCCCAGCGGAGCAAAACTTTAAACTACGGATCCTCAGCGAAGATGAAACCTTCTTCCCCAACAGAGTCAAAATTTACACGATCAAATTAGCATGTCATTAAGATCCCCAGCAGAGCTGAGACTATCAATCTACAGCAGAAACCATCCAGTTTCTCCAGATTCCCTAGCAAGTTATCTTAAAGTCTGAGAATCAACCAGATAACAGTTAACTTTTTTCTTATCCCCAACCTAGGATAATTCCCCAGTAGATTGGCATACAACCCAAACTCCTGAATTTTTCCCAAACAGGAATAAGCTTTTCCCCAGAGTTTGGAATTTACCCTCCAGCAGGATAGCTTACTCTCCAGAAGTATAGCTACTCCCCACAGAGTTTTTCACTCCCCCAACAGATAAAAGGTTCTTATTTTTGATTCCCCAGTGAAGTTGCCAGAGTCTTCATCACTCCCCAGCATGAATTTGTCAGAATTTTTAATCCCCTGCAGATCGAAGATTATCATTCTTGATTCCTCAGCTTGAAGTCCCCAAGGATTCAAATTCCCCTACCAGATTGAAGATTCTCATTCTCAGTTCTCCGCAGGAGCCATCAGAGTCTTCCTTATTTCTCCAGCAGATCAATGTTTTCCTTTGTTTGATCCCCGGTAGAGATCGCCAGAGTTTTCCCTATTCCCCAGCCGAGTAAGGATTCCCTTTGTGTAATCTCCAGCCATAGTCATCAAGTTCTCGGTATTCCCTATGCAGGTTTCTCAAACAACACTCGACATTTATTCTCACAACAGAATGTTTATCATACTCCATAGACTTGAAGGATCCCTACATCCCCAGGAAAGTCGTGAAGGATTCTCATATCCCCACAAAGGTTGTAAAAGTTTTTGATAATTCCCGCGAGTTGCCAAGGATTTTTCTATCCCCAGCAGTGGTCCAAGGATGTCTCATCCTCAACAATCAAAGATTTTGAATCTCCAGTAGCGGTCAAGGATTTATTTTCCCCGGCAGTAGTCAAAGATTTTATTATCTCCAGCTATAAAGGATTTATTTTCCTCAGCAAGACAGCAAACCAGCTTACATGCGCATACATTACATTCATATGTCATAAACAATGATAAAACACATATATTGCATCATACATTTCATGTAACATAACTCTGTGTTTCAGCTAACATTTTATCCTTTTCAGGATAAGATTAACGAGCTACCAATATACAATCATGAAAACAGCTTAGAGACGCTCCAGACACTGATGCTTTGCTATTGCTTATTTGGATTCAAAGGTCAGAAAACAGACTAGAGTTGCTCCAGATATGGATGCTATTCTATCGCTTATTCAGATTCAAAGCTTAGAAAACAACTTAGAGACATTCCAGACACGGATGCAATTCTTTTGCTTATTCAGCTTCAAAGTTCAGAAAACAGCTTAGAGACGCTCCAGACATGGATGCAACTCTTTTGCTTATTCAGATTCAAAGTTCAGAAAACATCTTAGAGACGCTCCAGACACGGATGCAATTCTATTGCTTATTCAAATTCAGAATTCAGAAAACAACTTAGAGACGCTCCAGAAACAGATGTAATTCTTTTGCTTATTCAGATTCAATGTTCAGAAAACAGCTTAGAGGCGCTCCAGACACGGATTAAATTCTATTGCTTATTCAAATTCAAAGCTTAGAAAACAACTTAGAGATGCTCCAGACACGGATGTTATTATATTGCTTATTCAGATCCCCAGCTCAGAGATGCTCCAGACACGAATACCATTCTGATACTCTTTCTTTTGACTCACAACATACAATTCAACAAACATTCTTTGATGGCATCTTTAATCCCATCTCCAACAAGATTCACACTTCCGAATGGCATCTTTAAGCCCATTCTCTCAACTATATTTTGATGAGTGCAAATTTATAGACACTCTAGTGTCCAATCCTCTTTTACCTTCGAGTCACGAAAGGCAAACTCGCCAATCTAAATTTTCAGGTTCAAGAAGATTGAACAGGGGCAGCTGTTGTACCCCAAAATTTGCCCTCTCATTTTATCAAGATTTCCCCACACAAGACTCTTTGAACTCAAGACCAAGCTAAGGTTTGCTCAGCTCAAGACATCTCCTTGCACTGTTGACCTGAAATTAAGGTTTGAGTTTGCACAAGAAATTTTGGACTTCTAATGCCCCATGTGACTTTCATACTTCATGTTGGACTCCTAAGATTGCTCATACCAAGTTTCAAGCCTTGAATCAAATTTTTGCCCAGTCAATTGGACAGTTGACCTAAAAATCAGCTGTATTAGGGAAAAAGTCAACTGTGGCCAATTTACAGTCAAACCTCATAATTTTTGATCCACATCAACATTATAGACTCATATGAACCATTTGATCAAGTTTGGACCACAACTCCTCAAGGAATTTGATCAGATCATCAAAAGGGCAAAATGGTTATTTTTAGGGTTTTGACTGCAGAAGGGCAATTTCTGATTTTTAACCTAGCCAATGGCAAATTGGGTTCAAGCGTAGTCTCAAGGACTCAATGGCATCATCTTGACCTAATCACAAGGTTCAAAAGATCCCAAATTCATTGGATTGACAGATGAATTTTCCAGTCAACTGATCAAAAATCAATTGTATACTGAAAAGTCAAACTTTGACTTTTTGGTCAAAATCAAGTGCCAAGGGTCATTTTTCATCAAGATGTGTAAAAACATGAAACTTTTTCACCAAGAAACCTAATTTTGAAAATTAGGGTTTAAAATGGAAAATTTTCATAACTTAGAAATTTTCTAAGTTATGAAAATTTCTTATTTCTTCCCAACTTTTCCCAACTTTTTCACCATGATGCAATTGGATTCAAACAAAACTTCCAACATGAAAGTTGTAGTTCTCCACAAAATATACAACTTTGATTCACAAAGCTTTCCCAAAAGATGCTTGGATATCAAGTTATGATTTTTGGAATAAGGGTCCATGAAAATTTTAACTTAGTGAAATTTTGCCCTAGTTTAGGCAGGATTTTGACCTATCTTCATGGAAATTTTTCACATAGTTCCAAGTGGAATCTCAAAATTCATTTCAAATATGGATTGTAGAGAATGTTACAAGCTTTCCAAAATGTCCAAGAACTCTTCAAAATCATTTATGGTTAGGGAGAATCAAAGAAAATAAAATGGTCATTTCTCACTTTTGTCCATGGCATTTTTCATGTTGATACAAGTTGCAAATTCTGTCCAGCCTTGCTTGTACTTGTTTACAGGTCCTTAAACCCTTCCACACTCAAAAATTGAATGCAAACACAATGGATTAAGGCTTTGTTCTGAGCTTTAGAAGATTACACATTGAATTAATCCATTTTTGGCAAAAAGGCAACAATACCATTTCCATAAAGCACAACTTTTGCAAATTTGTTTCTCTTGAGCATTGCACCAAGCCTTTTGCTGCAAACAAAGCCCCCTAATATCAGGCAAAGTTCACCAACTTTGTGCAGCTAGGATACAGGCCTGTACCACCTTGCCTTGGTCACTTCCCACTTTTACTTCAAAAAACAAGTCAACTTGCAAAATAACCACAACTTTGTAATCTGATATAACCAAGCTTTGTAAACATTTGAAACAAGTTTTTTACAATACACTAAGCCAGAAACACGAGCTAGCAAGTCCTCAAACCTTCCAAAACACCAAAACACAAGTTCTTGACAAAACAGGGCAGGTTCTGCATTTTGATTTCCAAATCACAATCCACTCGTGCGTTTTGCTTGCAACCAGTTCCAACACACTCCATACAACATACCTAAGCTATCCCAACCATTCCCAAGTCACTGTAACTCCATTTACACACTTCACCATTTTTGAATTCTGACTTTGCAGGTTGAGTTCTATAGAGAGATTCAGGCAAGTTCAAAGCAAACTAAGCATTGGGAAAGCTCAAAGGAACATCAAGAAAGCTCACAAGTATCTCAGGCCTCACTCACAATCCCTACATTGCCATACTCGAGCTTGACTGAAACAGGTAAAGTTCAAACTTCTATCTCTCTATTTAGGAATCATTAGGTTTAGGTTTTTGAATAAAAAATGTAGTCCTCATTGCCCTTGAGCTGTACATATGCATATAATTCATTTAAGTTAACTGAGCTGGGAGAATTTGAATGATGAACTTTCTGAAAAATAATTTTAAAATACTTATACATTTTATTTTATTATATTATACACTTAAAAATAATATTGTCATACATATTTTATTTTTTAACATTTTGTATATATTTTATTTTATTTTCTTGAACATAAATAAATAATTATAATACATATATTTTCTTAAACCAAAATTAGGGTTTTTCCCCTTTCCAAAAATAATCTTTTATTTTCTTATTTTTGATATATTAGATAATTTACTTTATATACATAAAATAAAATACAAAAATATTCTTTTGCATATTTATATTTAATTGTCCACCTAAATATTTGTCAATTTATCATTTGTACAATGAATTCAATTTGGTTGTAATTGTTGAATTAGGGCTTTTATTTTCTTGCACATATACCCCTATTCAAACTTGTATCCCCCTCCCCATAATCAATGTTGTAATAGCCGTAGGTTTACCTTTACACACTTTATTGCTTTCAAATATGCCATGATAGCAAGATTAGGGTTGTATGATAACCAAAAATCAAAACAAATAGCTTGAGTAATACAAAACAAAAATGCATGAAAATGACAACACAATGCACACAAGCACCCCTAGGGTTTCATCCACTTGTTGCCTTAAAAGTGGCCATGGTATGCATTCTAGGTATCTTGGAAAAATAAAAACAAAACAAAAATATGATAGTCCCTCGATGACGCTATCTTGGTTGCCTATACAAAAATGATCTAGTCCCTCAAACAAAAACTTGCTAAGATACTTAACACAATTTCTATCATGGCCATACGATGACCCACGCCCGTCCCAATTAACATCCAAACACAAGGTTGTTTACCAAATACAATGGTAAAACAACAATGTCAAAGGGTTAAAAATGTGTAGGAAAGATCTTTGAGTTAGGGCAGACAACTCCTAGTTACTTGATCAAATTTGCAAACATCCTTGCTATTTTCAAAAACACACAACACAATTTCAAAACATTTTCCCAAATCAAACTTTCAAACATTGAAACGTCTTTTCAAAAGACAAACACCTTTGTAAAACATTCAAACAAGAATTGTTACAGAGGTTGCCTAGACAAAGGCCTCTTTTTAAAATATTTTCAAAACCACATACAAAGCACCATTTCAAACAATTGAAAAGCAAAAGCAAGTGATCTAATCAAGTAACTAAGAGCCCATGGAAAACCATGGATGAAAAGGGTGCTAGCACCTTCCCTTTTCATAAACTACCCCCCGAACCCAAAAACAATCTCAAAGGTCTTTCCTGTGCTTTTTGACCTTTCCTTTGGATAAAATAAAAAGTCGGTGGTGACTCTTGCTAAATCGAAACATTTGCGAACACAAACGCAAAACCTCAAGTCAGTTCTCCCACCGTATCAAACCCATGAATTTGAATTTCTTTTTTCTTTCTTGGACCAGGGACCAATACTTAGCAAGGTGATCGTTTTTCACTTGATATTCTCCCTGGACTTGGGATGCAACAAGCTCAAAGTCGGTGAAGATTTTCATATCCTCGGCTCCTAGGTCTTTGGCTAGGCGTAAGTGTGCTAGTAATGCCTTATATTTTGCCTGATTGTTTGAGGTCGGGAAGGATAATGCAAAGGAGAACTCGATTAGGGTTCCTTCTTCACTTTCAAATATAATGCATGCACCGCTTCTTGTCGAACTAGAGGCGCCGTCAACAAAAAATTTCCATTGGCGTGCCCTATCCGGGGGTGTGGGCGGGGTCATTTCGCACACAAAGTCAGCCAGTGCTTGAGCTTTGAGGGCTTTCTTGCCTTCATATTGGATTTCAAACTTGGAGAGTTCTAATGACCATTTCAACATTATGCCTGCCATGTCAGGCCTATCGAGCAGCTTCTTAATTGGTTGTTCTATTCGGAAAACTATGGTATGCGCCAAGAAATAGTGCCTGAGTCTCCTCACCATATTGATGAGGGCTAGGGCCAACTTTTAAGTTTGCTAATATCTTACTTCGGGGCCCTACGAGGCCTTGCTCATAAAGTATATAGGCCTCTGCCCTTCTGGGGTTTCTCTGATAAGTGTTGCGCTTATTGCCTCGGGGGTGACGGCCAGATATAGATAGAGGATTTCATCCTTCTCTGGTCAAGAAAGGATGGGCGGTTGGGATAATGCTTGATTCAAGTGGGTGAGAGCTTACTTATATTCGCCCGTCCACTCGAAGGCATCTTCCTTGCGAAGGAGTTTGAAGAGGGGGAGAGCGTGCTGGGTGGATTTTGCCACGAAGAGAGAGAGAGAGAGAGAGAGAGAGAGAGAGAGAGAGAGAGAGAGAGAGAGAGAGAGAGAGAGAGAGAGAGCATGTCGTTCAAGATTTGAATGGACTCTTTCGAAGTTGGCGTTGAAAACTCAAAATGTTCAAAATTTATTGGGGTTTGCCTCAATCCCTCGTTCAGTGAGGTAGAATCCGAGGACTTTTTCTTCTTGTACCCCAAAGGTGCATTTTTCTGGGTTAAATCGCATTCAGCACTTTCTGGCCTGCTCTAAAACTTTCTTCAAGTGGAGGGTGTGGTCGATTTCTTCCATCAATTTGACGATCATGTTGTCTATGTAGACTTAGAGAATGTCGCCTATTTCATTGCAGAAGACTTTGTTCATCATACGCTGATATGTAGCGCCCATGTTTTTTCAAGACGAAGGGCATCACGTTGTAGTAATAGTTTCCCAATACGCTCATGAAAGCGGTATATTTTTCGTCTGCTTTTGCCATCGGAATCTGGTTGTATCCATAATATGCATCCATAAAAGATAACAATTTGAAACCGGCCGAGTTGTCGACCAGTTTGCAAATATTGAGGAGCGGATAAACATCTTTCTAGAAAGCCCGATTGAGATCAGTATAATCAATGCACATGCATAATTTTCCATTAGGTTTCTTTACAAGAACTACATTCGAGATCCAGGTTGTGTACAGGGCTTCATAAATAAAGTGTTCCTCTAGGAGGTCTTTTACAACTAGTTTGGCAACCTCCGTTTTTTCGGGGGACTGCTTTCTTCTGCCCTGGGCGACCGCTTTGAGGGCAGGGTCTATGGTCAGGTGATGGCATGCCTTCTCTGGGTCCAATCTGGGAATCTCAGTTATGCTCTAGGCGAATAGATCGGCATTATCCCTCAAGCAAGCTTTAAGTTGCCTCTTCGCAAAGTCAGGGAGGTCAAATCCGATATTTACTCCTCTAGCGAGATCGTTCCCGAGAGGGATGATCTTGAAGTATCTGTATGGAATGGGTCATACGTGATCTGAGAGTTCCTCATTACTTGTAGCCAGGGATGACCCTTTACCTTTGACCATGGGCTCTTTCCCTTTCTTCCTCTGCTCTGTGCGATCCTCCTTTGAGAAGCGACTGATGAGGTCGATGGCGTCGACCCTTTGCAGTGGCTTGGCCTTCTCGGAGCTGGAGGGCATGGTGGCCCCAATGGTCGTTCGGGGTTGAGCATTGATGGAACTCAGGCCCCTAGCCGAGGCTTTAAAATATATTTTTGTCACATGGAAGTCCCCGTGGAGGGTGGTGACCAAACCCTCTACAGTGAAGTATTTCATTTTGAGGTGTACGGTGGAGGGCACTACAATCGATTCGGCCATAGTGGGCCTCCCGAAGTTACATTGATAGAGAGACGAGAAATCTACTACCAGAAACTGAGTCTTGATGTCTCTAGCGATCACCCCTCTTCTGGAGGTAACGATCAGCTCGACATACCCCCAGGGTTTGGTACTGGCCCCGTTGAAGCCCTGGAGGTCTGAGCCCACGTATGAGGTCAGTTGGCTTTCGTTCAGTTGTAGGGTAGCGAACAATTGGGTGTATATGATGTCTACCGAGCTCCCTTGATTGACCAGTATGCGTTGAACATCAAAGTATGCCATGCGAGCCCGCATGAGCAGTGGGATAGTCGAGTTGGCGACTCCGCCCGATAATTCTTCCCTGTAGAAAGCGAGGGGGTGAGAGCCTTGTTGGAACTTATGCAGCGTGGCATCTATTTCAGAGTTGGATTTGATAAGTTTCTCTAAACATATTTTCGTGGATCCCATTGTATGCTTATTGAACCCCCCCGCCAGAGATGACCATCGCAACATGGAATGACTCCCAGGGGCTGTAAGTGGAGAAGTACAATGGGATGTTCTCCATGTATGGGAAGTATAAATCTTCTGGTCACGAGATACTCATGGCGATCAATATTATGATGATGTAGGGGGACTCCTTCCCCTCTTTGGTGCTCTAGGTTTCTAGAGCCTCCTCGTGGGCACCCTGTTTCTTCTTGTACTACTTGAGGTGCCCGTCTCAGATTAGTATCTCGATCGCATCCTTGATATGGATGCAATCGTCAGTGTTGTGACCATGGATTTTGTGGAACCTACAATACTTGCACTTGTCAGTTTCAGGCTTGGATGGTGTTTGGCGAGGAAAGCGTACCCCAACCTGTTAAATTCAGAGTTGGCGCATTCGAACAAAATACGTTCTCTTGAAATGGTCATAGGGGTGTAGTCATGGAACCGACCAGAAGGCCCCTTATAATATTTGGAGTCTAGGGATTTATCTTCCTGCTTTCTCTCTCCCATCTGACGGGATGTCGAGGGCTTGCCGCTTCTCGAGGGTTTGGCACTCTCTCGGTGCTTTGAATCCCTAGCATTGTTGGTCGCTTCTTTTTCCTTGTACTGAATATACATTTGAGCCTTGAGGGGGAGGTAGTCGAGTGTGGTTGGAGTTTCGATGCTCACAACCTTCGCAAAGTTGATGTAGGGACGAAGCCCTCGTTCAAGAAGGTACTTCTTCATGGAATCACTCATCGAAACTTTTACAGATTCTTTGTTGAAGCGCTCGATATATGCACGTAGAGATTCGTCTTTTCTCTAGATAATCTCTTCAAGTGAAGCCTATGATTTTGGATGTTGACGGGAGGCCGTGAAGTGCCTCTAAAATATCTTTCCTAGTTGTTTCCAAGAAGTGATAGATTCAGGGGACATGATTTTGTACCAAGCCATGGCACCTTTTCTCAGAGTGGTCAGGAACAACTTGCATTTGATTGTGCCTTTCACGCCTTGGTAATCAAGTACAATGTCGATGTCTTTTATATGGTCGTCCGGGTCGGTCGTACCGTTGTAGGATCCTAATGGGGTGGCTTCTTGAGCCCGACCAAGAGTCGTGCCTCCATAATTCCTCTCGATAATAGGAAATGAGGCTCGTCGTCATCGGACTCTTCTAGGGATGATGATGGGGAGTGATGGTTTCTTCCTCACCGGGCGTCGTCATCTCGTCGAGGGGAGGGGCTCCGCCCTTGTCACCTCGGTCTGAGTGATCGTGACCCGCTGTGGTCGTCTTTTCAGGTTCTCTTCGTCTTCTTGGAAAGCGGAGGGTCTTTATCCTTCTTGGGAGATGCTAGATCACGTTTCTTACGGAAAGAAACATCGATCCCTTCCTTTCTTGGAGGACGCTCCTCTCGGGGAGGTGATATGCTAGACGAGTTATGTTGTCGGTGTCTCCGAGAGGGAGACCTTGAATGTTTCCAGCCTAGAGCTCTCATCCTTTTTCTCTGTTTTAGAATGAAGGAGTTGGTTCGGTTAAGGGAAGCGACCAGTGCTGCTATGGCTGGGTCGACATTCTTCGGAACGGAGACTGGTTGCAGAATCTTTGACTGGTCTTCAACAGGGTTCTTAGGAAACTGTTCGTCTAAGAATAGATTATTGTAGCAATCTGTATTAATGGAATCCGGGGATGCAGTATGTCTGTCACAGGAACCGAAGTTATCCTCGAGGTGAAGATGTTCTTGGCTTCCGTCGCTCTTGCATGCCTGGGAGAGCATAGTCTTTCCAGATAGGTGGTGATCACCGTGATCGGCCATGATTGATGAATGGAGAGGATCTTTAGTCTTCAGATTATGGGAAAAGAAAATGGGGAAGATAGTTCCCACAATCAACACCACTGATCTTACCGGTTGATCAAAACCCACAAGGTCGCCGAATGATAATCTTCAGACGGGATGGAAAGCCAAGGAGGAAAAAGAGGGGTTGTACCTGCAAGGCACTCTGACGATCAAGTAAGTGTGGGAGAAAAAGAGATACGAGTAAAGTATTAGGGTTTTAGTGATGAATAATGGATATTCGATACCTGGCTCTCACATGAGTGAGGGTTTATATAGTGCCCCTGGCGCTTGGCCATTGGTCTCTATTTTCGGGCCTAGATATGTGGGTACGTAAAAATAGGTAATTGCCAAGACTTGGTCGAACCGGGCAGGTGTGGCCACTGCAACAAGTTGTTAGTTCCAAGGAGTAGGTAGGTTACAGGAAGCGGTCTGGTCGATTCCTGTTTGTCTAGCCGACTTGAGGTTAGGCAGACTGAGTGGCGCTCACCGATTGTCGTAAGTTAGTGCTGGTCCAGGAGGGAAAACAATCGATGGTGCCCCTCAGAGGGCGGGAAGCCCGGGCCATTATCGCACTGGTCGCACCAAAGGAGGAGGTTAGACTGGGCCCACTCTAGCCATTGGGCCAATCCAGAACATGATTTATTTAAAAAGAGAGGAGAAATAGAGTTAGGAGCTGTTTGGGAGAATAAACTATAAGCAAAGTCAGAGAGAAACCTAGCAGAGCAAAAGTAGGAGAAGAGAGATCCTATTGTTGTAACTTAAACATGCTGCGAATTTAAGGTAAGTGGGGGGGGGGGGGGATATTTCATACTATGGGTGTTAAATCATGTAGGGTAGAGAGGAATCCTTCTCCTCTTTCCTTTTTTCCTTTTTTTCCTTTTCCTCCATTGATGAGTGATTTGAGTTGTGTAAGGTTTGTGCAAAACCTTCATAATTAGATTGATGTGATTTAATTGTAATTGTATTAATCGTTCCTAGTTATTGTTATTAATATAAATTCCGTATGCTTATATGCCATGAGGAAATTGAAGATAGTGTTGTTCCTATGATTATGTTGTGAGTGTTGATGAAAAAACATGTTGGATTGATGTGTTAGTGTTAATTCAATGTTTTGATGTGTTAATTAACGTATGATTCGAGTACTATAAGTTGATAGGTGTTTTAGGAATGTTGGAAATCAAATAATGTAGTTTTGGATATGTTCAGTAGAGAGAAAAATGTAGAAAATCACATGTAAACATAAAAGGGGATTGACCGTATTGTTTCATGGGTAACTTGAGCTTTGTAAGTCCGTTTGAGGTGCAGTCAGTTGCGTTAGAAAGCTAACGCGATAATCTTTGTTTTAAAGTAGGGAAATTTTGTCTGGGAGTGCTACAAAAGTAACAGTTATCTAGTTTTTATACAAGAAGCATAGTCAAATTTCAGTCATGCGTTGGTTGTCTTGTTTCACACATAACTTGATTTTTGTAATTCATTTAAGAGTTAACTTTATATAATAAGTAAATATACAAAATTTCCTACATATTAGACTTAATAAGCATCTAATTTCATAAAGTTCAGTAGGATAAATACTAGTTACAAGTCGACGAAACATTCTCCCTAGTGCCGGTACCAGTTTTCATTGTTCAATTAAATTCTACCGATTGAGATCTTACATTTAAAAATTAAAACTATAGTATGAAAATAGACAGTCTAAGCTTTCCTAAAAATATTCATTTGCTTGATTTCTAATTTGTTTGATATTTTAAATAAATATTCTAATATGATGTATGACTAGTAGGAAACATGATTTTGGAGTTGTTTTGATAAGACACTATGTGAATTAAGTTATTGATGTTTTAGGACACAAGCGCAATATATTAATGATACATTTGTGTGAAATAAGACGTGGATATGTTTAGAGTTGAGTTTGAGAATTAAATGAGTTGAGTTTTGAGTTAATTAATGTGCTTAGAGCTTAGTTTGATATGTTTAGAGTTGTGTTGAATTAAATGAGTTGAGTTTGAGTAATCTGATATGTTTAGAGTTGTGTTGAGGAGTAATTGAGTTAAGGTTAGAATAAATCGGATGACTCTTAACCTATGACTAAAAATTATTAGAGTTAATTTTGAACTCTGCTATGTTATGAGTATGTCTTGTTTAATGTTGATGGTTGTTAGATGCTGTTTTGATGTTGTTGATGAGCATTATTGAGAAATTATATAATTTATTTATTATGCAGAGTTTTGATGAAATTGCTGAGTTATTCTAAGGTGCTTAGTTTAGAGAGGAACCACTATTGTGGCCTTATATTTGCGATGTTTATATATTATGTGGAATTATGTCGAGGTGTTTGGTTCAAAGAGGAACCATTTGTTGTGGCCTTATATTTACGATGTATGGACTTTAATCCAATGATCATTTACTGGTTCAAATAGAGGATCAATGAAGAGTCTTGGACTTTGGTATGATTCCAAGTATTAGGTTCAAAGAGGAATCTGAGACGAGTGATAGAGTTAAAGGTTGAGACGACTATTGTGTTTGTATTTTTTTTAAATAATACCTGTTGCCGAGGTTTATTAAGATATACCTGCTGCCAAGTTTTGTTGGATGATTTCTACTGTCAAGGTTTACCAAGGAATCTACTACCGAGGTTTACTAAGGAGTCAACTACCGAGATTATGTTGATAACATACCTACTGTCGAGGTTTACTGGAAAATCTACTACCGGTATTAACTAGTGAATCTACCATCGAGATTCTTCTGACAACATACCTAATGTTGAGGTTTTACTGGGAAATATTATGCCAAGATCTAGTAGGGGATCTTTTGCCAAGGTTCCTGCTGAGAAAAATACCTACTTCCGGTGTTTACTGGGAAATCTTCTACAAAAGGTAAACCAAGGAATCTACTGCCGAGATTCCGCTAAAGTACTATCTACTACCGAGGTTTACTAGAAAATCTACTGCTGAGACTAACCAGGGAATCTATTGCCAAGATTTAGTGAAGAATATACCTAATGCTAAGGCTTACTAAGAAATATTCTGCCAAGATTAACCAGGGAATGTACAGTCGATATTTTGTGCCGAGGTTTTGTTGGGAAATCTATTACCGGGATTTAATGGGAAATCTACTGTCGAGATTTACCAAGGAATCTACTGTCGAGATGAAACTGAGAAAACAATGTTTTTTGGATACTAATAACTTATCAGAAGTTGGATAAGTTATGAAGTTTGTTTTGGATATGCAACATAAAGGTATGCAACAAAATTTGGATTCCACCAAAGATTTATTATAAATAATGTAATAGAAAGAAAAGCTTATTCACCTCGGTGATTTTTTTAAACTGAGGTATTTGTTAAGCATTTTTTAGGATTTTCACCGGCCTTAATAAAATCTTTGATGTCCATTTAATGATTTTAAATGCTCAAGACTCTATTATTATTGATTTGCCTGAAATCTAAGAGACATCTATTATAAAATCCTTGAATATTAACATTTCTATGTTACATGAAAAATGAAGCACTTGAATCCTAAAGACGCTTGTAAAAGTTCTCTATGATGGATTTCAAGAGTAGAAAATTGTTTGTGTTTAAAGTTTGTTTTCTTCAACATTTATTTGAACCACAAATCATATATTTGAATTTTGATTTTAATTATCTTACCCTTTTTTTATCAGAAACAAATGCATGCAAGATCCTTAGAGAATAATCTTGCATCCAACATTTGATCTTCCCCAATATTTAATAATTCGAAGATATAAAGTCTAAATCTTCAGGGAATTTGTTTTTTATCTATATCTCTAGGGAATTTGATTTTTATTTTTATAATATGTGAAAACAAAGTAATATTCTGGGTAAACAATGTAAAAATTGTTTTAAAAAAAGAAATTATCTCATCCCTCAGTTTTCTAGATATATAGGAATAAAAGATATGTTTGTTTTGAAAATAATAAAAGTGTTGCTGCTGGGGTTCGAATCCATGTGCATATAACTTTACCCTCTGGTTTTGAAATCACCGAGGTGTTAAGTGGAAACTTTTCATGATGCCCTTTGTTACCTCGCTTCTCTAGCCGAGGTTAAATGCATTTCGCATCTGAGGTGACATATGTTTTTTGTAGTAGTGCAACAAGAAGGGAATGCATCGAATCAGAGAAGACAATCATACCAAAGAAAGAAAAGAGGCGTTGTTGTAGGTAGAGGAAGAGATGGTGGTAGAAAGCCTGACAAAAGTCACATTCAGTGTTTTAATTTTCATAAGTATGATCACTACTCTAGTGATTTTCTAGAAAAACAAAAGAATCAATAAAGTGATGCAAAGTTTGAAAAACAGGAAGAAGAAGAGATGATGTTGATGGTCACAACTAGAGATGAAGAGAGATTCAAGGACCAATGGTACTTGGAATGAAGATTATCGTCACACATGTCTGGAGGGAAAGATTGGTTTGTCAACATAAAACCCTTGATTGAGAACATGGTAAAAATTGCAAATGACAATACTCTAGTAGCTAATAGTATTGGTGATGTTCTGATTATGAAGATATATGGAAAAAGGTCAGTGATTTCCAATGTATTATATATACTAGGCATGAAAAGTAATATGCTAAGTATAAGGTCATTGGTCGAAAATAACTAGAAGGTGTCGATCAAATACAAGTTGATGAGAGTTCTCAAGTCAAGAAGAAGGTTAATCTTTAAGGCTCATATGTCTCAGAATAAAACCTTCAAGATTGAACTTAATGTGATGGAGTACAAGTTCCTTGCGAATGAAGCTAGTAAGGATGAGTGGATATGGCACTATCGACTTGTCCATCTCAACTTCAAAGACATCAGAGATTTAAAAAGAAGAAATATGATTTCAGGGTTACCAGAAATTGACATTCCAAACTAAGTGTGTGAGAAATGTGTGCATGTGAAGCAACACAAGAAAAACTTCACCAAGGATGCAGGAAGCAAGTCGAAGGCTATTCTTGAAATCATATACTCTAATGTATATGGTCCAATCCAGGTGGATTTGATTGAAGGTAACAAATACTTTGTTACATTCATAGATGATTTTAGTCGAAAACTATGGACTTACTTGATCTAGAAGAAAAGTGAAATGATTAAGGTATTTTCCAAGTTTAAATCTATGGTCGAAAGATAAAGTGGTAGAAAGCTCAAGATTCTAAGAACTAATAGTGGTGGAGAATATGTGTCAAAATACTTCGACATATTATGTGAGGAAGAAGGGATTATACAAGCATGTTGAGAAGTATGTTGAACAACAAGCATTTACCTAAACAGTTTTGGGGTGAAGCTGTGTTGACTGCAACATACATCTTGAACAGATGTCTGACGAAGAAGCTAGAAGGAATTACACCAGAAGAATGTTGGTCTGGTGTCAAGCATAGCTTGAGTTATTTGAAGGTATTTGGATCTATAGCACATAAACATGTGTTATATCAGTTGAGAAGAAAACTAAATGAAAAGTTGAGCCATATGATCCTAATAGGATATCAATCGACTGGTGGATACAAGTTGTTCGACCCAGTGAACAAGAAAGTAGTGATCAGCAGGGACATGATCATAGATGAGCTTATGGAATGGTATTTGAGTGAAAATGTCAAGAAAGATTCAGTGATAATATTTTGTGATGAACCAACCACTAAAGTCGAAAGAGAAGAAGTTCGACATGAAGAAGTCAAAGGAGAAGTTGGCCTAACCAGACCTTAAAGAACAAGATGCATGCCTGCAAGGTTGCTGAAATGTGTGATTACATCAGATGATGTCATCGATGATGAAGGTGAGCTGATACACTATGCTTTCTATGTAGATGTCGAACCAGTCAGATCAACTAAGGCATTGAAGGATTTTAAGTGGGTGAAAGCTTTGAATGAGGAACTAAAATTCATCAAAGTCAACAATAATTGGTCATCGACAATTGCCTCAAGGAAATAAGGCAATCAATATGAAGTGGGTATACAAGGTGAAGTTGAATCCTAAAGAGAGGTAACTCGACACAAGGCTAAACTTGTGGCGAAAATATTTCTTCTGAAAGAAGGATTTGACTTTGATGAAATTTTGCACATGTTGCTAGGATCAAAATAATCAGGTTGGTTGTTGGTCTAGCAAACATGAACAATTAGCACATATTTCATATGGACATGATATGTTCATTCCTGAATGGCCCATTAGATGAAGAAGTTTATGTTGCACAACCAGTTGGGTTTGTGAAACAAGGCAAAGAGGGAAAGGTGTACAAGCTTCATAAAGCCCTGTATGGACTTAAACAAGCTCCTAGATCTTGAAATAAGAAGATTGATAGTTTTTTAAGGGAGCAGGAATTTGTGAAGTGGACAACTTACAATGGAGTATATGTAAGAAAAATCAAGAGTGAATTGCTTATACTATGTCTCTATGTCGATGACTTGTTGATAATAAATAGCTGCAAGAAAGAAATCAAAGACTTCAAAGGTGATCTTAGCAAGGAATGTCTAACCTGGGCGACATTTCATATTTCCTTGGTATCAAATTCTATAAGAAGAGTAGAGGTTTGATGATGCATCAAATAAGATATGCAATTTGACTTCGACATCTGTTGAACCAAGACTGTAATTGTCAAAATACTCAGACAAAGATGATGTCGACCTAACCCAGTACAAAAGACTTATTGGGTCATTAAGATACCTTTGTCTCATGAGGTCTGACTTAGCATACAATATGGGTATGGTAAGTAGATTTATGCAGAAGCCAAATGTATCACATCTAATACAACAAAGAGGATACTAAGGTATCTGAAAGGAACTCTCGACTATAGCATTATATTTCCTATAGTTGATGAAGGAAAAGAATGTAAGTGAGTAGGTTACACTGACTCAAGTTGGTGTAGTGATGTTAAGGATCAAAATACACAATTGGTTATGTGTTTATGCTAGGTGGTGCACCAGTTGCTTGGAGTTCAAGAAAAGAACTAGTAGTGGAACTATCATCGTTTGAATCAAAATGCATAGCTACTTCTTTTTGTGTGTGTCAAGCAATGTGGATAGTGAACTTTTTAGAAGAGATTACAAGGAAGAATCATGGAGCAATTACCATGAAGATCGAAAGCATGTCGGCTATCAATTTGGCGAAGAATACGATAGCACATGGGAAAAGCAAGCACATCAAAATGATGTTTCATTATCTTCGAGAGCAGGTAGCAAATGGGAAGCTGAACTCATAATACTGCAAAATTGGGAACCAGATTGCAGACATCATGACGAAAGTAGTGTAGGTCAAAGTGTTCAATTAATTAAGATATATGATGAATGTAGATAGCTTAGACATAATGAGTTAGGTGGTGTGTTCAGATTGTAATTCCCTGTGTCAAAGCAGGTTGCTCAACAGAAATAAGGTTGTGTCGAAAATAGCCTAGTGCGTGTGTCGAAATATCGAAGGAGTTGCCATGACATGATTTCGACTTAGACCTATTTTAGTAGTGTCAGTTAAATTAGATATTTTGGGCTTTTGTATTTTGCGGTTTAGCTAAGGGACAAAGCAATCTCAATTATAAATAGAGTGAGTAACCCTTATTTTTGTACACCACCAATTCGTACATTTGCAATTGCAAAATAACACTTAAGTTTAAAGTGAAGAGAGAAAGTATTTCTCATTCCCCTATTTTCGTTATGCCCTAATCTTATTTTTCCTTAATTATATTTTATTTTCTTCTTCCATTGAAATTATTGCGGAAAATCATCTTGTAACCAAGGTTGTTTGATTCACTCAAGTGAAGAGTGAAGAACACACTACTATAAAAAAACACCTTCGATAACACAATATTACCACAACCATTTATCCACTGTAGTCATATCTCATTTTTTACGCGATTTCTTATATTATATTATTAAGAAACATTTTATCACAGTTCCTTTTAAGAATCGTTGTCATATAATATAGGTGACAAGCTTCGAATCCCAAAGTTTTTTTATTAATAACCAAGTATTAAATAAATATTTCGCAAATAACCGCGTTTCGGAAAAAAATACGCAAATAACCATGTTTCAGATGACTCCCCAAAGGAGGAGCCATCTGAAATGGCGCATGCACCTATATTTTTAAGGGAGGCGCCATCTCACTTGGAGCCTATGTGCTTAGGGCATGCCCTAAGCCAAGTGAGATGGCGCCTAGGTGTATTTTCAGGGCAAAAAAATATATTTTTTTTCCCGGTGCGTTGCGTGTTGGACAGAGATCAACAAAATGGACTTTTTATTAAAAAAATAAATAATTACATCCAACTGTATTACATTAAAATAACAGTAAAAAAAACAGATTAAAAAAATGGATACAAAAATACTGGAAAAAAAAACGTATACATCAGTGATCCCCCGGAACCCGGTAATGACCCCCGGTTCCGCATCCCCGTCCTCGCCTTTCTCGTGCTGGGTGTCGTCGCGTTTCCTGCTGTGACAAGGTCGATGGCCCAGCGAAGTCAATGCGGTCCGAATCCATTAAATCAGTCAGATCTCCATATCTAGAAGATCCGCTCTGGTACAGTCAGTTACCCATACCCTCAAAGTTTGGTCGTGTTGGCGGTGGGTGAGGTTCCATAGTGGGTCTGTAGCATTGATCATCTGAGTACGGTGGGTAGAAAGGAAATGGATCTTGGGGTGTTTGGTATTGAGGATGTTGGGTGGTTTGGTGATATTGTGGGTGATGGTAGGTTGGGTCGGCTTGTTCGTAATCTTCCGACATTCCCATATCAGGGCTAAGGATGGATGTTGAGGGCGCCATATTGGGATATGTGGAAGACTGAAATTGTGTGTTGGGTATGCGGGTGTGCTGGTATTGGGATTGGTATTATGGTTGGGTTTGAAGCATATCGGGGTATTGGTAGTTTGGTGGTGATTGTGGTTGGTTGTGCGGCATTTGATTGTAGTTGTGTTGTGGTGGGGACTATGGTTGGGTGTTTATGGGTCTGTTTCTTCTTGGGGGTTGGTGGGACGTTGATGGGTTTTGGGTTTGTTGATGGGGAATCGAGGGTTGTGCCCATTGTGTGTGTGGGTCAACCAAGTACCTTGGATGAGACACGTGCATTTCTGGGTTACTAACCGACCTGTACCAAGATAAATATTGATCTGTGTGTCGCATATTACCTTGAGTAAGGAAAACCGGGAATTGCAAGACGTAGCAGTGACGCCTCTGCCACATCTTACACCATTCCGGAGCGAAGTCTTTCCAGTTGGTAAGACCCCACTGGGCGTCGACCCTTTTAAGATACCATGGGGACAAACAAGTTGGATCACTTGGTATCTCTTGATGCATTCCGAACTGCATCTTCACACGGTCGCTGTGGTGCATCTCCATAATGTTGAACCGAATGATTGTAGTCTTCACGGTCCAAGTTGCTGCATCCTCCGGGTTTGGAACATGGCCCAAACCCAAATATGGTCTCCAGACGAACTGCGATAAAATGTAAATCAGGTTAATGCAAAAGTAATGTATAAATAATTTAGTTGAACAAAAGTTAAAAGCTACGACGTACGTCATCCGGGCCTAAGTGATCCAACAGGTTGCGGTAGAGTGCGACATTGAATCTTGGATTCTTGCCGTAATCCATACCCCTCACGCAGTACCTAAAGGAAATGAGAAACATTTTATTCTTAGCATATATTTTGGGAAGAGAAGAATAGTTATAAATGCTATAACTTGATGACTTACTTTGTTGCGTACGGGAAACCGAAAGTGTTGTTGTTGACGGGGTTTAAAGACTCCATCCTCCACCAACCCCAGGCTTGTAGTAAAAAAGCGCACCCATAAAATGTACATTTTTCCTTGACTGCGTTTTTGCACAAGGAACTGTATAGGTGGGCTAAAACTGCAGAACCCCAACTACATTTTCTTGTTTTTTCAAAATTTGTTAGTAAATGTAAGTACATAAAATTTACACTATTTCCCGTACTTTCGGGAAATAAAAATGTACCAAAAAGTATCATAAGATAAGTTCTGGCTTTTACTACCCTGTCATTCTCTAATGAATTTTCATTTAATTCCAAACTTGCATAATGACGTTTCAGCTCAGTGAGTAGTATTCCCTGCCCTCTTGCACCACCACCTTCTACCATATCCCTGCCCAACAGTTCTTCACACTGAGAGTTGGGTTGTTGATCCGACCCGTTCACGGCCTTACCGTCGACAGGGAGACCTAGTAGCATGTACACATCCTCTAGCGTGATGGTACATTCACCTATTGGTAGGTGAAATGTATGGGTCTCCGGTCTCCACCTTTCCAACATTGCAAGAATGAACTTCGAGTCAATGGTGCAGTTGGAGATGTTTATGACATGTCCAAAACCTGCGTATTCCAGATATGGGACGATAAATGGGTCGGGAGCCAGGTAGTTGTGCAAACGGATTCTGAATCTTTTTGTGTCCTGAGTTCATAATGTAACATGTGTAAGATTAATTAAGATGAACAACGCGTTATTTGAAGTATGAAAAATGTATAACCAAAAAAGAAACATACAAATGCAGCAATGTTTTCCCTTGTGCCTCTGTGAGTATCGCCCATTGTTAGAAGAGCAATTGTTTAAAATTCTTGAGAGTATGAAAGACTTAGGAAGAGATAGAGAGTATGATAGACTTATGAAATATTTCGTAGCAGAGAGTGAGACTTGTGTGGGTGTGAGAGATGTATGATATGGTATGTATTTATAGGAAAATAAGTTTGATATAATGGTTGCTTGTGCTTGCATGCCTGCGAAGTGTCACATTTGCATGCTTAGGGGGTTACACATATGCATGCATGCATGTACAAAAAATGAAAGGTGTCACTCTTGCAGGCTAGGTGGCAGCCCATGCATGTATCACGATTGGACAGTAAGGGAGGCTCCATTGGACTTGGCGAAAGAGTACAAAAATGAATGGTGTCGCCACCCCAATTGGCGAATAAGAGGTGTCCTTTGTTACAGCCTAGGCTCAGGCTACGTCACAGCCTTTGGGATTCCTTTCATTATTGCATGTAAGCGCATTGGAGTTGATGGGAGGAGTCTTACAAAATACATGTATATGTGCAGACTAGGGGCAGCCTAGGTGGCAGCCTAGGGGGTTACATAAGCCCATGCATGTATCACGATTGGACAGTAAGGGAGGCGCCATTGGACTTGGCAAAAGAGTACAAAAATGAATGGTGTCGCCACCCCAATTGGCGAATAAGAGGTGTCCTTTGTTACAGCCTAGGCTCAGGCTACGTGACAGCCTTTGGGATTCCTTTCATTATTGCATGTAAGCCCATTGGAGTTGATGGGAGGAGTCTTACAAAATACATGTATATGTGCAGACTAGGGGCAACCTAGGTGGCAGCCTAGGGGGTTACATAAGCCCATGCATGTATCACGATTGGACAGTAAGGGAGGCGCCATTGGACTTGGCGAAAGAGTACAAAAATGAATGGTGTCGCCACCCCAATTGGCGAATAAGAGGTGTCCTTTGTTACAACCTAGGCTTAGGCTACGTGACAGCCTTTGGGATTCCTTTCATTATTGCATGTAAGCCCATTGGAGTTGAGGGAGGAGTCTTACAAAATACATGTATATGTGCAGACTAGGGGCAACCTAGGTGGCAGCCTAGGGGGTTACATAAGCCCATGCATGTATCACGATTAGACAGTAAGGGATGCGCCATTGGACTTGGAGAAAGAGTACAAAAATGAATGGTGTCTCCACCCCAATTGGCGAATAAGAGGTGTCTTACAAAATACATGTATATGTGCAGACTAGGGGCAGGCTACGTGACAGCCTTTGGGATTCCTTTCATTATTGCATGTAATATTATTGGCAGCCTTGGGGGGTTGCATCCTTACTTAATTGAAATTTTTAGCCTTACGTTTATCATAACATTGATTCACATAAACCTTCAAACGTTCTTACAACCAAACCTTCAAACCTGCAAACAATCAAACATTCCAACCTTCGAATCACTCATCAAATTCAAACATTCCAACCTTCAAACATTACAACATTCAAACCTTCATACAATCAATAAACCTCAAACATTCCAACCTTCAAACCTTAAAACAATTCTATGCAATGGCCTCTTCACCATAATTTGTCGTCAAAGCACATTTCAATGGTGAGACATACATTTGTCCCACAGCTGGGTTTTTATTTAGAGACACAGACAACATCCGATTTCTCTTAAACGGGAAAGCCAATTTCTCGTACTTCAAAAAAAGATTGGAGGCCAAACTTGAACGTGGCCCGGTGTCCCAGATATTTTATCAGAATCCAGTTTTCTTTGGAAACAACCAAGTAATTTTTTATAAGGTTGAAGTTCAAGATGACGAGGATCTCCAGAATATGATTTCCAGCCATGTCTATTCTGGATACGACTCTATTGAGTTGTAAGTTTTGCTTCAAGAGCCTCAGGTGACATAGGAGGTTGATCCTTTAGAGAATGAACAAGATGAGGTAGATGCAGTTGATGATGAAGAAGAAGATAACGAGTTAGAGTTTGATGAAATGGTGAACGATGATTCTGACGATGATGGCATCCCTAGTATTCCTACAGACAAAATCTACACACCACCTCCGCACATGAAAAACTTCAACATGGGCGGAGATGAACCTTCTACTGACTTATTTTTCAATCCGTATATGCAGTCGGATGAAAATTTAAAAGAGAAGGACAAGTTTCGTAACAGAGAGGAATGCATCAGGGCCATTAAAAAATTTCACATGCTCAACTCGGTTGATTTTAGAGTGGATCGTGTCAACCCGGAAAGGTACAAGATCAAGTGTGTCCACCCTGACTGTATGTTCAAGCTAACCGCATCATACAGATTAAGGGGTGACTGCTGGGTCATAGGTTCCATGACTACCCACACTTGTGTAAGTTCCACTCAATCACAGGACCACCGAAAACTCAACTATGATCTAATCTGTCAAGAAATCCTACCCCTGGTCAGCAACGACCCATCTTTGAAGGTGAAAACAATCATCTCCCACATCACCATGGTTTTTAACTACACTCCGTCTTACCGTAAGGCGTGGTTAGCAAAGACTAAGGCGATTGAAAGGGTGTACGGAAACTGGGAGGAGTCATACCGAGAACTTCCCCGCTACCTGAATGCACTCAAGACGTATTCTCCAAGTAGTGTTTACGTTCTGGAAACATTGCCAGCGTACGCCCAAGATGGTAGTCTACTGCATGGCAACGGAATATTCAGTCGCGTGTTTTGGGCATTTCAACCATGCATCACAGGGTTTGCATCATGCAAACCAATTTTACAAATTGATGGGACTTGGTTGTATGGGAAGTACAAAGGCACGCTATTGATGGCAGTTGCACAAGATGGCAACAACAACATTTTCCCCGTTGCGTTTGCCCTTGTCGAGGGGGAGACCAGTGGTGCTTGGAGCTTTTTCCTGAAAAATCTTCGGACACATGTGGCTCCTCAACCAGATATCTGTTTGATCTCGGACATACATGCCTCCATTGAAAGTGCCTACAATAATCCAGCAAATGGTTGGCATGACCCTCCTTCTACGCATGTCTATTGCGTTAGGCATATCGTCCAAAATTTCTCGATGGAGGTCAAGGACAAAACATTGAGGAAAGCGGTTATGAATGCGGGATATGCATTGACACAACCCACATTCAAATATTACCGCAACGAGATCCGTTTGTCTAATCCGGAAGCCGGTAGGTGGATCGACAATATTCCGATGGAAAAATGGACTAGGTCATACGACAATGGCCAAAGATGGGGGCATATGACAACGAATCTTATTGAATCAATGAATGGGGTATTCAAGGGCATACGAAACCTCCCAATCACTGCCTTGGTAAAATCTACGTATTTTAGGATGGCTGAATTATTTGCAAAAAGAGGTGAAATATGGAATGCGGTGTTGCAATCTGGACAACTATGGAGTGAAAGCTACATGAAATACATTAAGGCTGAAAGTGCTAAAGCCAACACTCACATGGTTATACGGTTTGACCGACACAGCCACAACTTCATTGTGAAAGAGACAATCGACCACAATGAAGGCCTGCCAAGACAAGAATACAGGGTCATTTTACCTTCTCAATGGTGCGATTGTGGCAGGTTTCAAGCATTTCGTATGCCTTGCTCTCATGTCATTTCCACTTGTGCTCATACCCATCAAGACGCGCTTTAACTGCTGTCAAACGTTTACAAATCTGAAACGTTGCTCAATGTTTACAACAACAACTTTCCTTTGGTGGCAAAACCAGATTATTTGCCTGAATACGACGACGAAATAGTTTGGCACAATGACCAAATGCGAAGGAACAAGAAGGGTCGTCCCAAAAGTAGGCGCATCACAAAAGAAATGGACGATCTTGACAGGTTGGAAAGAAAGTGTGGTTTATGCCGTCAGGTCGGACACAATCGCAAAAACTGTCCGAATCGGGCGTCTGGCTCGACCACATAAATATTGTAATACATAAAATCTTTTCATAATTGTGTTGTAAACATTTGGGTTTTCCGTTAACAGATTTTGCTACATTTAATAAAACGCGTACAACAATAATTAACGATATTCAATCTAGGAAATTACAACTGTTAACACAATTTCATCTGACCCATGCATCATCAACATTACATCACTGTCTGTTTTGACTTCCTCCAACCACACATTAGGTCTTCCTATCGCATGTGAGGTTGTTGTTCGTTTTCGCTGGATCCTTCGAATTTTTTCCCCATCCTCAATGTCTCCATCTAGCCACTGCATCAACTCCCGCTTCAGACGCTCCATGGAGTGAATGTGCCAGAATTTAATTTTCATCGCAGGTTTCGTGGCGGAGAAGATAACGTAACCATCTTTGCTAAAAATCATAGGAGACGTCATGATGCAAATAACGGAGTACAAAATAAAAATACAGTGCGAGAAAGTGTGAGAAATTTTGGAGAAACGGACGAATTATTTATAAAATAGCATTTTGCCCTAGTTTTGCCCTAGGAGCCAAGTGAGATGGCGCCTCCTCTCACTTTTAAGGAGCATGCGCCATCTCACTTGGCTAAAAGCCAAGGGAGGCGCCAAGTGAGATGGCGCCTAGGGCAAAACCCTAGGTGGAGGCGCCAAGTGAGATGGCTCCTCCTTTGGGGAGTCATCTGAAACATGGTTATTTGCGTAATTTTTTCCGAAACCCGGTTATTTACGAAATATTATTTTAATACATGGTTATTAATAAAAAAAATTCTCAAATCCCAGTGTCAACATTTTTCCATTTTTCAGTAGAAATAAGTGTGTGTTCCTTAAAATTTATTTTTATTTAACAATTGAAATTATAACAACTACGGCTGTTACAATAAGCCGTGGTTATTATAGCGGTAGAAATGTTGAGACAAAGCCATTAGTTTGACTTAACTCGCATAGATCAAAATAAAAATCGCCACTACGCTTTATTGTTTCCAAAGGAATGGGAAAAGAGTGAATAACCCAAAAAGAGGGGGAGAAAATCTAAGTTCGGGGGTTGGTATGCAAAGGGAAGGTATTAGCACCCTAAAAATCTATGGTACTCCGTAGGAACCTCTTTGAAAATTTGTGTATTTTGGCTATAAATATTGTATACAAAAATGGATTGTGGGGATGAGGAAAGACGTATTTTTTTAAAGATTTTTGCACCCGCCGCAGTTGTGAACCTTTAGTGCCTATGTACCACCTTCCGTGTAATAGTGGATCACGGTACTCGTAGTTCACCTTTTAAAAAATTTGAAATACAAGTGTGTTGCTTAACTTTAAGAGACGAGACATCATCATCATTGTCCGAGTGGAAAACATACTTACTACCCACAATTATGAGAAAGGAGAATTTGCATCATCTCAAAGTAGAGGATATGGCTTGGATTTTAAAATAAACAAAAGCCTCACTCAACACCCAAGAGGAAAATATCTCACTTCACTACATATCGTAGAAGTATAGTTGTTTGTATCACTACAAGGATTGACAAGAGTCTAATCTTTTGAGAAAAATTTTAAAGACAAAAGCCAAAATGGCAAAATAGTTTGGATGAGATTGATTGACTTTTAGTCTTCTCACAAAAATGTCCAAGTATTATTAAATTGATTAAAGTTTGATTAAGAAAAGATTTTTGAAAATGCATGGACCTAAGTCCAAGTTTATTATGAAAGTGGTTCAAGTTATAAAACAAGAAGAATTTTAAAAAAGGAGGGAGAAGATTTTGAAATTAAAGATTATAGGAGGAGATGAAGGGACTATCCTAAAGCATAAGGTAAAAGCTAGGGAAAAGAACCGTTTAACCAACAACAAGCCAACACTAGACACAATGAGTCAATGTAGAGTTCCCATCCTTTGGATTTGAAACCAAACAAACAAAAATAATAAACCTCTTAAAGGAACCAAACTTCAATTGCATTGAGTCTTCACAAAAATTGGGCAGAGTAACGACTTTTTTCAGATAAATTCCAGATTACAGACAAATCATGCAATCACAATAACCTGCACACAAACAAACAACCCAATGTCTTGGGATAAATCCCAAGAACTCTAAACAAAATAACAGTTTAGGTCACAAGGTCTCCAAGATAGATTAAGGCCCCTAATCCTAAGTCCAAGAAGTCCATGTCTCCTAAATGCAAAGGATAATAACCAAGTAGTCCAAGTAACAATAAAGTTTTTTATGGTTCAAGTTGATTATTAAGTATTTTCAAAATAAGAAATGAAAAGCTCAAATGAGCAAAATAAAAATGACATAAAATTAAATGCTCAAGTGAGCAAAGATGAAAATAGCATGAAATGTAAATGCTAAAATAAATGTGCTTAAAGTAAAGGCATAAAGTAAAAGTACAAAATAAAGTCAATTGTTAGGAATTAGTGGTTAGTTAAACTACCATCTTGAAACTTGCATTTAGAACTCATTAGAGGATTGGTAGAACCAATGCCTTTTAACAACAAGTTGCATTTTCTTTTTGTCAAGTATATCATCCATTTAAAAATTATTAAGGCGACATTAAATGATCAATGATGTTTAGGTGGTCCACTTTGACCAAAATTGATGAAGATTCATTAGAGGATTGGTAGAACCAAAGCCTCCTAACAATGAATCTTAAGGTTATTGGATCAAAGGGTTCAAATCAACATACTTGGGCTTGAAAACATGGATTTGGGCCACGAATGATCATTTCTCGAATCGGGACAAAATTTAGCGCTATGTTATGCAATCGTATGTGGACTTATATAGAAGTCGCACCTATTTTGAGGTCGGTCAATAGCAATCTATGTACCATATATTTTGAGATATTATATGAAAATCATGCTCCAATAACATTTACTACAATTGAGAAAGAGATGAGATGAAGAACAAATAGGGTAAAAAGTAAACCACATTTGAACCAAAAATTTAATCAAACTATTATTAAAATAATTCATCCATTTTTATGGAGTTATGCTCAACACTATGGATCCAATGATGTTAATAAAGTTCATGATCAAAATTTCATAGTCCAAGATCATCCAGAATATGTACAAAAAATAAAATAATATTTAAAATAAAAGAAAAAGGTTTTAAATGATTTTTAAATTTGGAAATAAGGGAAAAATAGCAGTTATATTCAAAACATTCAAGAAAAATTAAGTGAGACCACAAAAAAATCTGAAATGAACTCAAATATTTTTATGAAATTTTTGGTAATTTTTTAAAGTCAGAAACTATTTTTAAACTAATTTAAATTGCTCAAATAATGGAAAAAAGATCAAAAATAGTAAAAACTAAGATAAAATTCCACAAAAAGTTTAGAAGGTCAGAAATGGTGAAAATTATTTTTTATAAAAAAATTCAGAATTTAAAAATGTCAGAAAGTATTTTTAAAACAATTAAAATAAAGCAAACAAAGCAAAAAGTATGAAAATATCAAACATCAAAATAAAAATATGAAAAATTATTCACAAAGTCAGAAATAATTCAAGGTATTTTTGTATATTTTTTTTATAATTTTTGGATAAAAAATAAAAGAGTTATAAATTTTTGAAATATAAAACAATTAAAATATAAAATCAGAAAATAAAAATAAAACTAAAAAGATTTGGACCATCAGATCATAGTTAAAACACGTTAGTAAGCTGATCAAGTGGACCAGACGCGATGTGCTTGATATGGACCTTATTTAAAAACACACTGGATCAATAAAAGACCAACTAATAAAAATAAAACAATTTGCGTGTTATCATTGGTTGAGACGAGACATGTCATCATCTTCAACCTCCGGACACCCTGTAAATAGGGTAAACCTCAAGTCATTGAATTTGTAAATTTAGGCGCTGATAGTGGTACCAATAGACGCGTCTCTTTAAGACAATCATAACCATATCCTCGCGCCAAATTTACATAAAATATAGCATAGTCTATTTGGAGAAAAACTGGGATGTTTAAAAATGTCAAAATAAAAAATCAGATGTATCAAATGCATTATTTCTCCAAAATTGATTTAATAGCAAGCATCAATGAACATCATAGTCCATTCTAGTAATCTGAGTTAGAAGATTTGGTGCCTTAAACTACTTGAACAAAGTTAGATGAAGTTGCTCTACAAATGGACTTGGCTAGCACGATTCCGAGCACCTCAAGGCTTGATTCTTTTTTTGTTAGCTTCAGGGAAGTTCAAGGATGAAGGATTAAGGAAGAAAATGAATTGAAAAGTGGCAGAAATAAGAATTCGAAATCTCAGAAAAGGGTGTTATGCAGAGAGTTTGACAGAGTGATTTTGGATCTTCAAGCTTGAGAAAATGAATGAGGGGTGATCCTCTATTTATAGGGAAGTGAATGCAATGCTCAAACATGTGGAATGATGAAGTTTGGAGGGAAATCGTGTGAAGTTGCAAACAAGAAAAGTGTGACTTGTAATTTGATCAAAACTCATCCAATTCTTGCGTTTTATGATACTAAATGCGTTTGGAACGTTGATAAACACGATTAGAAGCAAATACGCGCAAATTTTTTGTGATTAGAAGCCAAAACAAGGATTTCAAATTCTGACTTTTGGATAAACTTCAGTTTCAAGTTACCAAATTCAAATCAATGCCATTCTCAACTCAAGGGATCTTATGATATGATTCTTGAAGCTTTAGAAAGATTAGGTTACAAGCTTTATAATGTGAAAAGAATGGGATCAAATGAATTCTTGAGCTGAAAGTTGTAATGAGTCAAAGTTGAGAAAAAGAGGTTGACTTTCTATACTTAGAAAATTTCTAAGTTTTTCTTCAAAAATGACTTATAATCCTTTGCATCCAAACATGGCCTTCCACTTGAAATTTTCTCTTGACCAAAAAGGATGGCATGAAGTAGATCTCTTTAATGACATTTTGAGATCTGAACCGTTCAAAATATCCAAAAATTGAGAAAGTTAGGACTTGTTGAAGTTGGCAAAAATTCATGAAATGACCTATAATCTTTTGCATCCTTAGGGCATCTTCCATACATTTTCACACTTTTCACTTAAAAGATAGGTTGAAGGTCACATATTTAAGATCATTATGGAAAATTAATGGGCTCAAGATGATAAAAATTGACCAAGTTATGATCATTTGAAATCACCTAATGGAATTTAAGGGCTCATCTGGAGGACTTGTAATCTTTCTTCATTATCAAGTTTCTTCCACACAAATTTCCTTGAAACTTTTAAAGTGATTTGTTAATAACCCTTTTAAGAGAACATTTTATTTAGAATCACTCAAAAATACCAAAAGATGAGTAAGATATACCCCTTTGAAGTTCAAAACCCTAGCTCTTAGAGCAAGAAAATGCCTTGGGAAACCTTTGCAATTTTGACCTACCTCTTTAGACAAATAATTTTGTGATGGGAATATGAGTTGTTGAGGATGATAAGGAGAAACCATATCAACTAAAATTACTTTCAAATCTTTAGAATTGAAGGAGATGTGCACTTGTGATCAATGAATCAAGGGGTTTGCGCAGTTGAGTCAAACTTCTTCAACCAATCCTTGTACCTTTGAAACATCTTTGACAACTTGAAGTATGATTAATCATAATATAATTTGTGATGATATTTCTTCAAAGTGTCTTAAATGTTAAGGCATGAGTTTCAATGAAGCTTTGTTTGAGGAAAGCATGGAAATTAGCTCATGGATCTATAGATCAATCTTGATGGAATGTGTTGTGATTTCTCCTAAAATCATCATCAATTGGGGAAAACACTTATTGTATTCATTAGTTAAAGGATAAACAAAAAATAGATGATTACAAAATACAAGTCAAGGTGCTTGGTGATTCCCCATAGAGCAAAGCTAAAGACAGGGAGAAGAACCAAACCCTAGTGTGTGATCTTATTGTGATTAAATTGATATGATGTGATAGAGGGATCTTAGGGTCAAAAATTGGGGTACAACAGCTGCCCTTATTTAAGTGTCTTCTATCCGGAGATATGAAGGTTAAAAATCTTTGTGTCAACGCGATTGAAGATACTTAAATATAAAACAAGCCATATTTTTGGCCCTAAGATGCCATGCAATGCTTATGATTATGAATGCAGATGAACAAATCTAAAAAGGGCGCAAAACTTCACTGAGGATGTAGCACATAAAACATGGATCAAAAGAGAAACCCGACTAGGAAAATAAATCATTGGTGAACAAAAGACAAAACTCTGTCGGGGTAGAGCCCCAAGAGGAGATAAAGCATCGTCAACTCAAAAAAAAAATTAGGAGAGAAAGTGAAGAATAATGGTGACCAACAGATGGCTAAAAACCATCCACTCATTGAGGAGATAACAACAAAGTAACGTCAACCCACCGTGGAAAGAAATTTTAAGATAATACTAGTAAATTTTTTTAGAACATAGTTTGATTCTACAACCCTTGTAAGAGTTTTTATGATAACAAACACAAAGAAAAATTATGCACTCTAAAATTATATTCTGTTTCGTAGAGAAGTTCTGATGGAAGAAGATCAGAAGATAAGCTACAAATCTGTTTTTGCTGTGGTTGTAGTCAACTCTCAAAAAGCTCTGACGAAAGGAGATCAGAAGTTGCGCTAAGAAGATGTTTCAACTCTGATTATAAAACTCTGGGAATAAAATTCTAATGCTGCAAACAGGATCTTATGCCTCTGATCTTCAAAAGTTCTGAAGCAAGCAACAACGAACACTTCAATGTTCTGAAGCATTACAAATCAAATATTTCTATTTCAAGAGTAACGACTGGAAGGGAATAAGGATCTTTATTTTTGGAAAGCACCTTAATTGTCATTAATCAAGCTTCCAAATGATCATCCATGTTGCGCCTATTTAAACAAGCCTTGAGGATAAATAGTTTACGATTTTTTCACACATACTCAACAATGCTATAATCATCTCTAATCCTCAAACATTCAATATTTTCAATTGTGTAAAACATCACTATATTGTGATACTATTTTGTAAGAAACAATATTGTACACTGTTTATTCTTATATTGTTTAGTGCATTTCCTTGAGAAAAATCGGGCTGTGGTTATACTCAAGAAGACTTTGGCAGTTGTCAAAGTAGACTTGTAATCAAGATTGATTAGTGGATTAAGACCTTGTTGGATAGAGGCGAAATCACGTTGACGGGTGGACTGGAGTAGTTTGAGTTCAAACAAACCAGGATAAAAATCAACGTGTTCTTTTCTTTGAATTTTAAGATTCCAATTCAACCCCCTTTCTTGTGTTTTTCCATTCTTCAATTGGCATCAGAGCTCTTGTCTAAGGCTTCAGAAGGAGATACCTAAAAAGAAGTTCGTTAAGGAGAAGAAGAAAAGTCTCATGGCAACGTGGGATGACTCAGACTCTTCAGAAGCAGACACTGAATCAGAAGATGAAAGAGCCAACATTGCCATGATGGCCAACATATCAGAAGATACTGGATCATCTGGATCAGAATCATACTCAGAGGCAGAAGAGGTATTTTCTAACTTTTCTAGATCTCAATTAGAGGAGAGTCTTTCAGAAATTCTAGAAAGGTATCAGAAGCTTCGAGTCATAAACAATAATCTGAAAAAGGATCTAGTTTCTGACTCTAAAGAAACTAAGAATCTAAGACTGGAAAGCTCTGAGCTGAAAGAAAAACTTTTAAAACTTGAAAATGATTTACAAAATACTCAGAAGGAAATTGTCTCAGAAGTTCCTAGTAACCCTGATAAAATCATAAAGGAATATGATCACAACTTTCAGAATTTCCTCGCTAAAAACATAGATAGAAGCAAGATGGCTTCAATGATCTATGGAGTTAGCAGAAATTGCAGAAAAGGGATAGGATACAAAGGTAAAGTATCCCAACCTAAGAAAGTCAAGGGTTTGGTTATTAAACGCACTCCTCTAAAATCTCACTTTACCTGTGGGTACACACATGACTTAAAATATACCAGTACTGATTTCTCTGTTAAACCAAAATTTAAACAGAATTTTGGTAACTCTAACAAACAAGGACCCAAAAAGATACGGGTACCTAAGGATAAAATTGTATATGTAGCAGATACCTTTGACAGCAAGACTGAAACACCAATCCTGGTACTTGGACTCTGGATGCTCTCGACACATGACGGGAAGAAAGCATATGTTCCAAAGCCTGGAGCTTAAATCTGGAGGCTACGTAGGTTTTGGAGGCAATCAGAAAGGGAAGATCATTGGCTCTGGAACAGTTGGTAACGGTAATATTCCTTCTATTACTAATGTTCTATTAGTAGATGGATTAATGCATAAATTGTTATCCATGAGTCAATTAAGTGATAACGGTTATGATATAATCTTTAATCAAAAATTTTGTAAAGCAGTTTGTGAGAAATATGGATCTAGCCTCTTTAATGGAAAGAGAAAGAACAACATTTACAAAAATAAAACTTTCTAAACTAAAAAGTTAGAATGTAAAATTCCTATTGTTTGTTAACAATGAGCAATGGGTCTACCACAGAAGATTGATGCATATTAGTATGAGAAGAATATCTAAGATTAACAAACTCAGTCTATTCAGAGGACTTCCGAACCTGAAGTTCAGCTTAGATTCTCTGTGTGAAGCATGTCAAAAAGGTAAGTTTGCAAAACCCCCTTTTAAAGCAAAAAATGTTGTTTCTACCTCTAGACCATTAGAACTTCTGCACATAGATCTATTTGGACCAGTGAAAACTGCATCTATTAGTGGCAATAAGTATGAATTAGTGATCGTAGATGACTATAGCAGATGGACATGGGTAAATTTCTTAAGACACAAGGACGAATCATACTATGTGCTCTTTGTTTCTGTAACCAAGTCCAAAACGAAAAATATCTTAGAATTGTTAAAATCATAAGTGATCATGGTGGAGAATTTGAAAACAAAAAATTGAAATATTTTTTAATGAGAACGACATCTCTCATGATTTCTCTTGTCCTAGAACTCCCCATCAAAAAGTTGTTGTAAAACAAAAGAACAGAACTTTACAAGAAATGGCCAGAACCATGATCAACGAGACTAATATTGCTAAGAACTTCTGGGCAGAAGCAATTAACACAGCGTGTTACATTCAGAATAGAATCTCTATAAGACCTATTTTGGATAAGACTTCATATGAACTGTGGAAGAATAGAAAGCCCAACATCTCGTATTTGCATCCATTTGGATGTATTTTTTTTATTCTTAACACCAAAGAACATCTTAACAAGTTTGACTCTAAAGCACATAAGTGTATTATGTTAGGATACTCTGAACACTCAAGAGGATACAGAGTATACCACACAGAAACACATATTGTAGAAGAATCAATCAGTGTTAGATTTGATGACAAGCTTGGCTCTCAAAAGTCAAAGCAAAGTGAATCTTTTGCAGATATAGAAGTCCAATTTATAGGTACTGAAGACATTGCATTAGAAGTTCCTCACAAAGAATCAAAAACAACATCAAAAGGAGATGTCACAAATATTACAGCAACATCTGAAGAACCTCTCCAGAAAAGACAATCTAGAAGAAGCCTAGCTCATCCTGAAGACAAAAGTCTGGGTATCAGAACAAGATCCACATTCAGAAACTCTGAAGAATCTCTCATGGGATTAGTGTCTCTGATTGAGCCAACTTGCATTGATGAAGCTCTTCTGGAGAATGACTAGATACTGGCTATGATGGAGGAATTAAACCAATTCACCAGAAATGATGTGTGGGATCTGCTTCCCAAACCAAAAGGGTTCAATGTCATTGGAAAAAATGGGTATCCAGAAACAAGCTGAATGAACAAGGAAAAGTCATCAGAAATAAAGCACGCTGGTTGCACAAGGTTAGTGTCAGCAAAAGGTGATAGACTATACAGAAACCTTTGATCTAGTCTCCAGGTTAGAATCTATCAGACTTTTAATTTCCTTCGCTGTAAATAATGGCATCACTCTCTATCAGATGGATGTCAAAAGTGCATTCTTAAATGGATACATTGATGAAGAAGTTTATGTGCACCAACCCCCTGGTTTTGAAAATTCTAAACATCCAAAATATGTTCTCAAACTAAAGACATCACTATATGGTCTGAAACAAGCTCCCAGAGCTTGGTATGAAAGACTAAGTAGCTTTCTGTTAGAAAATGATTTCACCAGAGGGAAAATGGACACAACCTTATTCTGTAAGCCATCTAAGAATGACATTCTAGTTTTTCAAATTTATGTAGATGATATTATTTTTAGAACTACTAAAGCCTCTCTGGGAAGAGAATTTGCTAAGTCTATGCAGGCAGAGTTTGAAATGAGCTTGATGGGAGAACTCAAATTCTTTCTGGGCATTCAGATCAATTAAACTCTAGAAGGAACGTACGTACACCAGAGAAAATACGTCAAAGAACTTCTGAAGAAATTCGACTTATCAGAATGTAAGACAACCAAGACTCCAATGCATCCTACATGCATTATGGAAAAGGAAGAAGTGAGTAAAAAGGTAGAACATAAGATCTACAGAGATATGATTGGTTCTCTCTTATATCTTACAACTTCAAGACATGATATTCTATATAGTGTATGTTTATGGGCCAGATTCCAATCAGATCCTAGAGAATCTCACTTAACAGTTGTTAAGTGAATTTTCAAGTATCTGAAAGGTACTAGTAATCTTGGTATGTTTTATAGAAAAACCAGTGAATACAAATTAGTAGGGTACTGTGATGCTGACTTCGCTGGAGACAGAGTAGAAAGAAAAAGCACTTCTGGAAGCTGCCAGTTTTTGGGAGAAAATATGATCTCATGGACCAGCAAGAGACAATCCACAATTGCATTATCAACTGCTGAAGCCGAATAAATAGCAGCAGCTGGATGCAACACATAGATACTCTGGATGAAAATTCAGCTTGAAGAGTTCAATATGTTTTAGAGTAACATTCCTATATTCTGTGATAACACTTCTGCAATTTGTTTGTCAAGAAATCCTATTTTACATTCTAGGGCTAAGAATATAGAAATAAAACATCACTTTATTAGGGAATATATTCATAAAGGAATTATTTCCTTAAAATTTATTGACACAGACCATCAATGAGCTGATGTCTTCACTAAACTACTTTCTTAAGATAGATTTAATTTCATTATGAAACATCTCAACATGAAATTATGTCCAGAATAAGAGTTTTATTTATATATTCTTTAACCCTCCGAATTTTATGTTTTTCCTGTGAACAGCTGATCAACAATTCTTCAGAAGTTAGAAGGACAGTTGCATCAGGATCTATCTAAGAAGAACTGAACAGTCTTATGGTTCATTTCAAAGATAGAAGGATGTAGTTCACATCATCAACATCTCACAAGCATACTTTTAAGGCTGAAAATGCATTCAAATCATGAAGGGATTAAAGCTTTGATTGGATACAATGAGACTCGTGTTATATTGGTAACTGTTCTATATCTCCACGTCATCTCTGGTTATGCAAACTCCAGAGGAGTTGAAGAAAGAAAATGCAGTGATCAAGGAGAGATTAGACAAGCAAGATGACACATGCAAAGAGATCAAAGGAATGCTGAGAAAACAAGAGGAGTCGAACACTCAGATTAAGAGCTTGCTGGAAGCATTGTTCACACGACTTCCTCTACTTCAATCTTAGTTTTTAAAACTTGTTTTCTTTAATGTATTCTTTTTTTTTTGTTTGCCTGAATGTGTTATTGCAATAAATTTTAATACAACTCAAATTTTGACTCTGAATATTAGTGTTTATATTGCTTTTTGATTCTTGATAAAATGGGGAGAGCGTAAGATATTTCTAATAACAATATATCGAGACACAATCTCAAACATTTTGAATATCATAACTTCTTGTTTTTTTTTGAAAGCAAAACAGGAACAAAACTTAGATGAAGACAAGTAGATGCATCAAAAGCTCTGATCAGAATGAACTTCAGGGAAGTAATTCATCCCTATCTGAGTACTCAGCTCAGGGGGAGACTCTATAACGCTTTATGTTCTGTTTATTTTGATTGAAATATCCTGATTTTTGTCATCATCAAAAAGGGGGAGATTGTTATAACATAGTTTGATTCTACAACCCTTGTAAGTGTTTTTATGATAACAAACACAAAGAACAATTATGCACTCTAAAATTATATTTTTGTTTTGTAGAGAAGTTATGATGGAAAAAGATCAGAAGATAAGCTACAAAGTTATTTCTAATGTGATTGTAGACAACTATCAAAAAGCTCTGACGAAAGGAGATCAGAAGTTGCGCTAAAAAGATGTTTCAACTCTGATTATAAAACTCTAGAAAAGAAAGTCTAACGCTACAAACAAGATCTTATGGCTCTGATCTTTAAAAGTTCTGAAGCAAGCAGCAACGAATACTTCAATGTTCTGAAGCATTACAAATCAAATATTTCCATTTCAAGAGTAACGGCTGGAAGGGAACAAGGATCTTTATTTTTGGAAACACCTTAACTGTCAATAATCAAGTTTCTAAATGATCATCCATGATGCGCCTATTTAAACAAGCCTTGAGGATAAATCATTTACGATTTTTTCACACATACTCAACAACGCTGCAATCATCTCTAATCCTCAAATATTCAATATTTTCAAATGTGTAAAACATCACTATATTGTGATATTGTTTTGTAAGAAACAATACTGTACACTATTTATTCTTATATTGTTTAGTGCATTTCCTTGAGTAAAACCGGGTTATGGTTATACTTAAGAAGACTTTGGCAGTTGTCAAAGTAGACTTGTAATCAAGATTGATTGGTGGATTAAGACCTCGTTGGAGAGAGCCGAAATCACCTTGACGGGTGGACTGGAGTATTTTGAGTTAAAACGAACCATGATAAAAATTAACGTGTTCTTTTCTTTGAATTTAAGATTCCAATTCAACCCCCCCTTCTTGTGTTTTTCTATTCTTCAAATTTCAATAAGCAGTCAGTACTTATAACCGAAAATGAATGAAATTCTTCGGAGCAATAGAATCTCAACGATGAACTACCTTCTATAATGACAAGGCTACAATTCATCAAAAAAGATCCCGACAATTACCTACCTTCCATAATGACATAGCTACCATTCATTGGAGTAACAAATATCAACAACTAACTACCTTCCATAATGACAAGGCTACCATTCATTGGAGAAACAAATCTCAACAACAAACTACCTTGCATAATGACAAGGCTACCATTAATTGGAGTAAAAAATATCAACAACAAACTACCTTCCATAATGACAAGGCTACCATTCATTGGAGCAACAAATCTCAACAACAAACTACCTTCCATAAGGACAAGGCTATCATTCATTGGAGAAACAAATCTCAACAACAAACTACCTTCCATAATGACAAGGCTATCATTCATTGAAGTAACAAATCTCAATAACAAACTACCTTCCATAATGACAAGGCTACCATTAATTGGAATAACAAATCTCAATCAACAAACTACCTTCCATAACGACAAGGCTACCATTCAATGGAGTAATAAATCTCAACAACAAACTAACTTCCATCATGACAAGGCTACCATTCATTGGAGTAAAAAATCTCAACAACAAACTACCTTCCATAATGACAAGGCTACCATTCATTGGAGTCACAAATCTCAATAACAAACTACCTTCCATAATGACAAGGCTACCATTCATTGGAGTAACAAAAATCAACAACAAACTACCTTCCATAACGACAAGGCTACCATTCATTGGAGTAACAGATCTCAACAACAAACTACCTTCCATAATAACAAGGCTACCATTAATTGGAGTAACAAATATCAATAACAAACTACCTTCCATAATGACAAGTCTACCATTCATTAGAGTAACAAATCTGAATCTTCTCTGGGAGCTATCAGATTCACTAGGGAAATACATGTTGCTCGAATAAAGAAACCTGCTATTTGTTGTTATGAGTAGGTGTTATACCCCAAAATTTTCCCTCTCATATTTTCCAAGGTCTTCTCCTACATGGTTGGTCACAAACCCTTGCTTAAAGAAAAGGAAAATTTGTGAGTGATGTTTTTAAGTTTCCTTCGATTGGCAGCTCCAAAATGCCCTTCGATTAGCATTTGAATGAAGCCTTTCGATTGTCCTTGTAACAAGATCCTTCGATTGACATTTCAACAAAGCCTTTCGATTGGCCTTGTAACAAGATCCTTCGATTGGAATTTCAACAAATCATTTTGATTGGCCTTGTAACAAGATCCTTCGATTGGAATTTCAATAAAGCCTTTCGATTGGCCTTGTAACAAGATCCTTTCGATTGGCATTGTAACAGTGTCCTTCGATTGGAATTTTAACAAGTACCCTTCGATTGGTATCTGGACAGAGGTCCTTCGGTTGGCATGGCAAAGGGTCTTTCAAATGGCATTTCAGTACAAAATTTCAAGAAGGCATAGATTCGAATTGGACTTTGAAGCTGGAAAAGAAGGCAAATTCGAAGGAAATGAATCAGAGTCATTCAAAGGAGCTTCATCAGAGCCATCCGAAGGAGCTTCGTCAGAGCCATTCGAAATAGCTTCATCAGAGCCATTCGAAGGAGCTGAATCAGGGCCATTCGAAGGAGGCCATCAGCCCATTCGAAAGAGAGCATTCGAAGGCCAACATGTCCACATTTATGCCAAATTCAAAAATGGACAAGATCCTTTAACTTTGGCCAAGGTTACATATTGGTATTCATGGCATTCAAATGGTTGTTACAAACATTACTTCTCTTGTCCCCCCCCCCCCCCCCCCTCCTACTCTATATAAGCAGCATGCTTGCAAGCAAAAGAGAGGACGAAAAAGATTGGAGAGACGCTGCCCACAAAATCCACCAAAGGTTGTCAAAATTTTAATAAGTAATCCAAGCCAAAGAGACCCTTCAACAAAAGTATATATGCCCATAAATCCTAGATCGAAGGTGCCCAAATCCAGAAAGTGCCCAAATTGAAGGTTCCAACTACTGGTAAAAGAGTGTAAATTGTCAAACTTTGTATTTGCATAACACATCCATATTTTTTGTTCCATTCGATTTGTCATCCTAGACAGAATCAAAGGGCTTGGGTTTGGCACCCAAGTCATGTTTTTCGTTTTCTAACACTTGTCGCAGATATAGCCTGAAAAGACCCAGCGCGCGCAGGATCGAAGGACCTGGGTTTCGATACCCAGGTCCTGCATTTTATTTCGCTAATGTACTTTTATAGATCCAGCACCCCAGATTGAAGGAGCCTTTGCCTTCCTGGATCGAAAGATGTAGTCTTCCAGGTCGAAGGAGCCATAGCTTTCTGGATTGAAGCTACTCATTATCCTCCTGAATTGAAGACGGCAGCTCCCTTCTGGATCGAAAGAGCCATAGCCTTCCTGGATCGTAAGACGTAGCCTTCTGGATTGAAAGATCCATAGCCTTCTGGATCGAAGGAGGCACCTCCTCCTGGATCGAAAGACGTCTCCTTCCTGGATCAAAGGGAATCTTCTTCCCTGGATCGAAAGATTTTACTTGTGTATTTTTTTACTTTTTTTGTCTTTGTTTATTTTCTCTTAATGATTTTCTACTTTAGAAATGAAACAACAAATCAAAAATAAAAAAAGACATTAGGCTAGTATTTTTTCTAATTAAGTTAATTTTGTAAACAAACTAATTAATTATTTTAACATTTTTTCTTAAAATTAAAATTAAATAAAATTAGGCTTTATTTTCTTTTACACTAAAAACAAAAAAAAAACATTTTCCTTGTATTTTAGATGTGTTTTCAACTTTGCACGCGTTTATTTAATTTAATATTTTTACTATTATTGTATTTGTTTACTGGGTGTAATAGATAAAAATTATGATATTTACTGCTTTATCCCCCTTTATCCTTGTATAATATAAATCCCCTCCCCGAAGCATTGTAATAGCGTAAATTTAAATTCCCGCACTTTAAATTCCTGTACATATATTAACTGCTTAGATGTATGCTAACTAGGATTACATGACAAGATCTAAAAACAAACGTTAGAACACCTAAATGTTTAAAGATAAATAACTGAATTGAACACACTTGCACATATACACCTCTAGGGTACTCCCACTTTTGTTGCCTTTGAAAAAAAGTCATGTCCCTCGAGAATGGGGACGCTTTAGCAAAGCCCTGTAAAATCAAAAGATCATAGTCCCTCAATGACCCTACAATCTCCTTCTAGATAAATGATCTCGTCCCTTAAACAAAAGTTGCTAAAGCGTCTCCGTATGTTGGCTTTATGATTGTAAAATGTCCCTTCGAGTATCCCTCAACATCCAACGATAAGGCTACCTACTCACTAATAGTAGGATAGCATTGTCTAAAGGAAAAGAGGAAAAGAACGACCCTTTTCGAGTACACAAATAAATAGCTGTTAGAAGTTTGCTCAAAAACACTTTTTTGCACTTACACAAAAACTACTTTTCAAAAGACATTTCAAAACACTTTGTATATTTTCTCCACTATTCCGAGAAACATTACAAAGTTCGCCGTACCAAGGCGTCTTCAAAACATTTTCAAACACAAAGCACAAATACATTTTAAAAATGAGCAAACCTTTAAGAGCCCGTGGAAAACCACGGATGGAAAGGGTGCTAACACCTTCCCTTTCCATAATCTACCCCCCTTACTCAGAAAACTCTCGAAAAGGTCTTTTTCTGTTCTTTTCACCCTTTCCTTTGTTGGATAAAATAAAAGACGATGGTGACTCTTGCTTACCGCAACATTTGCAAACACAAATGCAAAACTAGTATATAACATTCGGTTCTGCCACCGTATCACAGAACTGGCGACTCTGTTGGGGAATTAAATATAAAGTGGGGTTACCTTAGAGTTAGTTCATTATTTAACTGCTTTGTTATGCTTTGTTTGCTTTACCCTTGGAGGGTTGTTTGGGTTGTTTCTATAGATCCTACACCCGGATCTGGGGCACACTTTTAGGTAAACAGCAATAGATCATGGAGACTGTACGATATATACCGATATGGTTGAAGCGATGGCTGTGTTCGTGTGACACTTTGGTTGGTACTGGTATCCCTTGTGTTGAATCGAGGAGAATACGGGGCCGCCACGTGGTGTTGTGAAGCACTAACGAACCTTAGAACCTTAGTTGAACAAACTTGGCCATTAGAAAGTAGTGAGATAGCCGGTCTCGGTGTAAAGCTGGGAATTGGTTGATACTCGGTACTAAACTCATTGAGATCGGACTTTCGGGATGTTTCAGCCGCAAGAAAAGATTGCTAAGCTGAGATAATACCGATAAAGGAAGATCAATGATATTGAGACTCCTTAGAACCCGATTACTATTTCTAAGACAGGTTGATCCAACTAAACTTCAAGAGGGTATTTACCTATGGAATCCTGGCAAGCCTAAACCTAAGGCTGCTTGTGTGACTTGTTTGCTTTATTTGCCTAACAATTTGAACTGATTGCAGGGCTTTGTTTGTATTCCTTGCAGGACCTTGTCTGTATAAATCCAATAAATTGGTTTCTTACCCTGCATTTTTGCTTGAATAATAGAATACACATCATAACATCACGCCACAACATTTCCTTAACCATTTCAAGGATCTCAAGGGTATGTGATGCAGGTTATGATAAATCAGACATCTAGCAAGGGGCAAGGGGATTTATTTTCCTCTAGCCATTACAGTCAAAAGATCAAAACGCGATAACATGAGTCAGGGGCTATGACCCACTTGATATGGTGAGCTTGATTCTCGTAGAAGGACACTCAAAAATATGAAGTTCTTTAAAACTACAAATTTCAACTGCTGACATCTTCTTGTTTACCCCCCGAGTCCTTGAAAACATTGCATACGCATGTTATTGCATAAACAGGTTTCAAAGAAGGGTTCTCATCTTATTCGCTGTTTATTTCAGCAAGAAGAAATGGCTCTTGGACAAACAATCAAAGACTTTCAGGCTCAAAACGCTCAGTTCCAACAAATGTTCCTGACTCTGACCCATGGGCAAGAAGACCTGAAAACTCTGATCGTCAAAAAGAAGACTAAGAAGGCAAAGAAAACAGTTCGTGTTTTGAGTGTGGGAAGGAGAAGACCAGCTAACCGCACTTTAGATTTCGCAACCCCATTAAAGAGAAGGGATAATCAAGAGGAAGATGACGAGGAATCAGAGGAAGAAGACAACAGTCCAGCGTCTGAAGAAGATGAAACTGACTATTCTGAGGATCAATATCCTCCTGTTGATGATAAATACAAACGGTTAGAGGATCGACTCAATGCCATGGAGATTCAAAGGATGCCCAGTCTAGATTTCGAAGAATTAGGTTTGGTTCCAGGGGTGGTCATCCCACCTAAGTTCAAGGTCCCCATCTTTGCAAAATATGACGGTGTTTCCTGTCCCAAGATTCACTTGAGGTCATATGTCAGAAAGATCCAGCCTCACACTGCTGATCGAAAGTTATGGGTACATTTCTTCCAAGAAAGTTTGGCTGGCACTCAACTGGATTGGTTCTATCAGCTAGAAGGAACTGACATCCATACCTGGGAAGACTTGGCTGCTGCTTTCTATAAGCAGTACCAATACAACGGTGACATGGCACCAACTCGAGTGCAACTGTAGAATATGTCCATGAGCTCAAGAGAAGGGTTCAAGGAATATGCGCAAAAATGGAGGGATCTAGCTGGCAGGGTATAACTTCCTCTGAATGATCGTGAAATGGTAGACATGTTCATGGGCACTCTGGAAGGCTTGTTCTTTAATCTGGTGATTGGGAGTTCCTCACCCGAGTTCACAGAGATGGTTCTGACCGGAGAAAGGATCGAAAATGGTATCAAGAGCGGGAAGATCCTGATGGCTGCATCTTCTAATGCTGAGAAGAAGACATTTGGTGGTAAGAGGGAAGCCAATGATATGCATAAGGGTCGTAATAAGGCGGACTACCACAAATCTATAGGGGCAGTGCTGGTTTCTAATTCAGAACGCGTGCAACGACCATAACAACAGGGTAATCAGCGAAGGCAAGACGATCCTAAGAGACAGTTTACCAAGCTCAACATGCCACTGTATCAAGCATTGCAACACTTGATGAGGATGAATCTGATTACATTGATGGGACCTCATCCAAACCCCAAGACTTCCTCTCATAACTACAATCCTAATGCAAGGTGTGCCTATCATTCTTGTAGTCTGGGGCACGATACTAACGATTGTTGGGCGCTGAAATACAAGATTCAGAATATGATTGACGCCAAGGATATTGAGTTTGACCCTCCTGAGACTCCCAACATGATCACTGCTCCCATGCCAAATCATGGTTAGGATTGAGAGAATTTTTGTTCATTTGAATTCTCAAGTTGTATTTTGTTTGTTTAAACAATTATTGTCATGTCAAACTTTGTTATTTCATTAATGGATTGCACATGTTTGTCTTGAATTAATTTGTTTTCATTATGCTTAAACTGCTATCTTACTTCCTTTTTCTGACCTTCAACTCTTGATTAAAAGCTCTAAGCCTTTAGAGGGAGGATGACGAGAATGATACCATAATCTCTACAGTATGATTTTGAACAGACACCGTTGACGATATACAAGCGTTGTTTCAAATCCTAAACAGTGGAGTTATAAGGAAAATAATCCCTAGTCAACCCCTTTGAGACAAATAAGTAGGAGTTTTTCTTTTCACACAAATTAAAACCCTTAATTATAACCTGGGGCAGGTTAGTTTTCTCAGTTAATTTAGATGTGCATTCAATCGCAAACTTTCCCTTCATACACGACAAATAGTGTAGAAGATGTTCTCCAAAAGATGGTGATGGTTCCGTATAATTGTCAAGACAGGCAGTCATTATCTCTTGAATTAAAAGCTCTTTAAGTCAAAACCTATGAAGGAGACTTAAGAAAAAACTGGGGCATCCCGATGACTGTAATCACAAAAGAAACAGTTCAGGAAAAAGACAGGATAGTAAAATAAAAAAGAAAGACATCCTACAAATCCTCAACAAAAAGAAAAGGTCACAAAATGACTTCCTTCTCAAACAAACGTTCAATCTCTGAACCATCACCGGAATATCAAGGATATTCCAAAACTCAACTGGGATTCAAAATGCACAATTAACTAAGCATAGGACTGAAGAACATCACGAAGAACGGGTGGGTACAAATAAAATTTGAGCCTTTATCCTTTGTTTCTTAAACCGTGAACTAGGCCAAATTATAACCCTTAAAAGTCCTAGCTGAAGCATGGGTTAGTTCAAAAGCACACTGTTACAAAAGGTATCCTTACTCCTGTAGGGTTCGCTATAAATACCGAGTTGATATCACACTTTTACAAAAAAAATTGTTTTACTAAAAAATGAATTTTCAAACTTCAAGACAGACATAAGCTTTGCATTCTTAAAATACCATTGTTTGCATATGACTATTTGTTCAATAGTAGAGAAATTCGCAGATGAATATTCAATGAGAAGAAATCCTATCAATGAGCATAATCACCTCAAGTGGAAAAACACTTCCAACCAAGGGGCACAACATGATCATTGTCCATCATCTGGGGCAGTCAAGTCAAGGTTCAAGGAATCTCTCAAAAATTCCAAATAGCCAGGGGCAGATCTCCATCTGAATCACTTGGGGCATGGGACATGAATTCCAGCAACGAATCTTGTATGATCAAACAAACGTCTTCTGGCAGTGTGGCATCACTCATTACTATGGACAATGATAATTCTCCGCACCCGATGAACATGGACATAGTCAAAAAATACTACGCATGAAAAAGACCCGCTAGGTTGACAGGCCTAGGAAAAATTAAGGGCATCCCGGCGAACCAAAAGAGTTTGGGAAAAAATTAGGGATATATACAAAAAATTGTACACCCGGCAAGTCGAAAACCTGAAAAGGCAGCTTAAGCGAAAATGGGTATCCCGGTGGACTGAAAACCCGAAAGGGCGGTCCAAGCAAAAGTTAGGGATTAAAAATGTACGACTATGTCCCGTCATCTTGTCATTTGTTTATTAGTAGAAGACTTATCATCATGATCAGCATTTACCAAACACCCCAGAAGTTGGGATGACACTCAAACCATCCACAAAATCTTCGCAGGTACTTTCTCCAGCAGGTACAGAGGCAGGGGCATATTACTAAAAAGTCGCTGCCATATCCTCAGCTTACAACCTAGTGATGTCAGGTGTTCTTGTATCCCCGACAAATAAGGAATTTCCAACTACTGCTCCGAAATCAGGTTTTGCCCCAGTAAAGTCGTCAAACTTCTCAAGATTCCCCAATAGGATTTCACAAAATCCTTAGGCAGGGCTAATAGCTTTCCTTCCCCAACAGAGTTTATTTCTCTAATAACGGAAGATCATCTCCCAACAGTTCAACTTCAACAAAATCTAAAGACCTACATTCTTCATCGCCAGCTGCAATCAGGGATTTATTTTCCCTAATTCAACAGCGCAGCAATAGAATAACTGATACATTCACATATTGCATTCATACATCATTCTACAAATGTCATAGCATCTACAGTACAAATGCATACATCTCAATCTCATTTATTTTGAGAACACCATTACACAATGCATTTCATACATCATGACAGTGCATACAACTAACGCTTTACCTTTTCAGGAAAGATCAATTAGCTGATATTTATCATCAACAATTTCCAACAGGTCCAGGATTAGCTCTTGAAACAAAATAGAGTAATTATCTGCCCGACCAAATATAACTTTACACGGGCTCATCATGAAGCAATCTCACACTGGTTTCTTCTGGCTTCCAAATACAACTTTACACGGGCTCAACATGAAGCAATCTTACACGGGTTTCTTCTGACTTCAAAAAATAGCTTTACACGGGCTCATCTGAAGCAATCTTACACGGGTTCCTTCTCCCTCCTTCTGAAGTTTTACACAAACTTATCCTTCTTAGATATCTCATACAGATGTAGTCTTACCCGGGTTTATCCTGGAAAAGCCCTACCCAGGCTCCTTTTGTAGTCTTACCCGGACTTATCCCAAAGCAGCCCTACCCAGGCTCCTTCTGAAGTTTTACACAGACTTATCCAGAAGCAGCCCTACCCATGCTCCTTCTGAAGTTTTACACGGATTTATCCCGAAGCAGCCATACCCAGGCTCCTTCTTAAGTTTTACACGGACTTATCCCGAAGCATCCCTACCCAGGATCCTTCTGAATTTTTACACAGACTTATCCCGAAGCAGCCCTACCCAGGCTCCTTCTGAAGTTTTACACGGACTTATCCCGAAGCAGCCCTACCCAGGCTCCTTCTGAAGTTTTACACGGAGTTATCCTGAAGCAGCCCTACCCAGGCTCCTTCTGAAGTTTTACATGGACTTATCCCGAAGCAGCCCTACCCAGGCTCCTTCTGATGTTTTACACAGACTTATCCCGAAGCAGCCCTACCCATGCTCCTTCTGAAGTTTTACACGGACTTATCCCAAAGCAGCCCTACCCGGGCTCCTTCGGAAGTTTTACACGGACTTATCCCGAAGCAGCCCTACCCAGGCTCCTTCTGAAGTTTTACACGGACTTATCCAGAAGCAGCCCTGCCTGTAGCGGTAGAAATGCTCAAGACTAAGCCATTGGATTGACTAGACTTTATACAAATCAAAATAAAAATTGCCAACACGCTTTATTGTTTCCAAAAGAATGGGAAAAGAGAGAATAACCCAAAAAGAGGGGGAAAGATTCAAGGTAAGGAGGTTGGTTATGCAAAGGGAAGGTATTAGCACCCTAAACATTTACGGTACTCCGCAGGAGCCTCTTTGTAAAATCTGTATATTTTGGCTATGAAAAATGTTGTATATAAAATGGACGGTGGAGGTGAGAAAATAAATAATTTTTTATGATTTTTGCACCCGCTGCGGTTGTGAACCTTTAGTGCCTACGTACCACCTTTCGTGCAATAGGGGATCAGGGTACACATAGTTCCTCTTTTAAAAGTTTGAAACTCAAATGTGTTGGTTAATTTTATGAGATAAAACATCATCGTCATTGTCCGTGTGGAAAACATACCTACTACCCACAATTATGAGAAAGGAGAATTTGCATCATCTCAAAGTGGAGGATATGGCTTGGATTTTAAAATCAGCAATGCATCACTCAACACCCAAGTGGAAAATATCTCTCTTCACTACATATTGTAGAAATATAGTTGTTTTGCATCACTACAAGGATTGACAAGAGTTTAATCTTTTGAGAAAACTTTAAAGTAAAAGCCAAAGTGGTAAAATGGTTTGAATGAGATTGATTGATTTTTTAATCTTCTCACAAAAAATGTCAAGGTATTATTAAATTGATTGGAATTTATTTATTAAATGTTTTGAAAATGCATGGACATAAGTCTAAGTTTATTATGAAAATGGTTCAAGTTTCAAAACATGAATAGTTTTCAAAAGGAGGAAGAAGATTTTTGAAATTAAAGAAGATGGGAGGAGAAGAAGAGGCTATCCTAAAGCATAAGATAAAAGTTAGGGATAAGAACCATCTAACCAACAAGAAGCCAAAAATTGACATTATAAGCCAAGACATAATTCCCATTCCATGGGTTGAAACCAATCAAGCAAAGAAATACTAGACCTCTTGAGAGAACTAAACTTTAAGTGTATTAAGTCTTCAAAAAAATTGGGCAGAGTAACGGCTGTATACGGGTGAATTCCAGATCACAAATAGAGGATGTGATCACAAAAACCTACACACAAAATAAACAAGCAATCCAATGTCTTGAGGGAAGCCTCAAGAACTCCAGACAAAATAATCATATAAGATCTCCAAGATAGGTCAAGGTTTCTAATCCTAAGTCCAAGAAAAGTCTCATGCTCAATAATGCCAAGGATAGTAACCAAGTAGTCCAAGTACCATTAGATATTTTTTAGGGTTTATATTGATTATTAAGTATCTTAAGAAAGGAAAAGAAAAAGCTCAAGTGAGCAAAGTAAAAATGATAAGAAAATAAATGCCCAAATGAGCAAAGATGAAAATGGCATGAAATGTAAATGCTAAAAGTAAATAGTACATAAAGCATAAAAAAGATTAAAAGCATAAGATAAAACAAGTTAATAATTAGTGGTTAGTTGGATGACCATCTTGAAACTTGCATTTGGAACTCGTTAGAGGATTGGTAGAACCAAAGCTTCCACACAACAAGTTGCATTTGCTTTTTGTCAAGTATATCATCCATTTGGAATTCTCATAAGTACCATTTAATGATCAACGATGTTTAAGTGATCTACATTGACCAAAGGTGTTGTAGATCCATTAGAGGATTGGTAGAACCAAAGCCTCCATACAATGAATCTCAAGGTTATTGGATCAAAGAGATCAAATTAACATACTTGGGTTTGCAATCAAAAGTTTGGGCCACGAATGATCATTTATTCGAATCGGGACAAAATTTAGCGCTATGTTAAGCAATCGTAAGTGGACTTATATAGAAGTCGCACCTATTTTGAGGTCGGTCAATAGCCAATTATGCACCATTTATTTTGAGACATGATATAGAGATCATGCTCCAACACCATTTAGTGCAATAAGAAGGGGATGAGATGATGAGGGATAGGGAAAAAAATATATACAAACTACATTTGAATTAAATTTTAATCAAACTATTATTAAAATCATTCATCCATTTATTGTGGAGTTAAACTCAATACCATGGATCCAATGATGTTAATAAAGTTCATGATCCAAAACCTAACCCAAGATTAGCCAGAAAATAATCACAAAATAATATCACATTTAATATATATATACATTAAAAGGGTTTAAAAAAAGTTTAAAAATCAAAATAGAGGAGAAAAATATCAACTATGTTCAAATTAATCAAGAAAGAAAAAGTAAGGCCATAGAAAAATCATAAATGGATCCAAATATTTTTATAAAATTTTTGGTAATTTTTAAAAGTCAGAAACTATTTTTAAACTATTTAAAATTTGCTCAAACAAACATAAAATAGGTCAAAAATAGTAAACCTCAAAATAAAATTCCATAAAAATTTCAGAAAGTCAAAAATATATAAAATAATATTTATGAATTTTTTTGAATTAAAAAAATATCAGAAAGTATTTTTTAGGTAATTAAAAGAAAGCAAATAATACAAAAAATACAAAAAATACCAAATGTCAAAATAAAAATGTGAACAAATAGTTATGAGATCTGAAATAATTCAAAGTATTTTTGTGAATTTTTTCATAATTTTTGGATAAAAAATAAAAGAGTTATGAATTTTTGAAAATTTAATCAATAAAAATATAAAATCAGAAAATAAAATAAAACCAAAAAGATGTGGACCATCAGATCATAGTCAAAACGTGTTAGTAAGCTAATCCAGTGGACCAGACGCGCTGTGCTTGATATGGACCTTAGTGAGATACACATAGGATTAGAAAAAGGGCAACCAGTAAAATTAAAACGTTTGGCACGCTATCATTGGCTGAGACGAGACATATCATCAACTTCAACCTCCAGAAACCCTACAATGGGGATTTTGTGAGATCCTTCAAATGGAAAAATTAGGATCCCAGGCTAGCATCATTGAACTCGTCTCTTCAAGACGATTCTAACACAACCATCGCGTCAAATTTATATAAGGTATGGAGAGAGATATGAATCAAAAACCCAGAAAATAGCGAGCATCTTCAATTTGAGATTTCTCTCTCAATTCTCAATGGATTTAAAAATTTTAAGCAGGATTAGAATCAGGAGAAGAAGTAGAATATATTAGTGCTTGATTTGGATCCAAATGGTGGAGAATTCTACCTTTTCGAAGTTCAAGGAAGAAGCTCTGAAACTGGACTTCTGTAGCTTGAATTATGGCTCGTTTGGATTGGTTTAAGTGCTGGAGAGTTTATATGATGCTCAAGGATGATGAACGCGCAAAGAATTTTGGAAAAGGGAGCTTAAATATCAGAAACTGAATTCAAAAAAGATGGGTTCGTGTGAAGTTTTGGCATGGTGTTTTTGGCTCTCAAAGATTGAAGAAATGAATGGGGAATGTCCCTCTATTTATAGGGAAGTGAATGGGAATGAAAATTTGAAGAAACAAGGAAGTTTGGAGGGAAATTGAGTGAAAGTCGAGCACGAGTGAAGTGTGACTTCATTTCCATCAAAACTCAACCAAATCTTGCGTTTTAGGGTGCTAATCACTTCTGGAAAGTTTTCTAATCAAGTTCAAATAAAAAACGCGCATAAATCTTGTGTTTATAAGTCACGTTATGGATTTCAAAATTTTGACTTTGTGAAAAATTCAGTTTCAAGTTACCAAATTCAAATCCACGACATTTCCAACTCGAGGGGTCTTAGGGCATAATTCTTGATGCTTTAGAAAGATGAGGTTACAAGCTTTGAAATGGAAAAATAATGGAGTTAAATGGCTACTTGAGATGAAATTTACATCGAGTCAAAGTTGTAGAAAAAGTGTTGACTTTCCATACTTAGAAATATTTCAAATTCTTCTTCAAAAATGACCTATAATCTTTTGCATCCAAACATGGCCTTCCATTTGGAATTTGATCTTGACCAAAAAAAGATGGAATGCAGTAGATCTCTTGAATGACATTTTGAAACTTGAACCACTCAAAATCTCCAAAAAATGAGCAAGTTATGACTTGTTGAAGTTGGCCAAAAATCATGAAATTACCTATAATATTTTGCATATTTAAGGAAACTTCCATCCATTTTCTCACTTTGCACATAAAAGAAGTCATAAATTAAACATCTTCAAGATCATTATGGAAAAATAATGGACTCAAGGTGATAAAAATTGACCAAGTTATGACCATTTGGAGTCACATATGGAAAATTGTGGATTCATCTGGATGAGTTGTAATCTTTCTTCTTCACCAAGTTCCTTCCACATGAAAACTCCTTGGAACTTTTGAAGTGATTTGTTGATAACAATTTGAAGATAAGGATGTATTTGGAATCACTCAAAAATACCAAAAGGTGAGCAAGATATGCTCCTTTGAAGTTTAAAACCCTAGCTTCTAGATCAAGAGAATGCCTTGAGGAACTTTGACAAGTTTGAACAAACTTCTTGTGCCAATATTCTTGCTTTGTGAATAGAAGTTGTTAAGGATGATGATGAGCAATAATAGACACCAAAACCACTTCCATATCTTGAAATTTGAGAGAAATATGCTTTTGTGACCAATAGGAACAAGGCCTTGTCCAAACATGACAACTTCTATAATCAACCCCTTGTACTTTTGGGTCAAATCTAATAACCTTGAAATTTGATGAACCAAAGAAACCTTGCCATGCCAATTCTTCCAAAACTAATCCAATGGTGAGGTTTGAACTTCTCAAGCTATATTGACTAGGGCATGGAAATAAACTCATGAACCCTTGGAGTAACTTGTTAAATCTCATTGCCCTTACCTACATGGATAACAAACAAGACAAGCCAACACTGTATTTTATTAGTTAAGTGAAGAAATCAAAAGAATATTCTTGATCACAAAAGGAACATAATTCAAGGTGCTTGGTAACCCCTCAAAAGGAGCAAAACTAAATGTAGGGAGGGGAACCAAGAATCCTAGTGTGATCTTGTTGTGAGTGAAACAACATGGTATGATGAAGGGATCTTAGGGGTAAAAATTAGGGTACAACAGCTGCCCTTATTTAAGTTTCTTCTATCCAGAGATACAAAGGTTAAAAATCTTCATGTCGACGCGATCGAAGATACTTAAATATAAAACAAACCCTATTTTTGGCCCTAAGATTATATGCAAATGCTTATGCATATGAATGCATATGAATAGTACCAAAGAGACGCAAAGTATCACTTGGGATGCAACAATAATAAAGAAACAAAGGAGCAACCCCACCAGGAAAATAAATCACTGGTGGACCAAAAGAACTGAATCAGAGAGGATGGTAGGATGATCAATGGACACACCAACTTCTACTGAAGGCGAAGCTACCAACGTTCATTGAAGGCAGAGAGAAAGATAACAAACATCGACGTTCACTGTCGATGTTCTACCAACTTTCACTGAAGGTAGAAAGAGAATATATCATATCACCGCCGTTCACTGACGATGAACTACCAACGTTCACTGAAGATAGAAAAAAGATAACAAGCACTAACGTTCACTGCCGATGGTCTACCAATTTTCACTGAAGGTAGAGAGAGAAAATAAACATCGATGTTCACTGCCGATGTCCTACCATCTTTCACTGAAGGTAGAAAGAGAATATCATATCACCACCATTCACTGACGATGAACTACCAATGTTCACTGAGGGTAGCAAAAAGATAACAAACATCAGCGTTCACTGCCGATGTCCTACCAACTTTCACTGAAGGTAGCAAGAGAATATCATATCACCGCCGTTCACTGACGATGAACTACCAACGTTCACCGAGGGTAGAAAAAAGATAACAAACATCGACGTTCACTGCCGATGGTCTACCAACTTTCACTGAAGGTAGAAAGAGAAAATCATATCACCACCGTTCACTGACGATGAACTACCAACGTTCACTGAGGGTAGCAAAAAGATAACAAACATCGACGTTCACTTCCGATGGTCTACCAACTTTCACTGAAGGTAGAAAGAGAAAATCATCATATCACCGTTGTTCACTGGCGATGAACTACCAACGTTCACTGAGAATAGAAAAAAGATAACAAACCCCGAAGTTCACTGGCAATGGTCTACCAACTTTCACTGAAGGTAGAAAGAGAAAATCATCATATCACCGCCATTCACTGAAGATGAACTACCAACGTTCACTGAAGATAGCAAAAAGATAATAAGTTTCCCCAAGATTCTGGTGTTTTGCCTAGAACGGGTCTCAACTTCTTCTTTAACCAAGGCACTCCACCTGGAAAGGATAATACATAAGCTGTCTCAAATAAAGAGACTTGCTATTTATGGTCACAGAGGATTGTAAAAGGAAATGACTTTTTTTTTGGGCAAGAGGTATGACTTCTTGGGGAGATGCCATGATATTATCACTAAGGGGATAAAGTCTTCTTGTGCAAAATAAATACTTCAACCAAAGCTTGGAGTTTTTTTTCTTCAGAATTCCAAAGTAAATAACATTGCCAGGGAACCACATATCCAAACCAGAAATAAACTGGAATGAAACAGTCAACCAGAATACATCCTTTGAGAAATAAACTCAAGAGGGAAAACCAAATTTATCCAAACAGGGCGCTATACCGGAAGGTTTAAAGCAAAATCTTCTATGAGGGACAACTCAGTAGGGAAATTGAAAGAATATACGTTTTCTGCTTAAGACCAACACTCTAATGATAAGAGGGTAACTTATCTCTGCAAAACAGGGTAATATGTCAACAAAAATATTAACAAATGTCAATGAACAATGATTTGTCAATTTTAGACATGCATGATGTATGTATGAATGCATGAGTGTTATCGTGCGTATGCTGACAAAACAGAGACACAATCATTGGGAACAAACAAACAAAACCGCCTCAGGCACTAACAACACTCGGATAAACTTCAATTAGGATGATCATTCCAAGAAAGGTAAAGGCCAGTTGCGGAAACCAAACCTACTGTCTGCTTTAACTTTACTAAGGAGAAACATAATCCAGAGGTAGACAAATCAAACAGATACCGGGATAGAACATCCTTCTTCCGGCTTCATCGGGGAAACCAGTTTTTTTTCAAAAGTAACATGCCTACTGGAGATTGCAAGACTAGTCTCAAATAAAGCAGACTGACACCGAAACAATCAAACTTCACTGGGGAATTCAAGCCTATTTCCCTGGAGAAAAATGCGGATTGAAATTTCACATCATGAAAACTCAGAAAAGAGGAGAAATGAACCCAAACTTGTCTGAGGATACCACAACCATAAACCCAATACGGCGAAAACAACCCGAGTAGACCTTCCCGAGGGGAATAAAACTTCTCAAAACAACCGGAGTTTATCCATTCCTAGGATCACCATTTTTGTTGTCATTGTTTCATCACAAATCTCGAAGTAAAAGTAAATTGTAAAAATCTTTTTTTTTTGAAAAATCAATTTTGTTATTTAATCTTTTTTGCTATGAAAGTTATTATCAGTAATAAATGGAGTCTTTGCAAGCTAAATAAAATAAGAACACAAAGATTTAGGTAAAAGCTCGAATTTCATTAATAGAATGGTAGTATGTGAATGGCGAGACTCCATAGATGATTACAAAGTTTGGGAAATGGTAATACATAATGGAAAAGATACATTGAGATACAATGACCACTATCCCCCCTAACAACTTTTGAAATCCTGAGCAGCAGCTTTTGTTGAAGTATGGTGAAGATCCGAGAAGATTGTTGCTTCAACGATCAAGTCTTGTCTGACGTAGTTACTTGCCAAGAAAATCCCTAACTTTTGCCTAAGCTGCCCTTGCGGGTTTTCAACTTAGTGGGAAATTTATTTTGTTTATGTCTCTAATTTTTGCCTAGACCGCCCTTTCGGGTTTACGGCCTACCGAGACGCTCCTTTTTTGCCTAAGCCGCCCTTTCAGGTTTTCAACTTAGCGAGCTGTTCTTTTGTTTCTTTAGGCGAAGTATTTCTTGACTGCGTCAGCATTCATGGGACGTGGGAACTCCTCGCTATCCATAGTTTCAAGAATTAACGCACCGCCAGAGAAGGCTTTCTTGATAACATATGGGCCTTCAAAATTGGGAGTCCACTTGCCCCTAGAATCATTGTTGAAAGACATGATCTTCCTGAGCACGAGGTCACCTTCTCTGAATTCACGAGGTTTGACCTTCTTATCAAACCCTTTCTTCATTATCTTCTGATATAACTGCCCATGACACAAAGTTGTCAGTCTCTTCTCCTCAATCAAATTCAATTGGTCAAACTTGCTCTGGACCCATTCAGCCTCTGACAACTTGGTTTCCATTATCACACGCAATGAGGGAATCTCTACCTCGGCTGGGAGTATAGCTTCCATTCCATACACCAGGGAGAACGGGGTTGGTCCTGTTGAAGTGCGGACAGATGTTCGATATCCATGCAAAGCAAAAGGGAGCATCTCATGCAAATCCTTATAAGTAATGACCATTTTATGGATAATTCTCTTGATATTCTTATTAGCAACTTCAACAGCCCCATTCATCTTTGGTCTGTATGGAGATAAATTGTGATGGACAATCTTGAATTCTTCACACAGTTATGTCATCATCTTGTTGTTCAAATTCGAGCCATTGTTAGTGATGATTCGGCTCGGCACACCATACCAGCATATAATATTATTTTTGATGAAACACACAACCACCTGTTTGGTAACATTGGCATATGAAGGAGCCTCCACCCATTTGGTTAAGTAGTCAATTGCTGCCAAGATAAAACGGTGTCCATTCGAAGCTTTGGGTTCTATATCCCAATCATGTCAATACCCCACATAGAGAAAGGCCATGGAGAGGAAATCACATTGAGAAGTGTCGGAGGCACATGGACCTTGTCTGCATAAATCTGGAATTTATGGCACTTCTTTGCAAATTTGTAACAGTCAAACTCCATTGTCATCCAATAATAACCTACCCTTAGCATCTTTTTAGCCATCGAATGTCCATTGGCATGAGTGCCAAATGAACCTTCATGAAAATCATGCATCAACATGTCTGCTTCGTGTCTATCCACGCATCTGAGCAAGACCATGTCATGATTTCTCTTATACAACACATTTTCACTGAGGAAGAAACTGCCTGCCAATCTTCTCAATGTCTTTCTATCTTTCCTCGACGCACCGATCGGGTATTCCCGAGTCTGAAGAAAATGCTTGATATCATAATACCAGGGTTTTTCATCTGCTACTTCCTCTGTTGTAAACACATGAGCGGGCCTATCTAGCCGTCGAACCGTAATTCGGGGTATATCATTCCAAGTATTCACTTGGTACATGGAAGCCAGAGTTGCTAGAGCATCCGTCATTTGATTTTCATCTCTATGGATGTGATGGAATTCAACTTTACTGAAGAATGGTAATAATCTTCTAGCATAATCTTTGTAAGGGATCAAGCCAGGGTGACGCGTGTCCCGTTCTTCTTTAATCTGATTTATTACCAAAGCTGAATCACCATACACATCTAGAATTTTGATTTTGAGATCAATAGATTCCTCGAGACCCATGATGCAAGCCTCATATTCTGCCATATTATTAGTGCAATCAAATGTTAACCTTGCAGTAAAAGGAATGTGCGATCCATGAGGAGTGACAATCACAACACCAATTCCTTTACCATAAGCATTCACAGCTCCATCAAATACCATACTCCAACGAGATTCAGGGTCGGGGACTTCCTCAGGCAATGGTTCATCATAATCTTTCACTTCCAGGAACATCATATCCTCATCGGGGAATCCATATTCTATAGACTGGTGATCTTCCACCGGTTGGTGATCAAGATAATGTGCCAACACACTACTTTTAATAGCCTTTTAAGTGCGGTACTCGATATCATATTCATATAACAACATCTGCCAGCGGGCAATTCTCCCAGTAAGAGCAGGCTTTTCAAAAATGTACTTGATTGGATCCATTTTGGAGATCAACCAAGTGGTATGATTCAACATATACTGCCGCAAATGCTTTGCCGCCCAAGCCAAAGCACAACATGTCTTTTCCAGTGTGGAATACCGCGACTCACAATCAGTGAATTTTTTACTGAGATAATAAATGGAGAACTCCTTCTTTCCTGTTTCATCTTGTTGTCCCAGAATACAACCCATGGATTTATCTAACACTGTCAGATACATAATCAACGGTCTTCCTTCTACGGGAGGGATAAAGATAGGAGGTTCAAGCAGATATTCTTTAATACTCTCAAATGCCCTTTGGCAGTCATCCGCCCACACACAACCTTGATCTTTCTTTAACAACTTAAAGATCGGTTCACATGTTGCAGTCATATGGGAAATAAATCTGAAAATATAATTCAAACGCCCGAGGAAACCTCTGACTTGCTTTTCAGTTCTTGGTGCTGGAATTTCTTGAATTGCTTTGACTTTATTAGGGTCAACTTCGATTCCTTTCTAGATAACAATGAAACCCAACAACTTCCCCGATCGAACACCGAAGGTGCATTTATTTGGATTCAAGCGAAGACGATACTTCCTCAAACGCTGAAACAATTTCAATAAATCTTCTATATGCACTTCTTCAGTATGGGATTTGGAAATGATATCATCAACATATACTTCGATTTCCTTGTGCATCAGATCATGGAATAAGGTTGTCATAGCCCTCTGGTACGTTGCACCAGTGTTCTTCAACCCGAAGGGCATCACTCTGTAACAGAATGTTCCCCAAGGTGTGATAAACATTGTTTTTTCCATGTCCTCTAGAGCCATTCATATTTGATTATACCCGGAAAATCCTTCCATGAACGAGAATACTTTTAATTTTGATGTTCTATCCACTAACATGTCGATGTGTGGCAATGGAAAATCATCTTTTGGATTAGCTTTATTAAGATCTCTGTAATCTACGCACATGCGGACTTTTCCGTCTTTTTTCGGTACTGGGACAATATTAGAAATCCATTGAGGATACACTGACGTCACAAGAAAACCAACATTAATCTGCTTTAGAACCTCCTCTTTGATCTTTACTGCCATATCTGGGTGAGTTCTTCTCAACTTTTGTTTAATTGGCGGACACTCTGGCTTCAACGGAAAATGGTGCTCGACGATATATGTATCTAGACCAGGCATATCTTGGTAAGACCAAGCAAAAATATCCATATACTATTTCAACAACTCAATCAACCTTCTTTTTACATTGGGATATAACGATGCTCCAATCTTGACCTCCTTCGGATCTTCCTCTGAACCCAAATTGATCACTTCCAAAGGCTTTTTATATGGCTGAATGGTATTTTCCTCGTGCTCAAGCAACCGTGAGACCTCTTCTGGGATCTCATCATAATCTTCTTCTTCAACCCCAAACACAAGACATTCAAAGTTGGGAGAGGGTGCAGGGTCATTGTATTTAACATGTTTTTTAAGTAATCTGCACATATGATTTATGATTGATTTTAGAAACTGACACATACAACAGGTGATCATGCAGATTGAATTTCAGTTATTATTTATTTTGAAAGAATTTTTTTTCTGATTACCATTTTCCAAAAAAAAAAGCAAAAAATAAAGACATAATTCGGGAAGCAAAGACAACTTTTATTATTGATTTTAAAAGCCACGGCAAACAGATAAGCCCTACAACATTAATACTTCCACCTTGAGCAGAGTGAAAGCTTTTCAAAAGAAAGATTAAAAAATAAAATTACTTTGAAACATGTATGCAAGAGGGAACATCAATGGTGACCCAGTTCTGAACCCTGACTCCATGCGTCACATAATTCATCATTTCCTGCTCTGCTTCATCCTCCTCAACAGCATTAATTCCAGAATCAGTTAGATAGAGGTAACCTCCGCTGCAGAAAACATCATGATAACTTCTCATAGTAGACTTTGACTTCAAACTTTCGCCTTTGCCATTCTTCGAAGAGAAACCCAAACGAGTTCTGTTTTTGTTCACGGGTGGATCCATAATTCGTCCCCAAATTGCATTATGACCATTGAGCACAACCTGTTGCGCGTCCTTCAATGAAACCACAGAATTCTCATTTCTCCTTATGTTGTCAATGGACAGGGCTTGGAACTGGGTTCCAACAGCAGCCTCATCCACTTCTACGATACTGAAAGAGGACAAATGGGATATCAATAACGCCTGCTCCCCATTTATGATCACCACCTTCCCTTCACGCACAAACTTTAGCTTCTGATGTAGAGTTAAAGTGACAGCCCCTGCTTCATGTATCCATGGCCTTCCTAGCAAATAACTATATGCGAGAATAATGTCCATGACCTGGAAGGTTATCTGGAACAAATATGGTCCTATATGGATGGTTAAGTTCACTTCACCGATGACAGATTTCCTTGACCCATCAAATGCTTTCACAATGATGCCACTCGGGAGCATAGGTTCTCCTGGATACTTCAACTTCATGAGAGTACTCCTCGGTATAACATTCAACATGGATCCATTATCAATTAGCACATTGGATAGCGAATCATTCTTGCAGTTCATAGATATGTGGAGGGCCAGGTTGTGATTCATCCCTTCATCTAGTAACTCATCATCGCAGAAACTCAAGTTATTACATGACGTAATGTTTCCAATTACGCTGCTGAATTGATCTATTGGCATGTCACTCTCCATAAAAGCTTGGTCTAGTACTCTCATCAAGGATTCTCTATGAGCAGAGGATTTCATTAATAAAGCTAAGATAGATATCTTTGAAGGAGTCTGCAGTAGCTGATCTACAATTCTGTAGTCGCTCATCTTAATTATCTTCAAAATATCATCCACTTATTTCTCTAATGTATCTCCACTAGTCTCTCTTGTAGCCTTCTTAGGTTCATCATTCTCAGCAATTTTCTTTCCAGCAGCAACATATCTCCGAACAACCGGTGCAAACACACGACCACTATAGGTCACCCTGCTATTTTCAGCTATATTTCTAACATTGGGCATTGGCTGGATGGGAATTTCCACCCCATCTTCTAAGATTGTAGCGTTGTATTTGTAAGGCACAACCTTATCTGATTTGTCGGGGATGGGACCTGGCAAACTAATTACCAATGGGGTAACAACTGGCTTGCTATGGTACTCTACTTCAAAATGGGCGGGTGCACCAAAACAAGGCACAATGATGTTTACCTCTTCTTCAACACAATCAGTCATGAAAAAGTCATTTCTGGGAAACAAATCTTCATCTGAAGAGAAATACTCATCCGCGGAGGAATACTCTTCCTCTGACTCTTCTTCCGTTAAACAAACTCCAACCAAATCAACCTCATGATAATCATCCCTCTGACCTGTGATCTTGATAGTTCCATTGTCTAACAGCAACTGAACACCCTCCCTCACAATTGAACATCCTCGGAGATTTCGACAACAAACCAGGAAAGATCCATATTGGTGTTCCACCTGACCAGCTGTATGGCAGAAGGTAGCATGCAACTGCACGAGATCCTTGCTCAAATGTTCCACATCAAAAATTCTGAATTCACCAGGACATCCAGAAACCATATTCACTTCCTTTTTGTACTATGCCCTAGGCCTGATTATGTGGATGAGGCCATCATCCATCATCTCCTGTAAATCATCCTTTATCTTATCACAACCCTGTATATTTGTACTGCAAGTATCACAACCGGCATGGTCATGCATGTAGTAGCTGAATTCACAGAGGTCTGCATGCATTTTCACCAAATCTCCTCTAACTAGATTAATGTCAAAAATCTGGAAGTCGTCTGGACAACCGACCACCATATTTACAACATTTACTCCCCCGTGCTTGGGTAGAGGGTTATCTTTCACATTAGGTCCCATGTCCTTGAAAGATAGAATTCCAGACTTCACCAACTTTTGCACTTCAGTCTTCAAAGGGTAACAATTCTCAACACTATGCCCTGGTGCTCCCTGATGAAAAGCACACGTTTGGTCTGCCTTATAATACCAAGGCAATGGTGATGGTACGACGGGAGGTGGTCGGATCTGAACCAACTTCTTTTGAATCAACGCCGGTAGTAACTCTGTATAGCTCATGGGAATAGGGTCATAACTCTCCCTTCTCTGATTATACCCTTGATTCCCCTACTGGGATGGTCTCTGATAAGCAACGGTAGTTGGAGCGGCACTCACAACGAGAGTAACTGAGGTGACTTACTGATGACGCTGATAATTCCTTCTAGGGGCGTTTACCCTCCTCTCTTGTATAACAACATTTGCATCCCCTACTTTCTTCTTGGTAAACCCATACAATGGCTTCTTTACACCTCCGGATCCTTCACTCTTCGTCAAACAACCTTCTCTTACAGCCTCTTCCAGGCGGAGACCCATTCCGACCATCTCAATAAAGTCACTTGGTGCGCTTGCTACCATCCTTTCGTAGTAGAAAGCACCCAGCATCTTCAAAAAAATCTTAGCCATCTCCTTCTCTTCCATGGGAGGAATCACTCGGGCAGCTACTTCACGCCATCTTTGCGCATACTCTTTGAACGATTCTGTTGCACCACAAAATTTACCCTCTTGATTTAGGCTTATGTTTCATCATGAATATCATATTGCATTGCATTCATACATTGTGATGGGATAAAAATACTTTGGTTATCAAGTTTTCCTCAAGCTTTGAAGGTTGATTGCATTGACAAGTTGCTCAAGTAGAACCATATCATCTAAACCTCTGGATCTTTCAAGCTCAAAAGTTATTACATGTCTCAAGATATTCTATCCATCTCTTTGGATCATCAAAGGATTGAAGTTTGTGTTTGATTATAAGAAGGAATCACTCCTTTGATTCACTAGTCAAATTATGGTTTTGCTTGATCAAGGCTATTGTTCAATGTATAAGTCTTGATTTGGAAGCTACAACATCTCATTGATATTTGGAAGGTCTTAGTACAAGAAATTGGCCAGGATGCCCAGAAGATTTGAAGTTTTGAAGATGGTTCATCAGTCTCCTAAGATATTAACCAATTAGGGTTTGGTCCAAGTTGAGGTAATTGGGGTCTAGATGATCCAATTCATGAAGCATCACTATCTTATCATCATTAGAATCAAACTTAATCAAAGATTCTCTCATGATGCCCAGTAGAATTAGGGTTTTGAAGCTTGATCATCTATCTCCTAGTACTTGGTGCAAAACTAGGGTTTTGGATTTAATCAGGATTTCCTTGACTTTTTTAACCAAACTTGTTTCCATGATTCACCACATGTTATTAAGCTTTTAGGATTGAAAAATTGAGGTTCAATTTGGATTGGAATTGATTCAATTGATCAAAAAGGGGAAAATTGGTCATTTTGACCAAAGTCAGTAAAATCAGGAGTTGACCAAGTAGACTTTTTGGTCAACCATCAATTCAAGCATCCTCTTTTCATATTCCATACCTAAATTCATCTTTGAATCATGAGAAATGGTGAATTTGAGTGTAACTTGTTCAAGAAGTAACTTAAAAATTGAAAAAAATTATAAGTGCCAACATGACTTCTCTTGGGCAAGCCACGCGTGTAATTTCATCAAACACTTGGCATGCCATTTTATGGAATCAATTGCTTGTGACTCGAGCCTCAATTTGAAAAATTAAAAAGAGAATTTTGTTGTTTTCCATGAAAGCTTCTCATTAAACTTGAAATCACTCAAATTGGATTAAAATTGAGGAAGTTGTGGTTGGAGGAAGTTGGTTGACAAAACCGGATTTTTGAAGGCACATGGGCAGGCCAGCGTGTGCGCAGTCTTGGGCAAGTTGGCTTAACTTTCCCAGGAATCCTAATGTCCACATCTCTTTCATTTCTCCACCATTTTTTATGAATCAAAGATCATTGTGAAGCTCATCATATGAATTTTAATTGGCTCAAAGAAACTTGGAAAATGCACGAGCCAATTTGAAATGGCCTCAGTTGGAAGTCAGCTGATTTTTGGTGTATTCTTGGCCATGGAAATTTTCAAGTTTTGGTTCAGTTTTGATTAAATCATTTCAGAATCCACTTGCACATGCTTGGCACGAATTGGACACCTCATGTGCTTGCCAGAAGAGGCCAAACCAGGTGCATATCTCGTGCCTCTCTCATTTTCACATTTTGGACAAAATGGGAAACTTCTCACTCAAGAAAATCAGTCCCATGTGCAAGAGAGGACAGCTCACCTCATCACGTTTTTTTCACTCACTCACACTCTCCTTTTTTTTGCTCAAAACGACTGCAAGCATTGCCTGAAAACCAAGCAAAACGCAAATGGCCATCATACTTGTTTTGGTTTGATAGAAAATTCACTTTTGCCCTCCAACGAATCTCAGCTTGAATTACCACTCTAACCTCACTCCAAACACTCTATATAAGTTGCTCAAGCTCTCCTTTCACACACACATACACACAGCATTGGAAGAAGCTCCTCAGAATTTTCTCATTTTTCTTGCTCTGCAACTTGAATCGAGCAGCTCAATTTTCTTGATCCAATCCTCATTTCTCTACTCAAACACCTTCATTGGAGCACAAGGAAGCTATTTGGAAGGGTTTCTCGTTAGATTTCAGAGGCACCAAGTGAATTTATTTTTCACTTTTGCAGGTATGCTCATTGAATCTGAACCTTGATTTGAGCATGAATTGAAGTGTTTTATGGTGTGCATTGTGTTTATAGCTGGCCAATCATTAGGATTGATGTATATTTGAGCTCTGATTCAAGCAGATTTGGTGAAATCGTATTTCTGGTTTGGATGTTTGCAGTGTGTTTTTCAAGTTTTTGAGATTTGATTTCTTGATTTATGCTTGATCTTTGAGTTTGATTCAAATTGCATCATGTAGTATGATATGCTAACTTTAATTTGAGCTTAATCTCATGGATTTTGGTTGAGAAACGTGCTTGTTTGATGGATCTTAAGTAAGCATGTTGGAACTGATGGAAGCAAGTGTTTTGCCTTGGCAGGAGGTTGAAGATGATGCGTGGCATCATCTCATTAGCTTTGTTCTTGTTTTTTTGTTATTTAATTTTCATTGATTCTCTGATTTTACTTTCTTGATCAAAACTTGATGAAAAATTATGAAAAAATTTATGATATTTAAAAATAATATTCCTAACCTTGTGCATTTTTTTGATAATTTTTGAAAATGTTTTGATTGGTTTAAAAATTTGTGATATTATTTAATTATTTGTTTAGTGTTTATTTTATTTTAATATTTCTTTGATTTGAAAAAAATTCACAAAAATTACCTTTGACTTAAAAAATAATGTAGAAATTGATTATGATTTTTGTTTAACATTGTTTTCTATTTTATATTAGAAATTTAATTTGAGAAGTTTATTTTAAAGTTTTGCTTTATAATTTTCATTTTTATACTTCCATTAATTCAAAAATACTCAAAAAAATCTTGCAAGCTTGTTTTTAATCATAGAGTCTGAATATATTTTTATTTTGACCTTTTTGTGAAGTTTGGCTAGGGTTTGCATTTTTTCCCTTAAATAATAGTTTAATTGTTAATTGTTTGCTTGATTTTTATTTTAATACTTCCATTAATTCAAAAATCCTCAAAAAAACCATGCAAGGTTGTTTTTAATCATAGAATCTGAATATAATTTCATTTTGACCTTTTCATGACTTTTGGCTAGGGTTTGCATTTTTACCTTTGAATAATAGTTTAATTGTTAATTGTTTGTTTTATTCTTATTTTAATATTTCATTTAATTAAAAAATTCCACCAAAAATCATGGAGGTGTGTTTTTAATTCTAATATTTGAAAATAATTTTGGTTGGACATTTTTCTGACTTTTTGATTAAAATTTTATTTTGAGATGTGAATATTTGTTAATTGATTAATTGTTTGAATTTTATTTTATTTTTGACTTTTCTTTAATTCAAAAAAATGTAAAAAAAAATATGTATTTTGACATTTAGGATTTCCTTGTGATTTGCATGATCTTGGTTTGAATTGTTTGAATTTTGATCTTATCTAATCAATATTTAAGATTAAAAGTAAAAAATTAGGGTTTTGTTGCTTATTGTGCAAGTTTATTTTTCTAAACCATTATGCCCTGGATTTTCAATGGAACTTAGGTATTGATTATTGTTCATGAATGCATTGAGGATCTGAAAACCATTTTTCTTGAATTATTTGACTTGGTTTGATATTTTTCCATGAATTATTTTGAAAACTTGTCTAGTTTTGTTAGTTTGACCAACTAGTTTTGAAATTTGGGTCTCATTTGATCTCCTCCTCAATCATTCATGAACTTAAGGCTTGCTTTCTGACTTCTACACACTTCAAAGATGCTATGAATTTTTTGGCCTGAATTATTGAAATCATTTTCTATTTTTGATGTATTTTTGAAGTAAAGATACCCAATTAATGTTGCATATCTTGTTGCAATTTTTTTATGGCCAATGAACTTGAGTGAGGCCTATAATTGGGCACATAATGATCATGTTGGTTCTGATTATCCACATAAACTCAAGTCATTTCACTTAATGCCCCATGTTTGAATGATTGAATCAAAAACCTCTTGATGCATTGTGTGGGATTCCTCATCTATTAGGCTTGTGAGTTGTGATGAATTAATTGTGCCTGATTGAATTGTGTTTTATACTGACCTTCATGGCCTTTGATTGTATTCTTCTCAAGCCCCTATGATCCTTGATTGATATTCAATTGTCAACTCAACATGGTGATAGAAAGGAGCAACATTTCTCTGATTCTTTTGACCAAAGTGTGCATATGCTTGTTTCGTTATGTATGTCATGACTAATGTTTAATAGTTGTTATCATGTTCTCTCATTTCATCATGGTGTCATCATACATCCCTTATGTGAATCATCATTCTGTTTATGGGAATACTAACTTGGGTGTTGAATGTGCGAGGTACTTTGAGAAAAGTTTTCCAATCTTAACTTAGGGCTATTGTGTTTCACTTTATTTGTGGAACAAAATTTATTATATTGGCACTACTCTTGTGTTTGGAATATTTAATAGTCCATGCAGGATATATACATGTGATTATGAACGCTATACATTGCCCATGGGATCTGTTCATATCTGATGACCTCATTACTTACATCCTGATGGCGTAATTTCTGACTTGATTTATCTGATGATGTCAGCTTGCTTGAAGTTCTCTGGGTTTCTTTTATTATTGCTCAGTTGCTACGGATAGTTATCCGTTTGGTATTTCACTATTTCCTTTCTTCTATTTGCATAGTTCTATGTTGCATGATGGGACCTCTGTTGCTGATATATGTCAGGAGGCCCTCTGGTTTTTTGTCCGATACATGTGTTGTGTTTAGCTTGTTGATCACTGAGTCACTCAATTTAGAAATTGAGATCACGACTTCTCTCTCAGTGCATGTTCCCTATAGGATGTTTATTGCTTTTCTTCTTTAATTGTTGATCGATGAGTCACTAAATTTAGAAATTGAGATCACGACTTCGCTCTCAGTGCATGTTCCCTATAGGATGTTTATTATTGTTCTTCTTTAATTGTTGATCGATGACTCACTTAATTTAGAGATTGAGATCACGACTTCGCTCTCATTGCATGTTCCCTATAGGATAGTTTTGTTAAGCTTCCTTTGGCATGTTGGCTAAGGTAGGAATCCATGTATGCTAACATAGGATAGGATTTTCCTTTAACCTCAACCTTAGGGTCAACCATTGTATGATAATACTAGGGATAGTGCTAGGCTAATTTCCATTAGTTGTTTTTACTTCCTTTGCATTTTGCATCTTAAAACAAAAATTGTTTTCATGGCAAATCATAAAACACCTCTAATGAACTCAAAACCTTCTTCAAGGTAAAAGATACAAACCAATCCTATTTGTTCGTGCGCCTCTTGGTTTTGTTTTTTTAACCTGGTTTACCGATGTTTCGCCATCGCATATGTTTGTTATCCTAATTTGATTCTCAATATCATTGTCAGGTGTGATGTTTTGTCATCCGGTTTATTGATGTTTCTCCATCTATGCCATGATATCTTATTACCTTCTAGACGATGTTTCACCACCGCACATTTGTTTGAAGCCGATGTTTCGCCATCGCACATGTTTGTTATCCTACTTTGATTCTCAATATCATTGTTAGGTGTGATGTTTTGTCATCTGTTTTATTGATGTTTCGCCATCTTTGCTATGATAACTTACTACCTTCTAGCCGATGTTTCTCCATCACACATTTGTTTGAAGCCGATGTTTCGCCATCGCACATGTTTGTTATCCTACTTTGATTGTCAATATCATTGTTAGGTGTGATTTTTTGTCATCCGTTTTATCGATGTCTCGCTATCTTTGTCATGATATCTTTGTTATATTTTAGCCGATGTTTCGCCATCGCACGTTTATTTGAAGTCGATGTTTCGCCATCGCACCTGTTTTGTTATCCTACCTTGATTCTCAATGTCATTGTTAGGTGTGTTGTTTTTATCATTTGATGTTTCGCCATCTTTGACATGTTACTTTGTTATTATTTAGCCGATGTTTTACCATCTCATTTATTTGTTGTTTTATTTGATGTTTTACCATCTTAACTGTTTTTGTTGTCTTAACTAAAAAACACAAACCAACAAAAATATGTAAGCCGAACTACGGCTGCTCTGATTCCTTAAAAGGGATACGTAGGCAAAGGGGTAGGGCCCAACCGAGCACATCTTTTATTTTCCCTACATTATTTTCTTTTTCTTTCGCATGCATTCCCTTTTCAGCTTTAAGCCATAGACATAGGATTTGACCACACCCATTAGATTAGACAACAAGAGTGGATACCGTAGAGTACTACGGGTGTGTGAGGTGCTAATACCTTCCTCTCGCGTAACAGACTCCCTTACCCGATCTCTCGGTCGAAATACCGTGATTTCCCCCTTTCCAGGTTTTCTCGATCTTTACCTTTCCCTTTCAGCGAGATAAAAGACGTTCGGTGGCGACTTCATTGATGATGTTTCATTAACATCCAGATGAGAGGTTCCGGCTGGGTTTTTTCAACTGGCGACTTCACTAGGGACAGGTTGACCTTTTGCTGGTCCATCCCGGAGTCGATCCTAGCTCTTATTTGTTTTCTTTTTAGGTGTTTATTTTTACCGCTTTGCATATTTATCTATTTGCATTGCAACCTATGTGCGCTTTACTTTCTGCATACTGGATTTGGCTGGACTGTTTGGATTCTAGATTTCTTGGTGGGTGGGTTGTTCCGTGAGGTAAAAGGCCTCATACCCAGGCTATGAGTGAATTCCATAGGAACTATGAGTAGAGTGGCCATGGCAGCTATGAGGCGGATGCTTTGTAGACCTGACCATGAGACCCATGACTTCAGAGGTAGTTTGGATAGGTGTTATCGTATGATGATACTGACATTCGATCTCTCGTACTCTGATTTGGCTTTTAACCTTACCTTGACCTAGACAGCACCCGTGAGAGGGGCGGGAAAACTTTTCTTACAGGTACAGGTACTGTTGGTGACTTTGTGTTGCAAAGGTGGCTCAGGTTCCCATGATAGTTTTGAATCTTTGGGATTTTCTTTTAGTCTTGAGTGGTGTTGTTTTGTAATGGTCCAACCATTATCCAGTGTGAAACTTTGATCCTGTCATGTTGCATCATAGAATATTTATTTCTAAAAAATGATGTATAAAAAATAACTAGCATGCGCATGTCATTTTCCAGGGACATTCAACAGTCTTCTTTCCATCAGAAATGGCTGGCCTCTCGTCAATTGAGTTTGATTCAGTTTGTGTTAAAGAGCCCACCAGGCATACTTTCGCTTATCAGATTCCTACTGTTGATGTGTCCGAATTGAAGAGGTTGAGTTCTTATCTAAAGGGTGATGTTCTGAATAATTTCAACAAATATTATGGCGATTTGTTACTAATCCTTAACACTCTAGTTAACCCAATGGCTTTGATCACCCTCTTCCAGTTCTATGACAAGGAATTATGGTGTTTTACTTTTCAAGATTATCAACAGGTTCCCACACTAGAAGAGTACACGTACCTACTTAATATCAAGTTGTCCGATAAAGTTCCTTTTGTCCAAGTGTCGGAGAAGCTGAAGTTCGAAGTTATTGCTGAAATTCTTCATTTGAGTTGGAAAGAGGTGAAAGACAATTGGAAATCGAGTGAGGATACTACAAGGTTTTATCTGGATTTCTTAGTGAAGAAAGCTGAATACTGGGCAAAGAAAGGGAATTGGAATGGCTTCAGTACTCTGTTTGCTCTTATGATATACGGGACCGTTCTCTTAAATTTTGTGGATTTGGCAGCTATTTGTATTTTTAGAAACAAGAACTCGGTACCGACACTCTTGGCAGATACTCTTTACACCATTCATTCTAGGCATGGAAAAGGAGGTAATGTAAGCTTATGTCATTCAATGTTGTATCAATGGTTTAAGTTGCACCAACCGGTAAGTGGCCCTTTCGTGGATACCAGACATTCTCTCCGATGGTCATCAAGACTTGTCAACCTTACTTCATTCGATATCTGGTGGAATTATGACATGGGGGAAGTACGGAGTATTATCACTAGCTGCAGAGATTTCCCTAATGTTCCCCTCATAGGAACTAAGGGGTGTATTAACTATAATCTTGTGCTTGCCTATCGTCAATTGGGATATGCAATGGATGGACCGCCAAAGGTTGAAGAGGTGTCTGAATCAGTGTATTTTGTTAGAGGAATTAATCCTGTGATGTTGAAAAGAGTGACAAGTGCTTGGAAGGGAATTCACAAGAAGGATATAACTACTTTGGGCAAGAAGGTTCCTATTGCTAGAGTTTCTTACTTGGACTGGATTAGAGCCAGGGTTAAGATTTTACGATTACCATTTGCAAGGTCGGCTCTTATATGTGAGCAACCTCCTACTTCTCTGAGTAACACAGTGCCTACCGAGGTGTTCACCCAGGTTCATGTTGAGAACATTCAACTTCATGCAAAAGACCGTGAGGCCGGGATGAAACTCTATTGGGTAGATCAAGAAAGGGCCGACTTAGCTCGCAAACTCAAAGAAGCTCAAGGGGAAACTTCTGATGCAACCGGTTTTAGGAAGAGATCTCATGCTGAAATGGAAGAAGAGTTGAGTAAGACCCAGCAAGGGTTCCGGAAGCTTCAGGTATCTGAGAATAGCTACAGGAAGAAGATTCAAAACTTGGAGAAATAGATCAAGGACAAAGATGCTCAGCTTAAGAAGGAAGTAGCCCAGAGGCGTGTCGCAGAGAATCGGTTTCAAGAAAGTAAAGTAGTCACATCACAACTTTTAAAGGAGAAAGCCAGGTTTGAAGGGTATTGTCAATACCTTGAAGCATGTCTTGTTCCAGAGATTTAGTTTTTGTTACTTACCTTTGGTGTATTTGGTCACCCCCAGGATTGTTGGAAGGGACCATTGTTTGTTTTTATTATTCAGTTTTTTTGTTAAGTTTACTTAGAAAGATGTATTTTGTTATTTATCGCTACACTCTTAAATGTCTGAAGTCACTTGAACATCGTTTCTTTTGTTTGTAAACAATTGAAGTGTTTGTCTTATTGTCCTTTTTTTCCCTTTGATTGTATGCTTGATTATCTTTGGTTGCACACCGTGATTGGTGAATAAAAGGACTCTTGGATACCAGGAAATGACAAACATATCATGCACCTCATGAATTTCATAACATTACAGGTTATCTCAAGACGGTATTCTTATTCTTCTGCTTTTCTTATTCAGAATTCAAGACGACTACTCATCGGTATTCCACCAGAAACAATTTTCCAAGACAGATGGAACAAGTTCAAGCTGAACTCGCTGAAATGAGGGCCCAGATGGCTACTCAGATGACTCAGTTCATAGAGGTCCTCACCAATGTGAATCGTCGAAAGGAGGACTTGGCTGCCATTGTCAACAACCAGCGCCTCTATCCAGGGGATGGCAGAAATCAAGGGCTATATTAAGACATTTCTGTAGGATTCGGGGATGTGCAAGATCAGTCTGCTGGAAATTTTCACGGGATGCCTAGAAATCCTTTTGTGCGCAACGTAGGGCAGTTTCCCCCATCTCCGGGACCTCGTCTTGTGGGGAATAGAAGATATAATCAGGGCGATATAAGAGGCTATCAGGAGCAGGATTATGACTTTGACCAGGAAGAAGATCAGTTTTCTGTTCGGTGTTCAGAGCCGGAAGTTCAGGTTTAGGATAGGAAGTATCGATTGTTGGAAGAACGTTTGAAGGCTGTGGAAGGGCAAGGAGTCCTTGGTATGGATGCTAGTGATCTCGGGTTGGTGTCTAGGGTGAAAGTTCCTCCAAAGTTCAAGCCTCCTGTATTTGATAAGTACAATGGAACGTCATGTCCTGTTACTCATGTGACTGCTTATTTCCGGAAGATGTCGGTGCATACTGAGGATCAGGGGCTTTTGATTCACTTTTTCCAGGATAGCCTATCTGGGGCATCCCTGGAGTGGTATATGAAGTTGGAGAAAACCCATATTCGTTGCTGGAATGATCTTGCTTGGGCCTTTGTCAAATATTATCAATACAATGTGGATATGGCGCCTAATCACACTCAATTACAGAATTTGTCACAGGGACCAAGAGAATCTTTCAAGGAATACGCTCAGAAGTGGCGTGAGTTGGCTGCGAGGGTTCAACCTCCACTCATGGAGAGAGAACTCATCGATATGTTTATGAGTACCCTGCAAGGGCCATTCTATGAGCATATGATAAGAAGTACTTCGGCAGGATTTGCCGACTTGGTTATGGCTGGTGAAAGAATTGAGGTAGGTTTGAAATTGGGGAAAATTCAGATTGGAGGTTCTAGTGGCTCATCAGGGGGCAGTAAGAAACCATTCAACACTTACCCTAAGAAAAGGGAAGGCGACGCAAGTGCGGTTTACTCTCATAGAGGAAGAAGAGAGGATCGTCAGAACCAACAAATCAATGTTGTTTCTATTCCTGTTAATACTCCTCCGCAGCAAAGACCGAATACAGTGCCTCAACAGCAAAGACAGCAAGATGCTCCCTGTTAGTATAATAATCAACAGCAGAGACAGCCGAGAAAATTTGATCCCTTGCCGGTATCTCTTACTGAAGCACTCCACCATTTGCTCGATTTGAAGTTAATCAGTTTGAGAAATATGCCACCACCACTCGCAAGACTTCCTCCTAACTATGATGGTAACGCAAGATGTGAATTCCATTCAGGCGGAGTTGGTCATTCTACTGACAATTGCTTTGCGTTGAAGTGCAAGATACAAGACTTGTTGGATGCTAAGGGAATTGAGTTTACTCCAGTGACTGGTCCGAATGTTACTCATAACCCAATGCCTAGGCATGGAGGGGGTGTTGTTAATATGATTGATGATAATGGGGAAATGTTGAATTTAATCATGAATGTGGAACAAGTAACTACTCCGTTGAGGTATGTTAAGAGGTATTTGCTTGACAATTCTATTTTCTCGGGTTGTACTTCAGAGTGTGCCAAGTGTAGGGAATAACCAAAAGGTTGTGATGATTTAAAAGCCGGTATCCAGTTGTTGATAAAGGAGGGTTCCCTTCAGTTCGATAGAAAACCGAGCTACCACAAGGTTACCGAAGAAGATGTTGCTGTGGTATCTATTCCTTACACCCCTGTGCACATTCCTGCCCCATCTAGGGAACCCCCTTTGATGATTACGGTACCTGGTCCCTTGTTGTATACTAGTGAGAAGGTCATCCCATGGCATTACGGTGCTGATGTTTATTACCATCGGGTGAAGCAGGAAGTAAGTACCCATTTGTCTGAGGAAGAACATGTTGAAGGTAATGAAGAGGAAGTTCATAACTTTTCTGGTGTGAGTCGAATGACTAGAAGCGGGAGAGTATTTGGTCCTTCCAATGTGCAATATGCGACAGATGCTTCTGCAAGAGAAAAAGGAAAATAGCAGGCGATGATTGGTAATCCAAGGGTTACGCCAGCCAATGTGACTCAACCAATTCCGATACCCGAATCTTCTTCAGTTCCCGATGAGGTTGAAGAGTTAATGCGAATTATTAGAAAGAGTGATTATAGCATAATTGATCATCTGAGCCATACTCCTTCCAAGATGTTTATCTTGTCTCTATTGATCTATTCAGAACCTCACAGAAATGCTTTGATGAAGTTGCTAAAGAATGCGTTCGTACCACATGAGATAACAGTCAATCGGTTTGAGAATGTTTGTGCTAACATATCTGCTGGGAATGGTCTGGGCTTCACATATTTTGATCTTCCTCCGGAGGGGCCAGACCATAACAAAGCGTTGCATATTTCAATGGAGTGCAGGGGCACTACTTTATCCTGCGTTTTGGTGGAAACAGGATCGTCTTTAAATGTATTGCCCAAGTCAACGTTGATGAAGATTGATTATTCCGGACTGGAGCTGCGCCCTAGTGATTTGATGGTAAAGGCGTTTGATGGGTCTCGAAGGTTAGTGTTTGGGGAGGTGGAGTTACCAATCAAGGTTGGTCCTTGCACCTTCATGCTACATTTTTTGTGATAGATATACAGCCAGCGTATTGTTGTTTGTTGGGGCGGTCGTAGATTCATAGAGTAGGGGCAGTCACTTCTACACTTCATCAGAAACTCAAGTAACCTGTAGAGGGAAAGGTGATAACTGTGTGCGGAGAGGAAGAGTACATCGTGAGTCATTTGACATCATTCCGCTATGTTGAAGTTGAAGGCGAAATACATGAGACTCTGTTTCAAGCATTTGAGACAGTTCATGCCGTCAATTTTCCTCCTCCAGAGCAGAAAAGGAAACCTAAAACTGTTATGTCTTCTCTCAAGTATGCGAGAGCTGTGGTGGAAAAGGGTAACCTGAAGGTTAGGGTCAGGTGTTGGACGTTACCCCAAAATTTGATAAATTTGGTCTTGGTTTTAGCCCAGGTCAGCAGAGTGCAACTCCCAGAGCATCTAGTTTATCTACTCCTGTGAAGTTTTCCCTCCCTTGTGCTACTCAAGAAGGACACGTCAATGCAGTTGGCGACGATAGGGTTGATGGCTACAATATCGAAGATTGGATTCGTCCGAGTACTCCAGGCCAAACACTCAACAATTGGACTTCTATGGATGTTATCCAAGTTTCAAGCGCTGAGGAGTAATTTTCTTGTTTTCTTTTATTATCATATCATAATTCCCATGCTCTGCCCAAGGCGTAGTAGATCATTTGTGTAGGGCCACCATGTTTATTTTCAAGTTTATCATGAAATAAAGGACGTTTTTGCATTCAAAATTTTGTTCCATTTTCCTTTTTATTTTTGAATGGCAATGTTTCTCTTTTCACACACTGTCACTAAAAAACGCCAAAATGTCATTCATGCAGATGCACTTCCACCACCGATCATATTGTTAACGACTCTGTTATGGCTCATTATGACTTTGACACTCCTATTTATCAAGCTGAAGAAGAAGCATATGAGGATTGTGATCTTCCTGAGGAATTAGCAAGATTGTTAAAACAAGAGGAGAAGGTTATCCATCCGAATCAGGATTCGATTGAGGTGGTGAATATTGGCACATAAGAGGTAAGAAGAGAAGTCAAGATAGGGGCAGATCTCGAGGAAGGTATAAAGGTCAGATTGATTGAGCTACTCCGTGAGTATTCTGATATCTTCGCTTGGTCTTATGAGGATATTCCTGGGTTGGATACAGACATAGTGGTGCATCGATTATAGCTCAAAGAAGGTTGTTCTTCTGTCAAGCAAAAGCTTCGAAGAACTCATCCTGAGATGTCCAAGAAGATCAAAGAGGAAGTCCAGAAGCAGTTGGACGCGAATTTCTTAAAGGTCATTAATTATCCGCCATGGATTGCAAATATTGTGCCTGTGTCCTAGAAGGATGGTAAGGTCAGGATGTGCATGGATTATAGGGACTTAAACAGGGCCAGCCCTAAAGATGATTTCCCTCTTCCACATATTGATGTGTTGGTCGATAATACTGCTCATTCCAAAGTGTTTTCGTTCATGGATGGGTTTTCGGGTTACAATCAAATTAAGATGGCTCCGGAGGATATGGAGAAGACAACATTTATCACGCCTTGGGGAACTTTCTGTTATAAAGTGATGCTGTTTGGTTTGAAAAATGCCGGGGAAACATATCAGCGCGCCATGGTCACTCTCTTTCATGATTTGATTCACAAAGAGATTGAGGTATATGTGGACGATATGACTGCTAAGTCTGACACGGAAGAGGAACATCTTGTTCATCTGGAAAAATTGTTCGAGAGACTGAGGCAGTTCTTGCTGAGGTTGAATCTGAATAAGTGCACCTTCGGGGTAAGATCCGGCAAGCTGTTGGGTTTTATTGTAAGTGAAAAAGGTATCGAGGTGGACCCAGCCAAGGTAAAAGTGATATAGGAAATGCATGAACCAAGGACAGAGAAGGAAGTACGTGGTTTCTTGGGAAGGTTAAACTACATTTCTAGATTTATTTCTCATCTCACAGCCACCTGTGAACCTTTGTTCAAGTTGTTGAAGAAAAGTCAGACAGTGAAATGGAATGAGGATTGTCAGAAGGCCTTTGACAAAATAAAGGAGTATTTGCAGGAACCTCCGATACTCATGCCGTCAGTGGAAGGATGTCCGCTAATCATGTATCTAACTGTGTTGGAGATCTCAATGGGTTGTGTCCTCGGTCAGCACGACGATACAGGGAAGAAAGAGCAAGTTATTTACTACTTTAGTAAGAAGTTTACGGAATGCAAGTCGAGGTAATCATTGCTGGAAAATATTTGTTGTGCGCTTGCCTGGGCCGCCAAACATTTGAGGCAATACATGTTAACTCACACCACTTACTTGATATCCAAAATGGATCCAATCAAGTATATTTTTGAGAAGCCAGCTCTTACAGGCAGGGTAGCCCATTGGCAGATGATACTCACAGAATACGATATCCAATACATTACTCAGAAAGCAATTAAGGGTAGTGTACTGGCTGACCATCTTTCCCCAAATTTGCAGCAATGGCTTTCCTTTCCAATGAACCAAACAATCCCCAACCTAAAAATCCTGATGATATCCAAAACCCACCAGAGATCTTTTCTACTAACCCTTCTCCTTCCTCGACTAATGGGCTTTGGTACGTTGCTGAACCCATGACGAGGGAGTGGCGAGAAGCATATGATTCCTAGCTCCTCATTCCCATTAGGTACTCTGAATACATATATGCTATGTCTGGTCCTTTGTCTACATGCGTCGAGAATCCCATGAAGAATCGCGCCTTCTTCCCTACTCATCCAAGACTCAGACCTATAGGCTGCGCGAAGAAGCCTAGGGATGACCCTGAAGACGCTACTCCAGCCAATCAGCAGCATGCTCAGACTATGGAGGATATCAACCTTCAATTTATGAACAAAGGGAACAAAATATTTAAATCATGCCCTAACCTCTCCTCAGAGTATTCAGATTGGTTGAATAAGATGGAGAAGGCGCAAACCTTCGTCTGGAAGGAAATGGGAATTTATGATTGGGTGATGTTGTCGAAGACAGGATTATCTTATTGTCCCCTCATGTTGATATCTTCACTGTATTCCTGGTATAGCGCACATTTTACCTTTCATCTTCCCTGTGGGATGATGACCCCCACCCTATTCGACATAGCCGCAATTACCAGTCTTCAACCGACTGACGATTATTTCGATCCTGAGGTTTTGTCTGAAGATGTTATTGGGTTTGCAGCCACAAAACCCACCTACACCACCTTTATCAACCACTTCCATGATAAAGCCTCCAGTACTGTGTCGGAGGTGGAGCATATAGCCTTTTTGGCTATGTGGTTATCCCGTTTCGTTTTTTGCACTAAGTCACTTCAGGTGACTAAGAAAATGCTCACGCTTGCGATGCAACTTCATCACAGCTATCCCCTTTGTCTGGCCGAATTGATTTTGGCCAATCTATATGAGTCCATCAGTAATGGTGTGACCCAACTCAAGGTTATAGGGGACAGGGGGAGCTTGCTGCTTTCTGGCCCTTTTTTGCTTCTCCAACTTTGGCTCAATGCCACCTTTGAACCTTTTCTTCCTCAGAAGAATAAGATTAATGAAGCGGCCCCAGAAATCCTGAACAGAAGGGTCGAAGGCACCAGGCTTGCAATCTTGACTCCTACTGATGAAGGCCAACAGTTTTAGAAGGCTATTACAAGCTTCATGATGATGTTTGCGGAGTGCAAACATTTTGTTTCGACCATGGCTCCTTTTGCCAGTCGAAAAGTTGGTCCAGAATGGTTCATCAGACCATTTCCTTTGACTGAGGAGGAAGACTTGAATGATGAATATGTGGGCATGTTGGAATCGTTTCTTCGCCCTAGAATCATGCCATTGAGATTCAAGAGCTCCAAAAATCAATTAAGCTTGATCGCTTATCAACCAAACCTTGTCTCTCGACAATTTGGTATTGTTCAGTCACTTCCCTCACCCATTTATCCTCGAGAGAAGCTGCTATTTTTTTACAACGCAGACTACTCAGAAGATGCTTCTACCAAGCATATTGGTAGGTACACTGGTCGAACTGTACTAACCATGTTCGACTTTAACCTCAATTTTTTGAGTTCTGGTAATTTTGAGGGGTGGTGGAGACAGTATTATGATGAAGAGTTCTTCGATGAGAAGGACTTCGCCCACCACCTTCGTGAGGCATTTAAGCTAGTTCTCGACAGGATCAAGAAAGGTATTACTTATTTTCTTTCTCTTTGCTACAGATTTATCATTCAACGCTCGATTAACTTTAGTTTTCTTGTTTTTTGTTTTTTTGTAGCTGTCAAGAGAACCACTTCGAAGAAGGCTGCTGAAAGCACAAAAGGGGGAGATTCTACTGTCAACCCCTCTACCAAGGTATTCACCTTCTTCTATACCCTTATTTTCTATGATTGTCCGACATGAGTACTGATTTCTTTGACTTATCTTTCTAGGTATTCAGAAAACTACCCCCAAAAAACGAAAGGTCCAGGAGATCGAAATCTCTAGTGACGAAGAAAAGGAATCTCCTCCTGTTCCTCTGAAGAGACAAAGGTTAAAGAAGCCAGTTCCTGTCGTTGAGTCTCGTCCTAAAATTAGAATTAAGACTACAACTGCGAGGTCTCCTCCTGTAGTTATCAAAGAGCCTACTGAACAGGAAGTAGCTGCCAGGCTAAAGAACCCTAGCGAGAGTGATAACTCCAGTCCCGGCGCTGAAATCCCATTCCAGGTATTTGCATCGATAGACAATCATTTACTTCTCGATTCCCCTTTTTTCTATATGAGAATTCTGAAAGAAACGAACCTCTTTTATTTTCCAGGACACTGTTGGCACCTCCCGACAAATCCCTACTCATGTCGAAGGCTCTGCTACCCTATTGAATAGTGAAGGAGAGCCTACTTATAGGCCTTCTTCAGCGAAAGGCTCTTTCATGAGTTCAGCTGATAAAGTGAATCAAACTTCTGAACCTCAGCGTGAAACTATAGAGGAAGTCAATGAAGAAGGCCCTGTAGGAAATCATGAAGAGACTAGGGCTCCGTTGGTTGACGTGCAAGAAACTGAAGAGGAAAGGACCCCTAATGCTGAGACTGTGATATCAAGGGAGAGTGAAGGGATCCCAGAAGCTGATGGCGAAAAGGGTTATGCTGAAGGAAACCAGAATCCTACAGGCACTGAGTCAATTCCAGAGTAGGTGGCCAACGTGGTTGTTGCTTTCAACGAAAGTGTTCCTTCAACAGGATCTAGAGTTAAGGAGGATTTAGACTTTCTGAAACAGCAAAATCATTTAGGCTATTTGACTGCAATTCTAGAAAGTCGAGAAATTTCGTCTGATCATAGTGCCTCAACTGTGTCTGGAAGGTCGACTTCGACCTCTCCTCTCGATGAGGCCCTTCAGAAAGTTAAGGCACAAATCTTCAAAAGAGATTTAATGTTGACCTTGGAGGGGGAACCTGCGGCTCCCTCTTTTCTGAAGACTACTCTGAGGGTTGTCGATCTCCTCATTTCTTCTCCGGACATGGCCAACGTTATCTTGGATTTAATCTCCATTATTGACCAAGTATTAGCGGATTATAACCGGCAAAGGACTCTTAATCGTGAGATTGAAGAAACCAATGGTCAAGTGGCTGCTGCCTAGCATGCTGCTACCGAATCAGCTTCTAAGGTAAAGGATTTGTCAAAGGCCCAGGAGGCTAGACAAAAAGAGGTCGAAGAGATAGATCGAGACACTGCTCAACTGAGGGTGCAGATTGCAGAGTTGGAAGCTAAAATTGCTGCCAATGATAAAAAGAAGGAGGAACACCTCGCTGTTAACACTGAATCAAAGAGCTAAGAGGAACTGGCCGAAGGGTTAAGACACGTTGATCGAGCCCAATCTCTTGATGCTAAGCTCGAGACCCTTCATCAATCGAAGGCTTTATGTGATCGACGCCTAGAATTAAAAATAATTAAGTATCTTCAGATTAACGCTAATCTCCCTTTTTGAATCCTGTTTCTTTCATTTATGTAATCACTTGTTGTAATGATTTCAAAGCCATTTTGGCTATTTTAATGAAAATTTAAGTTTCCATTTTGGCATTCTCTATTCAACAGTGACTATATATTACTTATTTTTACCTCTTGAAGCATAGGTCTATACGCTTTCAAGTATTTACCATTCACCTTCAAAAGTCTTTGATCTTCGCTTAACTCTTCGATCTCATAGGCTCCACCAGAGAAGGCCTGGATAATCCTGAAAGGTCCCTCCCACTTAGGAGACCATTTTCCCAAATTTCTATCTTTTCGATCCATCGGAAGAATTACTTTCCAAACTAGATCCTCATGCTGAAATGTCTTAGATTTCACTCTGCGGTTATAGGATTTCTCAACTCGCTTCTTCTGCAATCTCAAAAGATCCAGAGCTTTCAACCTTTCTTCGTCTAAGTCAACTAGTTCATCTAACATCATATTCCAATAAACCTTAGAAGGGATATCATGGTGTATCTGAATCCTTGTTGCCTGCAGGTGGATTTCCACTGGCAATACTGCACCATGACCATAGGTTAGGCGAAATGGTGTTGTTCCCGTGGCTTCTTTCGGACAAGTTCGACATGCCCATAGAACTTGATCTAGCGTCTTGTGCCAGTTTCTGGGTTTCTTTCCCACGTGTTTCTTTATTAAACTGATCACTACTTTATTCGTTGCTTCGACCTGGCCATTAGCTTTCGCATACTTAGGTGTAGATGTTAACAATTTAAACCCCATTTCCGCAGCAAAGTCTTGCATCTTTCGACCAGTAAAGATTGACCCTTGGTCTGTAGTTATTGTTTCGGGAATTCCAAATCTACATATGATGTACTTTTGAATGAATTCAATGACATTCTCTTGGTCTACATTGACTTAAGGGATTTCTTCAATCCACTTAGTAAAATAATCAATGCCCACTAATATATACTTCTGGCTTTTAGAAGATGCTGGTCGAATTTCTCCAATAAGATCTAAAGCCCATCCTCTAAAAGGCCAAGGCTTCACAATCGAGTGAAGTTCGCTTGCCGGCACGTGCTGAATATCTGTATGTATTTGACATTCTTGGCATCCTTTTGCAAACTCAATACATACTTTTAACATAGTGGGTCAATATAATCCTTGTCGAAACAATAACCATTTCATCTTTTGGCCTACTTGGTGTGCCCCACATGCCCCGGCGTGTGTGGTGGAAAGAGCTATGTATGCTTTTGTTTCACTTAGACATTTCAGGAGCACACCTTCAGGTGTTTTCTTGAATAATTCATTTCCCATCAACACATAATTCAGTGCTCTATATTTTATTTTCCGTTCTGTCGAAGTCGTTGGATTTTGTAAATAATCCACTACAGCCTTTCTCCAATCTTGTTCTGTTAGATTGTCTATGAACGAAATTTCAAAATTTTCGTGATCAGTGCATCCCAACGTTGTGGTCCTTAAATCTAATGGAGATAACTTAGTGGAAGTTACTCTCCTTCTAACTTCGATTCCTTGTTGTAGCCTGTCTTTCGAAACTTTATACCCGGAAGCAATCTGCGCCAAGTCGTTAGCTACTTGATTTTCCAATCTGGGTATATGTCAAATTCTAACTACTTCGAAGTTCTTCAACAACCGCCTGGATATTATGAAATACATGATAAGATTTTCTTTTATGCATTTGTATTCTTTTGTAATTTTTTTTAGGACTAATTCTGAGTCTCCCATTATTTTGACCCGAGTTTCCCCCAATTCCAACAGGATTTCAAGGCCTACGATTAATGCTTCGTATTCAGCCTCATTATTAGAGTAATCCCCATCTATCTTATACTTAAATGTTGTTGGAATTTTGTTTGGAGAAATAATGAGGACTCCGACTCCAGTTCCGTCTTTATAACTAGAACCATCAAAGTACAGTTTCTAAGGTTCGATCTCCAAATAATTCAGTGATCCCTCTTGTATAGAATGGTCGACTATAAAGTCTGCTACCACCTCTTGTATAGATTATTGTCTGTCCCATAATTTTGGTGTCGAACTTGCTGTATTAATTCATCAGTGTTTTGGTTTCTATTAGCCATAATAACTACTTGATCGATTTCTCTAGGTTTTGTGGTATTTCAACCCTTGGTTGTTCTATTTTTGCTCTAGGAATCTGAGGGTTTGGGTTAACGGTCAAATCCTCTTCCATGATTACCCCCTGATTTGTTCTTATTGGTATCCTCTGGGGTTGTCGAATAGTTTGGGGTACCCCAAAGAATTCAGCCATGCGTGTCATTTGCGCTGTCATCTGTTGATTCGACTGAGTAGCAGTTTGAATGAGGGGGTTTATCACTGTACTTAGAGTTTGTGCTAACATTTGTACCATATCATGATTACTTTCGTCCATCTGTTACCTCAAATTTGTTGTCGAAACATTTGTGAGGCTTGGTATTGTATGAGATGGCCCTCCCAAGAATTGGTTTCTACTGGCTCCAGACCCCTGTAATGGTGAAGATGCATTCACCAAAGTTCCTGAAAAAGTGGAAGTAGCGTTCGTAAGGCTAGCCATTTCAGTAGTTGGCATGCCATATGGCTGCTCTCGACCCATCCAGGTTGTCGAAAATCCTGGGGGCTCGAATCGTTGAGATCCTAGATTTTCCCTTGGTGGAGGCGTTCCTAATGGACCTCTTGGACCTACAAACAAAAGTAAGGGTCAAGTTTGATTTGTGGTTAGCGTCGGTATTGATCAAACGGAAGTTGGGATATTCCCTTTGACGGGGGTAGTAACCACTGTTCCAGTAACTGGTGGAGGTATTTCTCCATGATTTGGCTCGTTAGCCATACTACTCTCGCTATTTTTCTTCCTAACATTATACTCGTTGGTTACTCTACCACTTATTAATAACATGCAACGTTATAACTATACAGAAGAAACGCAATAACATAAACAATAAAAATTAGCAACGTCCCACCGGGTGTGCCAATTTGTTTACCGTGGTTTTTGGTAAACAACCACTGATCCTCCAAAAAGGAAAGTTCTTTTTGGTTACTTACGGGATCGATCAGATTAATCCCAGAACATATGCTAATTTTTTATGTAAAACAAGCAATCAGGAAGAACACACGTTCGACTAGAGAAAAGATACTTGAGATTTTGGAAAAGTAGACAGAAATGTAGAAATGCAGGTAAAAATGTAAGAAAGATAACTTTGCAAGATAAGATTAAAGCAATGTAAAAGACTTTCATTAATAAAAAGAGGTGTTTCCAACGTACATTTCTCAGTTTTATCCGTTCTCACACAGCGGTTACTTGGACAATATTTGAGTGACTAGTACAATAGGTTGAACACCCTTAGAAACTACACAGGTTTCCTAATTTATACTAAAAACTAAGTAACCATCGAGGAACGACTCTGCGCTAAGATGAAGACAAGTGTCTTTTGCATGTCTCTCGACCTCTAGCTTCCAGCCACATAGCCGCTAGCGAAACTGTCTTTCCCTCCAATAATTCAAATTCAAATGTCCCTCGTATCATGTGTCAAAGCGAGGGTATTTTCTCTTAGTCAAAGGTTATAAATCCTCTTCAGTCAAAAACCCTGAAAGTGAGCCCTGGTCGAAGGCTCAAATATAACTTAGATCTTTTTCCTAAGTTATTTCATACGTCAAAACATTCTTGGATTGGTTTATTCTAGTTTTTTCGTCTAAAAGACTAAATATAGTAAGTGTCGAATTTGGGAGCCAACACTTGCTGAACGAAGTAAAGAAGCTGGGTAAGATACCTGGATATGTATAATAAATGCAAGAAATATGTGCAATATGATGCGTGATATGCAATGCATATGATTATTTTTGCTTCATTATTTAATATTTCAAGGGATTTAAGATTTATAGACATATTGCAAACATCAAAGTAATAAAGTTTTTGAAATACTGAAAAAATTTATTATAATAACTCCAAAATGGATTACAAGTTTTAATGATCTCAAGTACAAGATGAAAATACAATCTAAAATCCTGAGAAAAAGGAACTGATGGAGATCAATTTGTACGTTGGCGCTTCCCTGTGAGCCTAGAAATCTGAGCCTTTAACCTCTGGTTTTCTTTCGCATGTCTGATGGCAACCTCCTTCCAATCATCTGAATCAAGAAGTGCGTAATCAGTACCTGATTGAGGCTTAGGATAAAATAAATCCCCTTGCCTCTCCATAGACTCTACCGTTCGACTCCCAAGGATCTCAATCAAATCGTCTTTCTCCTTCAAGTCTGCTTTATAGGAACTCTCTAAAGTCTGGAACTTGTTCTTCCAAGCATCCCTTTTATGTTGCATCCTAACCAAAGCAAGTTGCAACTCTTCTAGATCATCTAATAAGGGAGGAGTGGTCTTCACAAATAGATCAGACATGGGTGTCTCCCGGGTATACGACATTTTTAACTGAATGGCTCTCGATCGGATCCATTGGAGATATGGCTCCAAAGAAACAACACCCCTAGGTCCCAAATCGTTCCTACTCTTCTTATGAATTTGACGCCAGGCCTTCGCAATCTGCTCCCTAGATTCCCTATGGTCTTCCCATCCTTCAGAAAGAAACTACTCAAATGAATACTATTCAGTTTATCCCTCATCGGATAACCAAGCTGCCGCTGTGCAAGAACAGGGTTATAGTTAATTCCTCCCTTTGTACCAAGAAGTGGTACATTGGGGAAACTACCACAACTGTCAATAATCTCTACATCCTTGTAAGCTCAATGATACCAATCAATATCTGAGTGAGTAAGTACCATGATCTTAGGAGCCCAACGGGGTTCCTTCTTGACATCCCAAAAGGCATCAGACTGAGGCATATTAGAGATGAACCACCGGTACAACAGAGGCGTGCAACAAATAATCATTCCCCCATGATAAGAATTCCGAATATGAATAGAGTAATAAGCATCACCCAACAGTATAGGAACTGGGTTTCTAATCATGAAAATCCTGATAGCGTTAATGTCGACAAACTTGTCCACATTAGGAAATAAGAACAACCCGTAAGCAAGTAGAGCAAAGATGGCCTCAAAAGAAATTGTACTCTTCATTCTGGAAAAGTAATGAGCTTTCTCCAATAAGAACTGAGTTAGTAATCCTCTAATCCCTCCTTTAGTAGTCATATGGGCTTCAACCTCAGACTTCCCCAGGTGAATCAAAGCAGCAATCTCATGTGGTTTTGGCTCACTCTCCAAACCAGTAAAAGGAGCATGATTGGTAACAGGTAAATCCAATGGATAAGAATACTCCTCCAGTGTAGGCATCAACTGATAGTCGGGAAAAGTAAAGCAGTGATACATCGGATCATAGAATTGGACCAAGGTCAAGAGAATACCCTCCTTTATCTTCAGCTTCATGGGAGGAATAATGGATCCATACTTCTTCCAATAGTCTGCAGAACACTCGATCTCTGGAATTAGACTGATTAACTCGTCTATCTTGGGATCCTTAAAATTGTATTTCCCGGTCTTTCTCTTTCCAGAATCCATGGTTAAAAGTACCTGAGATATTCACAAATAGTCAACCTTTAAATCCCATGAAATATGGTTTTCTTCAAATGATGCTTATGAGTGCATGGATGCATGATGCAACAATCACACACAAGATCACACATATAGGGTTCATAGGTTCAACGTCACGATCATGAGGTTGAAGGTACTACCCATAAGGTGTTGGTCTAAAAAGTTATCACATTCCGAATAAGGTTCTAGAGGTTCCCAGAGTCTACATCCTTCCTTCGGATATTACCAACTTTCTGATTAACTCGGTAATTAGTAATATTCTCAAGAAAGACTCGTCCGAGCATAGTATCGCGTGATAACTATTTCTGGATCACTCCGTCATAGCTTCCGCACTACACCTAAAAGGACAAGATGGGTTAGGTATTCTATGTTCCTCGGTTTCAGCAGGCTCCCAGGTTGAAAGCAGTACGTCTTCCTGATTACTTGGTAAATGACACTACAGTCAAAGGGGCCTCCACTGAGTGGGGGATCTCATGCCTCCTTTTTTGGGATTACTCCCTCAAAGTTAACATGACTATTTCGCCTGTCCTATCTTAAAGTTTACCTAAGTTCGGGTATAGGACTTATGAGTAATCACCAAGCACCCTGAAAACCAGGAAAATCCAGACAAACATATATACAACATATAACACAAAAATAGTAATAACACATATACAAATATAAACAAAGATAGGCTTAACTCACTTAGGGATGGACCAGCAAGAGGTCAATCTGTCCCCAGTGAAGTCGCCATTTTTCTCTAGCGGTAGAAATGCTCAAGACTAAGCCATTGGAGTGACTAGATTTTATATAAGTCAAAATAAAAATCACCACCGTGCTTTATTGTTTCAAAAGGAATGGGAAAAGAGAAAATAACCCAAAAAGAGGGGGAAAGATTCAAGGTAAGGTGGTTGGTTATACAAAGGGAAGGTATTAGCACCCTAAACATCTACAGTACTCCGCAGGAGCCTCTTTGTAAAATCTATATATTTTGGCTATGAAAAATGTTGTATATAAAATGGATGGTGAAGGTGAGAAAAGAAATATTTTTTTTATGATTTTTGCACCCGCCGCGGTTGCGAACCTTTAGTGCCTACGTACCACCTTTCGTGTAATAGGGGATCAGGGTACACGTAGTTCCTCTTTTAAAAATTTGAAACTCAAGTGTGTTGGTTAATTTTATAAGATAAAACATCATCGTCATTATCCGTGTGGAAAACGTACCTACTACCCACAATTATGAGAAAGGAGAATTTGCATCATCTCAAAGTGGAGGATATGGCTTGGATTTTAAAATCAACAATGCCTCACTCAACACCCAAGTGGAAAATATCTCTCTTTACTACATATTGTAGAAGTATAGATGTTTGCATCACTACAAGGATTGACAAGAGTTTAATCTTTTGAGAAAAGTTTAAAGTAAAAGCCAAAGTCGCAAAATGGTTTGAATGAGATCGATTGACATTTAGTCTTCTCACAAAAAATGTAAAGGTATTATTAAATTGATTGGGATTTATTGATGAAAATGTTTTGAAAATGCATGGACATAAGTCCAAGTTTATTATGAAAATGGTTCAAGATTCAAAACAAGAAGATTTTTCAAAAGGAGGAAGAAGATTTTTGAAATTAAAGAAGATGGGAGGAGAAGAAGAGGATATCCTAAAGCATAAGATAAATGTTAGGGATAAGAACCATTTAACCAACAAGAAGCCAAAACTTGACATTATAAGCCAAGACAGAATTCCCATTCCCTGGATTAAAACCAATCAAGCAAAGAAATACTAGACCTCTTGAGAGAACTAAACTTTAAGTGTATTAAGTCTTCACAAAAATTAGGCAGAGTAACGGCTGTATACGGGTGAATTCCATATCACAAATAGAGGATGTGATCACAACAACCTGCACACAAAACAAACAAGCAACCCAATGTCTTGAGGGAAACCTCAAGAACTCCAGATAAAATAATCAGATAAGATCTCCAAGATAGGTCAAGGTTTCTAATCCTAAGTCCAAGAAAAGTCCCATGCTCCATAATGCCAAGGATAGTAACCAAGTAGTCCAAGTACCATTAGAGATTTTTTAGGGTTTATATTGATTATTAAGTATCTTAAGAAAGGAAAAGAAAAATCTCAAGTGAGAAAAGTAAAAATGAAAAGAAAATAAATTCCCAAATGAGCAAAGATGAAAATGGCATGAAATGTAAATGCTAAAAGTAAATAGTACATAAAGCATAAAAAAGAATAAAAGCATAAGATAAAACAAGTTAATAATTAGTGGTTAGTTGGATGACCATCTTGAGAATTTTTTTTATTAATAACCAAGTATTAAAAAAATATTTCGCAAATAACCGGGTTTCGGAAAAAATTACGCAAATAACCATGTTTGAGATGGCTCCACAAAGGAGGAGCCAAGTCATTTGGCGCATGCACCTAGGGTTTTGCCCTAGGCGCCATCTCACTTGGCGCCTCCATTGGCTTTTAGCCAAGTGAGATGGCGCATGCTCCTTAAAAAGGAGAGGAGGCGCCATCTCACTTGGCGCCTAGGGCAAAACTAGGGTTTTTTGCCGTTTTATAAATAATTCGTCCGTTTCTTTGAAATTTCTCACACTTTCTCGCACTGTATTTTTATTTTGTACTCCCTTATTTACGTAATGACGTCGCCTATGATTTTTAGCAGAGATGGTTACGTTATATTCTCCGCCACGAAACCCGCGATGAAAATGAAATTCTGGCACATTCACTCCATGGAGCGTCTGAAGCGGGAGTTGATGTGGTGGCTAGATGGAGACATCGCCGAGGGGGAAAAAATTCGAAGGATCCAGCGAAAACGAACAACAACCTCGCATGCGACAGGAAGACCTAATGTGTGGTTGGAGGAAGTCAAAACAGACAGTGATGTAATGCTGATGATGCATGGGTCAGATGAAATTGTGTTAACAGTTGTAATTTCCTAGATTGATTATCGTTAATCATTGTTGTAAGCGAAAACCCTAATTTAATTTCCTAGATTGATTATCGTTAATCATTGTTGTACGCGAAAACCCTAATGTAATTTCCTATATTGAATTTCTTAAATTGTGTGAACAGTTTTATTAACGGAAAACCCATAATGTTTACAACACAAATATTGAAAAGATTTATTGTATTACAAAATTTATGTGGTCGAGCCAGACGCCCGATTCGGACAGTTTTTGCGATTGTGTCCGACCTGACGGCATAAACCACACTTTCTTTCCAACCTGTCAAGATCGTCCATTTCTGTTGTTATGCGCCTGCTTTTGGGACGACCCTTCTTGTTCCTTCGCATTTGGTCATTGTGCCAAACTATATCACCGCTGTATTCAGGCCAATAGTCCGGTTTTGCCACCAAAGGAAAGTTGTTGTTGTAAACAGTTAGCAACGTTTCAGATTTATAAACGTTTGATAGCAGTTGAAGCGCGTCTTGATGGGTATGCGCACAAGCGGCAATGACATGAGAGCAAGGCATACGAAAAGCTTGAAACCTGCCACAATCGCACCATTGAGAAGGTAAAATGACCCTGTATTCCTGTCTTGCCAGGCCTTCATTGTGGTCAATTGTCTCTTTCACAATGAAGTTGTGGCTATGGCGGTCAAACCGTGTAACCATGTGAGTGTTGGCTTTTGCACTTTCAGCCTTAATGTATTTCATACAGCTTTCACTCCACAGTTGTCCTGATTGCAAGACCGAATACCACATTTCACCTCTTTTGGCAAATAACGCAGCCATCCTAAAATACGTGAATTTCACCAAGGCAGTGATGGGGAGGTTTCGTATGCCCTTGAATACCCCATTCATTGATTCAATGAGATTTGTTGTCATATGCCCCCATCTTTGGCCATTGTCGTATGACCTAGTCCACTTTTCGACCGGTATGTTGTCGATCCACGTACCGGCTTCTGGGTTAGACAAACGGATCTCGTTGCGGTAATATTTGAATGTGGGCTGTGTCAGTGCGTATCCCGCATTCATCACCGCTTTCCGCAATATTTTGTCCTTGACCTCCCTCGAGAAATTCTGGACGATATGCCTGATGCAATAGACATGCGTAGAGGGAGGGTCATGCCAACCATTTGCCGGATTATTATAGGCACTTTCAATAGAGGCATGTCTGTCCGAGATCAAACATAGATCCGGTTGAGGAGCCACGTGTGTACGAAGATTTTTCAGGAAAAAGCTCCAAGCACCACCGGTCTCCCCCTCGACAAGGGCAAACGCAACGGGGAAAATGTTATTGTTGCCATCTTGTGCAACTGCCATCAAAAGAGTGCCTTTGTACTTGCCATACAACCAAGTCCCGTCTATCTGTAGAATTGGTTTACATGATGCAAACCCTTCGATGCATGGTTGAAATGCCCAAAAGACGCGACTGAATATTCCGTTGCCATGTAGAACACTACCATCTTGGGCGTAAGCGGGCAATGTTTCCAGAACATAAACACTACCTGGAGAATATGTCTTTAGTGCATTGAGGTAGCGGGGAAGTTCTCGGTATGACTCCTCCCAGTTTCCATACACCCTTTCAATCGCCTTAGTCTTTGCTAACCACGCCTTACGGTAAGACGGAGTGTAATTAAAAACTGTGGTGATGTGGGAGATGATTGTTTTCACCTTCAAAGAAGGGTCGTTGCTCACCAGGGGTAGGATTTCTTGACAGATTAGATCATGGTTGAGTTTTCGGTGGTCTTGTGATTGAGTGGAACTTACACAAGTATGGGTTGTCATGGAACCTATGACCCAGCAGTCACCCCTTAGTCTGTATGAAGCGGTCAGCTTGAACATGCAGTCAGGGTGGACACACTTGATCTTGTACCTTTCCGGGTTTACACGATCCACCTTATAATCAACCGAGTTGAGCATGTGAAATTTTTTGATGGCCCTTATGCATTCCTCTCTATTACGAAACTTGTCCTTCTCTTTTAAATTTTCATCTGATTGCATATACGGTTGGAAAAACAAGTCCGTAGAAGGTTCATCTCCGCCCATGTTGAAGTTTGTCATGTGCGTAGGTGGTGTGTATATTTTGTCGGTAGGAATACTTGGGATGCCATCATCGTCAGAATCGTCGTTCACCATTTCATCGAACTCTAACTCGTTATCTTCTTCTTCATCATCAACTGCATCCACCTCGGCTTGCTCATTCTCCAAAGGATCAACCTCCTGTAACACCGGAGGCTCTACCTCCTGTGTCACCGGAGGCTCTTGAAACAGAACGTACAACTCAATAGAGTCGTTTCCAGAATAGACATGGCTGGAAATCATGTTCTGGAAATCCTCGTCATCTTGAATTGCAACCTTATAAAATATGACTTGGTTGTTTCCAAAAAAGACTGGACTCTGATAAAATATCTGGGATGTAGGGCCTCGTTCAAGTTTGGCCTCCAATCTTTTCTTAAAGTAGGAGAAATTTGCTTTCCCGTTTAAGAGAAATCGGACATTGTCGGTGTTTCTAAACAAAAACCCAACTGTGGGACACATGTATGTCTCACCGTTGAAATGTGCTTTGACAACAAATTGTGGTGAAGAGGCCATTGTGTAGAATTGTTTTGGGTATGAAGGTGGGAATGTTTTGGGTTTATTGATTATATGAAGGTATGAATGCTGGAATGTTTGAAGGTTAGATGACTGATTCGAAGGTTGGAAAATTTTACAGTTTATGTGAATGAATGTTATGTTCAACCTAAGGCAAAATATTTCAATTAAGTAAGTGATGCAACCCCCCAAGGCTGCCAATAATATTACATGCATGGGCTTATGCTGCCACCTAGCCTGGCCCTATTCTTCACACATAAAAGTTTTGTCTAAGCCTGCCACCCGTCTACTCCAATAGCCTTGCATGCAACAGAGAAAGGAATCCCAAAGGCTGTCACGTAGCCTGAGACAATGCTGTAAAACGTGACACCTCTTATTCGCCAAATGGGGTGGCGACAACATTCATTTTTGTACTATTTCGCCAAGTGAGATGGCGCCTCCCTTACTGTCCAATCGTATTACATGCATGGGCTTATGCTGCCACCTAGCCTGGCCCTATAATACACACATAAATGTTTTGTCTAAGCCTGCCACCCGTCAGCTCCAATGGCCTTGCATGCAACAGAGAAAGGCATCCCAAAGGCTGCCACCTAGCCTGAGACAATGCTGTAAAACGTGACACCTCTTATTCGCCAAATGGGGTGGCGACAACATTCATTTTTGTACTATTTCGCCAAGTGAGATGGCGCCTCCCTTACTGTCCAATCGTATTACATGCATGGGCTTATGCTGCCACCTAGCCTGGCCCTATAATACACACATAAATGTTTTGTCTAAGGCTGCCACCCGTCAGCTCCAATGGCCTTGCATGCAACAGAGAAAGGCATCCCAAAGGCTGCCACCTAGCCTGAGACAATGCTGTAAAACGTGACACCTCTTATTCGCCAAATGGGGTGGCGACAACATTCATTTTTGTACTATTTCGCCAAGTGAGATGGCGCCTCCCTTACTGTCCAATCGTATTACATGCATGGGCTTAGGCTGCCACCTAGCCTGGCCCTATAATACACACATAAATGTTTTGTCTAAGCCTGCCACCCGTCAGCTCCAATGGCCTTGCATGCAACAGAGAAAGGCATCCCAAAGGCTGCCACCTAGCCTGAGACAATGCTGTAAAACGTGACACCTCTTATTCGCCAAATGGGGTGGCGACAACATTCATTTTTGTACTATTTCGCCAAGTGAGATGGCGCCTCCCTTACTGTCCAATCGTATTACATGCATGGGCTTAGGCTGCCACCTAGCCTGGCCCTATAATACACACATAAATGTTTTGTCTAAGCCTGCCACCCGTCAGCTCCAATAGCCTTGCATGCAACAGAGAAAGGCATCCCAAAGGCTGCCACCTAGCCTGAGACAATGCTGTAAAACGTGACACCTCTTATTCGCCAAATGGGGTGGCGACAACATTCATTTTTGTACTATTTCGCCAAGTGAGATGGCGCCTCCCTTACTGTCCAATCGTATTACATGCATGGGCTTAGGCTGCCACCTAGCCTGGCCCTATAATACACACATAAATGTTTTGTCTAAGCCTGCCACCCGTCAGCTCCAATGGCCTTGCATGCAACAGAGAAAGGCATCCCAAAGGCTGCCACCTAGCCTGAGACAATGCTGTAAAACGTGACACCTCTTATTCGCCAAATGGGGTGGCGACAACATTCATTTTTGTACTATTTCGCCAAGTGAGATGGCGCCTCCCTTACTGTCCAATCGTATTACATGCATGGGCTTAGGCTGCCACCTAGCCTGGCCCTATAATACACACATAAATGTTTTGTCTAAGCCTGCCACCCGTCAGCTCCAATGGCCTTGCATGCAACAGAGAAAGGCATCCCAAAGGCTGCCACCTAGCCTGAGACAATGCTGTAAAACGTGACACCTCTTATTCGCCAAATGGGGTGGCGACAACATTCATTTTTGTACTATTTCGCCAAGTGAGATGGCGCCTCCCTTACTGTCCAATCGTATTACATGCATGGGCTTAGGCTGCCACCTAGCCTGGCCCTATAATACACACATAAATGTTTTGTCTAAGCCTGCCACCCGTCAGCTCCAATGGCCTTGCATGCAACAGAGAAAGGCATCCCAAAGGCTGCCACCTAGCCTGAGACAATGCTGTAAAACGTGACACCTCTTATTCGCCAAATGGGGTGGCGACAACATTCATTTTTGTACTATTTCGCCAAGTGAGATGGCGCCTCCCTTACTGTCCAATCGTATTACATGCATGGGCTTAGGCTGCCACCTAGCCTGGCCCTATAATACACACATAAATGTTTTGTCTAAGCCTGCCACCCGTCAGCTCCAATGGCCTTGCATGCAACAGAGAAAGGCATCCCAAAGGCTGCCACCTAGCCTGAGACAATGCTGTAAAACGTGACACCTCTTATTCGCCAAATGGGGTGGCGACAACATTCATTTTTGTACTATTTCGCCAAGTGAGATGGCGCCTCCCTTACTGTCCAATCGTATTACATGCATGGGCTTAGGCTGCCACCTAGCCTGCAAGAGTGACACCTTACATTATTTGTAAATGCATGCATGCATATGTGTAACTCCCTAAGCATGCAAATGTGACACCTCGCAGGCATGCAACCACTACATCAGAATTAGTTGCCTATAAATACATACCTTATGAAACATATCTCACACCCACACAACTCTCACTCTCTCACTCTCTGCTACGAAATATTTCTTAAGTCTCTCATACTCCTTATTTCTTCCTAAGTCTTTCATTCACTCAAGCGTTCTGAAGAATGGCCCTTCTAACAATGGGAGATACTCACAGAGGCACAAGGGAAAACATTGCTGCATTTGTAAGTCTCTTCTTTGGTTATACATTTTTCATACTTTAAAAAACGTGTTGTTCATCTTAATTAATCTTACTCTTGTTTAATTATGATATCAGGATACACAAAGATTCAGAATCCGTTCGCACAAATACCTGGCCCCCGACCCTTTTATCGTCCCTTATCTGGAATATGCAGGTTTTGGACACGTGATAAAGATCTCCAACTGCACCATTGACTCCAAATTCATCCTTGCAATGTTGGAGAGGTGGAGACCGGAGACCCATACATTTCACCTACCAATAGGTGAATGTACCATCACTCTCGAAGATGTCTACATGCTACTGGGCCTCCCTATTGACGGTAAAGCGGTGAACGGGTCGGTTCAACAACCCAACTCACAGTGTGAAGAACTGTTGGGTAGGGACATGGTAGAAGGTGGTGGAGCAAGAGGGCAGGGAATACTACTCACTGACCTGAAACGGCATTATGCAAGTATGGAATTAAATGAAAATTCCTCAGAAAATGACCGAGTAGTAAAAGCCCGAACGTATATTATGATACTTTTTGGTACTTTTTTATTTCCCGAAAGTACGGGAAATAGTGTAAATTTCATGTACTTACATTTACTAACCAATTTTGATAAAACTAGAAAATTTAGTTGGGGTTCTGCAGTATTAGCCCACCTGTACAGTTCCTTGTGCAAAAACGCAGTCAAGGAAAAATGTACATTTTATGGGTGCGCATTTTTACTACAAGCCTGGGGTTGGTGGAGGATGGAGTCCTTAAACCCCATCAACAACAACACTTTTGGTTTCCCTTACGCAACAAAGTAAGTCATTAAGTTATAGCATTTATAACTATTCTTCTCTTTCCAAAATATATGCTAAAAATAACATGTTTCTCATTTCCTATAGGTACTGCGTGAGGGGTATGGATTACGGCAAGAATCCCAGATTCAATGTCGCACTCTACCGGAATCTGTTGGATCACCTAGGCCCAGATGACGTAAGTCGTAGCTTTTAACTTTTGTTCATTTTATTTATTTATACATTACTTTTGCGCTTACCTGATTTAAATTTTATCGCAGTTCGTCTGGAGACCATATTTGGGTCTGGACCATTCTCCAAATCCAGAGGATGCAGCAACTTGGACTGCAAAGACTGCACTCATTCGGTTCAACATTGTGGAGATGCACCACAGCGACCGCGTGAAGATGCAGTTCGGAATGATCCAAGAGATACCGAGTGACCCAACAGATTTGTCCCCCTGGCATCTAAAAAGGGTCGACGCCCAGTGGAATCTAACCAACTGGAAAGACTTTGCTCCAGAATGGTGTAAAATGTGGCAAAGGCGTCACCGCTTCATCTTGCAATCCCCTGTTTTCCTTACTCAAGGTAACATGCGACACACCGATCAATATATGTCGTGGTACAGGTCGGTTAGTAACCCAGATATGCACGTGTCTCATCCGAGGTACTTGGTTGACCCACGCACACAATGGGCACAACCCTCGATTCCCCACCAACAAACCCAAAATCCTTCAACCTCAAACCCACCCCCAAGAAGAAACAGACCAACAAACACACAACCACAATCCCCACCACAACACAACTACAACCAAATGCCTTACTACCAACCACAGTCACCGCCAAACTACCAATACCCAGATATGCCTCAAACCCAACCACAATACCAACCCCAATACCAGCAAACCCACATACCCCATACACAATTTCAGTCTTCCACATATCCCAATATGGGGCCCTCAACATCCAGCCTAAGCCCTGATATGGGAATGTCAGAAGATTACGACCAACCCGACCAAACCTACCATCAACCACCATATCACCAAACAACCCAACATCCACAGTACCAAACACCCCAAAATCCATTTCCTTTCTACCCCCCATACTCAGACGACCAATGCTACCGACCAACCATGGAACCCCACCCACCGCCAACACGACCAAACTTCGAGGGCATGGGTAACCGACTGTACCAGAGCGGATCTTCGAGATATGGAGATCTTACGGATTTTATGGATTCGGATCGCATTGACTTCGCTGGGCCATCGACCTTGCCGCAACAGGAAACGAGACGGCACCCAGCAAGAGAAAGGCGAGGACGGGGATGCGGGACAGGGGGTCATTACCGGGTTCCTGGGGATCATTGATGTATCTTTTTTTTTTCAGTATTTTTTGTATCTATTTTTTTACTGTTATTTAAATGTAAAACAGTAGAATGTAATTATTTTTTTTCAAATAAAAATTCAATTTTGGTTATCTCTGTCTAATACGCAACGCGCAGGAAAGGAAAAAAAAAATTTTTTTTTTGCCCTAGCTTTACACATAGGCGCCATCTCATTTGGCTTAGGGCTTGCCATTTGCCCTTAGGCGCCAAATGAGATGGCGCCTCCCTTAAAAAATTAGGAGGATGCGCCAAATGAGATGGCTCCTCCTTTGTGGAGCCATCTCAAACATGGTTATTTGCGTAATTTTTTCCGAAACCCGGTTATTTGCGAAATATTTTTTTAATACTTGGTTATTAATAAAAAAAATTCCCATCTTGAAACTTGCATTTGGAACTCATCAGAGGATTGGTAGAACCAAAGCCTCCACACAACAAGTTGCATTTGCTTTTTATCAAGTAAATCATCCATTTGGAATTCTCATAAGTACCATTTAATGATCAACGATGTTTAAGTGATCCGCGTTGACCAAAGGTGTTGTAGATCCATTAGAGGATTGGTAGAACCAAAGCCTCCACACAATGAATCTCAAGGTTATTGGATCAAAGAGATCAAATTAACATACTTGGGCTTGCAATCATAAGTTTGGGCCACTAATGATCATTTATTCGAATCGGGACAAAATTTAGCGCTATGTTAAGAAATCGTAAGTGGACTTATATAAAGTCGCACCTATTTTGAGATCGGTCAATAGAAATTTATGCACCATTTATTTTGAGACATTATATAGAGATCATACGCCAACAAAATTTAGTGCAATAAGAAGGGGATGAGATGAAGAGGGATAGAGAAAAAAATATACAAACCACATTTGAATTAAATTTTAATCAAATTATTATTAAAATCATTCATCCATTTTTTTGTGGAGTTAAACTCAACACCATGGATCCAATGATGTTAATAAAGTTCATGATCCAAAACCTAACCCAAGATTAGCCAGAAAATAATCACAAAATAATAACACATTTAATATATATACATTAAAAGGGTTTAAAAAAGTTTAAAAATCAAAATAGAGGAGAAAAATATCAACTATGTTCAAATTAATCAAGAAAAAGTAAGGCCATAGAAAAATCAGAAATGGATCCAAATATTTTAATAAAATTTTTGGTAATTTTGAAAAGTCAGAAACTATTTTTAAACTATTTAAAATTGCTCAAACAAACATAAAATAGGTCAAAAATAGTAAACCTCAACATAAAATTCCATAAAATTTTCAGAAAGTCAAAAATATGCAAAATAATATTTATGAATTTTTTGAGAATTAAAAAAATGTCAGAAAGTATTTTTTAGGTAATTAAAAGAAAGCAAATAATACAAAAAATACAAAAAATACCAAATGTCAAAATAAAAATGTGAAAAAATAGTCATGAGATCAGAAATAATTCAAAGTATTTTTGTGAATTTTTTCATAATTTTTGGATAAAAAATAAAAGAGTTATGAATTTTTGAAAATTTAATCAATAAAAATATAAAATCAGAAAATAAAATAAAACCAAAAGGATGTGGACCATTAGATCATAATCAAAATGCGTTAGTAAGCTAATCCAGTGGACCAGACGCGTTGTGCTTGATATGGACCTTAGTGAGATACGCATAGGATCAGAAAAAGGGCAACTAATGAAATTAAAACGTTTGGCACGCTATCATTGGCTGAGACGAGAAATGTCATCGTCTTCAACCTCCAAACACTATGCAATGGAGATTTTGTGAGATCCTTCAAATGGAAAAATTGGGATCCCAGGCTAGCATCATTGAACTCGTCTCTTTAAGACGATTCTAACACAACCATCGCGCCAAATTTATATAAGGTATGGAGAGAGACATGAATCAAAACCCCAGAGAATAACGAGCACCTTCAATTTGAGATTTCTCTCTCAATTCTCAATGGATTTAAAAACTGTAAGCAACAGTAGAATCGGGAGAAGGAGTAGAATAGATTAGTGCTTGATTTGGTTCCAAATTGTGGAATATTCTACCTTTTCGAAGTTCAAGGAAGAAGCTCTGAAACTAGACTTCTGTAGCTTGAATTATTGCTCGTTTTGATTGGTTTAAATGCTGGAGAGTTTATATGATGCTCAAGGATGATGAATGCGCAAAGAATTTTGGAAAAGGGAGCTTAAATCTCAGAAACTGAATTCAAAAAAAATGGGTTCGTGTGAAGTTTTGGCAGGGTGTTTTTGGCTCTCAAAGCTTGAAGAAATGAATGGGGAATGGCCCTCTATTTATAGGGAAGTGAATGGGAATGAAAATTTGAAGAAACAAGGAAGTTTGGAGGGAAATTGAGTGAAGGTCGAGCACGAGTGAAGTGTGACTTCATTTCCATCAAAACACAACCAAATCTTGCATTTTAGGGTACTAATCACTTCTGGAAAGTTTGCTAATCAAGTTTAAATCAAAAACGCGCATAAGTCTTGTGTTTAGAAGTCACATTATAGATTTCAAAATTCTGACTTTGTGAAAAATTCAGTTTCAAGTTACCAAATTCAAATCCATGGCATTTCCAACTCAATGGGTCTTAGGGCATAATTCTTGATGATTTAGAAATATTAGGTTACAAGCTTTGCAATGGAAAAAGAATGGAGTTAAATGGCTACTTGAGATGAAAGTTACATTGAGTCAAAGTTGAAGAAAAAGGGTTGACTTTCCACACTTAAAAATATTTCAAATTCTTCTTCAAAAATGACCTATAATCTTTTGCATACAAACATGGTCTTCCACTTGGAATCTGCTCTTGACCAAAACATATGGAATGAAGTAGATCTCTTGAGTGACACTTTGGGACTTGAACTGTTCAAAATATCCAAAAATTGAGAGAGTTATGACTTGTTGAAGTTGGCCAAAAATCATGAAATGACCTATAATCTTTTGCATTTTTAAGGCAACTTCCATCCATTTTCTCACTTTTCACATAAAAGAAGGCATAAAGTTGACATCTTCAAGATCATTATGGAAAAATAATGGACTCAAGGTGATGAAAATTGACCAAGTTATGACCACTTGAAGTCACATGTGGAAAATTGTGGGTTCATCTGGATGACTTGTAATCTTTCTTCTTCACCAAGTTTCTTCCACATGAAACTCTTTGGAGTTTTTGAAGTGGTTTGTTGATAACCCTTTGAAGAGAAGGATGTCTTTGGAATTACTCAAAAATACCAAAAGGTGAGCAAGATATGCTCCTTTGAAGTTCAAAACCCTAGCTTCTAGATCAAGAGAATGCCTTGGAGAACTTTGACAAGTTTGAACAAACTTCTTGTACCAATATTCTTGCTTTGTGAATAAAAGTTGTTGAGGATGATAATGAAGACTCATAGCCACCAAAACCACTTCCATATCTTGAATTTTGAGAGAAATATGCTCTTGTGACCAATAGGAACAAGTCCTTGTCCAAACATGACAACTTCTCCAATCAACCCCTTGTACTTTTGGGTCAAATTTAATAACCTTGAAATATGGTGAACCAAAACAATCTTGCCATGCTAATTCTTCCAAAACCAATCCAATGATGAGGTTAGAACTTCTCAAGCTATATTGACTAGGGCATGGAAATAAACTCATGAACCCATGGAGTAACTTGTTAAATCTCATTGCCCTTACCTACATGGATAACAAACAAGACAAGCCAACATTGTATTTTATAAGTGAAGAAATCATAACAATATTCCTGATCACAAAAGGAACATAAGTCTAGGTGCTTGGTAACCCCCTCAAAAGGAGCAAAACTAAATGTAAGGAGGGGAACCAAGAATCCTAGTGTGATCTTGTTGTGAGTGAAACAACATGGTATGATGAAGGGATCTTAGGGGGGGAAATTGGGGTACAACACTACCCAGGCTCCTTCTGAAGTTTTACACGGACTTATCCCAAAGCAGCCCTACCCAGGCTCCTTCTGAAGTTTTACACAAACCCATCCCGAGGAAACCCTACCCAGGTTCCTTCTCATAATTTCCAGATGCAGTTTTACACAAACTCATCCTAAGGCAACCCTACCCAGGATCCTTCTTACAATTTCTAGATGCAGTTTTACTCTGACTCATCCTAAGACAATCCTACACAGGTTCCTTCTCACAATTTCCAGATGCAGTTTTACACGAACTCATCCTGAAGCAATCCTACCCAGGTTTCTTCTCTTGAATTTCCAGATGAAGTTTTACACTGACTCATCCTGAAGCAACCCTACCCAGGTTCCTTCTCACAATCTCCAGATGCAGTTTTACACGGACTCATCCTGAGGCAACCCTACCCAGGTTCCTTCTTACAATTTCCAGATGCAATTTTACCCAGACTCATCCTGAAGCTATCCTACCCAGGCTCCCTCTCATATATCTCCTAAAACAGCCCTACCTAGATTCCTTCTCATACGCTTCCAGACGAAGTCTTACCTGAACTCATCCTGTAACAGTCCTACACAGGTTTCTTCTGATACATTTCCAGATAGCAGTTAATTTCATTCTCCCTAGCAAATAACTGCGAAGCCTGGATTTCAACCAGAAAACAACAAACTTTCATCTCTCCAATCCAGAGATAACCCCTCAGTAGATCCATGGACAACTGAAGTTCCTAGACTCTATTCCCTACAGAGTTTTCCTCAAATAGGAAAACAACAGAAATGAACATCCCCCAGTGGGCTCCTCCTCAAACAACAGGAATAAGAATCCCCATAAAGGGACTTCTTATGAAGTCAGCGTCTACTTTGGATGGCATCTTTAAGCCCATCTTCGACGACTCTCCTTCGTATTCCTTGGATGGCAACTTTAAGCCCATCTCCGACGACTCTCTGTCATCTTTTCCAAATGGAACCTATAAGCCCATTCCTGATATTACCTACACAGTCAGGTATCATTTTAGACGAGTGCAAATTTCTGGGCACTCTAGTGTTCAATCATCTTCCACCTTCAGATCACGAAAGGAAGACAAGCCAATCTATATCTACAAATTTAAGAAGATTGAACAGGGGCAACTGTTGTACCCCAAAATTTACCCTCTCATATTTTCTAAGGTCTTCCCCTACATGGTTGGTCACAAACCCTTGCCTAAAGAAAAGGAAAATTTGTGAGTGACGTTTTTAAGTTTCCTTCGATTGGCATCTCCAAAATGCCCTTCAATTGGCATTTCAATGAAGCCTTTCGATTGGCCTTGTAATAAGATCCTTCGATTGGAATTTCAACAAAGCCTTTTGATTGGCCTTGTAACAAGATCCTTCTATTGTCATTTCAACAAAGCCTTTCGATTGGCTTTGTAACAAGATCCTTCGATTGGCATTTTAACAAATCCTTTCAATTGGCCTTGTAACAAGATCCTTTCAATTGGCATTGTAACATTGTCCTTCGATTGGAATTTTAACAAGTACCCTTTTATTGGTATCTGGACAAAGGTCCTTCGATTGGCATGGAAAAGGGTCTTTCGAATGGCATTTCAGTACAAAATTTCAAGAGAACCATCAAGGCCAAGGGCTGGTCGAAGGGATTCTAATAAGGAAAATGCTGAATAGATTCGAATTGGATTTTGAAGCTGGCAAAGAAGGAAAATTTGAAGGAAATGAATCAGATCATTTGAAGGAGCTTCACAGAGCCATTCGAAGGAACTTCATCAGAGCCATTCGAAGGAGCTTCATCAGATCCGTTTGAAGGAGCTAAATCAGGGCCATTCGAAGGAGGCCATCAGCCTATTCGAAAGAGAGCATTCGAAGGCCAGCATGTCCATATTTATGCCAAATTCAAAAATGGACAAGATCCCTTAACTTTGGCCAAGGTTACATATTGGTATTCATGGCATTCAAATGGTTGTTACAAACATTACTTCTCTTGTCCCCCCCCCCCCTCCTACTCTATATAAGCAGCATGCTTGCAAGCAAAAGAGAGGACGAAAAAGATTGGAGAGACGCTGCCCACAAAATCCACCAAAGGTTGTCAAAATTTTCATAAGTAATCCAAGCCAAAGCAACCCTTCAACTAAAGTATCTACGCCCATAAATCCTAGATCTAAGGTGCCCATATCCAGAAAGTTCCTAAATCGAAGGTTCCAACTACTAGTAAGAAAGGGTAAATTGTCAAACTTTGTATTTGCATAACACATCCATATTTCTTGTTCCATTAGATTTGTCATTATAGAAATAATCAAAGGGCTTGGGTTTAGCACCCAGGTCATGTTTTTCGTTTGCAAACACTTGTTGCAGATATAGCCTGAAAAGACTCAGCGCGCGCAGGATCGAGGACCTGGGTTTCGATACCCAGGTCCTGCATTTTATTTCACTAACGTACTTTTACAGATCCAACACCCCAGATCAAAGGAGTCTTTGCCTTCCTGGATCGAAAGACGTAGTCTTCTAGGTCGAAGGAGCCATAACTTCTGGATCGAAGCTGCCCATTGTCCTCCTGAATCGAAGAAGGCAGCTCCCTTCTGGATCGAGCCATAGCCTTCCTGGATCGTAAGACGTAGCCTTTTGGATCGAAAGATCCATAGCCTTCTAGATCAAAGGAGGCACCTCCTCCTGGATCAAAATACGTCTCCTTCCTGGATCGAAGGGAATCTTCTTCCCTGGATCGAAAGATTTTCCTTGTGTATTTTTTTACTTTTTTTGTCTTTGTTTATTTTCTCTTAATGATTTTCTACTTTAAAAATGAAACAGCAAATCAAAATCAAAAAAGACATTAGGCTAGTATTTTTCTAATTAAGTTAATTTTGTAAACAAATTAATTAATTATTTTAACATTTTTTCTTAAAATTAAAATTAAATAGACTTAGGCTTTATTTTCTTTTACACTAAAAACAACAAAAGAAAAAGATTTTCTTTTTACATTTTAAAACGTGTTTTCAACTTTGTGTGCGTTTATTTAATTTCGTATTTTTACTTTTATTGTATCTGTTTACTGGGTGTAATAGATAAAAATTAGGATATTTACTGCTTTATCCCCCTTTATCCTTGTATAACGTAAATCCCCTCCCCAAAGCATTGTAATAGCGTAAATTTAAATTCCCGCACTTTAAATTCTTGTACATACGTTAATTGCTTAGATGTATGCTAACTAGGATGACATGACAAGATCTGAAAACAAACGGTAGAACACCTAAATGTTTAAAGATAAATAACTGAATTGGACACACTTGTACATATACACCTCTAGGGTACTCCCACTTTGGTTGCCTTCGAAAAACAGTCATGTCTCTCGAGAATGAGGACGCTTTAGCAAAGACCCATAAAATCAAAATATCATAGTCCCTCGATGACCCTACAGTTTCCTTCTCGGTAAATGATCTCGTCCCTTAAACAAAAGTTGTTAAAGTGTCTCTGTATGTTGCCTTTACGATTGTAAAACGTCCTTTCAAGTGTCCCTTAACATCCAACGTAAGGCTACCTACTCACTAATAGTAGGATAGCATTGTCTAAAGGAAAAGAGGAAAAGAATGACCCTTTTCGAGTACAAAAATAGATAGCTGTTAGAAGTTTGCTCAAAAACACTTTTTTGCACTTACACAAAAACTACTTTTCAAAATACATTTCAAAACACTTTGTATATTTTATCCACTATTCCGACAAACATTACAAAGTTCTCCGTACCAAGGCGTCTTCAAAACATTTTCAAACACAAAGCACAAAGACATTTTAAAAATGAGAAAACCTCTAAGAGCCCGTGGAAAACCACGGATGGAAAGGGTACTAACACCTTCCCTTTCCATAATCTACCCCCCTTACTCAGAAAACTCTCGAAAAGGTATTTTTCTGTTCTTTTCACCATTTCCTTTGTTGGATAAAAGAAAAGACGGTGGCGACTCTTGCTTACCGCAACATTTGCAAACACAAACGCAAAACCAGTATATAACAGTCGGTTCTGCCACCATATCACAGTAGGAATTGCAATAATGATTTCCTGGGGAAAGAAGTATGGCTTCCCGGGGAAATGCCAATATATTTCTATTGAGGAAATAAAATCTTCTTTATGCAAAATAAATGCATATTCTAAAACTAAGGCTTACAACTTGTAGAAATCAAAATAATAATATTGTTGGGGACCATAGATTCAATCCAGAAATAAACCGGAATGAATCAGTCAAACAAAATAACACCTAATGAGAAATAAACTCAAGAGGGAACCACTTTCTATCCAGACAAAGAGGTGTACAAGAAGGCTAAAGCAAAAATCTTCCACGAGGGATAACTCAGTGGGGAAATTGAAAGTAAATACACTTTATACTTAAGGTTGACACTCTATTGGAGAGAGGATAACACAACTATGCAAAATGGGGGTAATATGCCAACCATATATTAATGCAAATGAGAAATGATTTTCTAAATTCCACTATGTATGATGTATGTATGAATGTATGAATGGTATCATGTATATGCTGACAAAACAGACATATAACATTGGGGATAACTAGACAAAACCAACTTGGGTAAAGTTAATACTCGGCTAAATCACATCCAGAAGGAAATTTTGAGAGAGTAAGCACCAATTGAGGACATAAATTCCTATTTCACGGCTTAAATTCACTGGGAAGGAACATAATCCGAAAATAGACAAATCATAACAATAAATTAGTACAGATATAGGGATATAACATCCTCATCTAGGATTTACCAGGGAATATCACACAGACTTCAATGGAGAAAAGCAAATGTTTCAAGGTATGTACTTCTACTGGGGATTGCAATACTACTCTCAATGGGGAAAATAATACTACATTGTCGGGACATCAACTGCGGATATTGTACTGACTTCATTGGGGAGGGAAATAACGCATCACCGAGGGGAAACCAAGATACATTCTTAAATACTGAGAGTTATGATTACACCAACTTCTCTAGGGAGAACTTATGAAACTTTACAGGGATAGACATATCTAGGGATTTAAGAAGTCAAACATTACAGCAAGAAATCAAACTTATGGGGATTTTAAATCAAATGCAGCACTTGGCGGGAGAAAACCCAAAAAGTTGACAATTGTTTCAACATTTTTTAGAAAAGACATTGCCCTTGTCTGGTTGCCTTACTAGAGAAAACAAGATAGAGACCTCAGACCCTGCAAACCTGAAATCAAAATGAACCGAGATTTGACTGGGGAAAATGGGATTAAAAACCCAATATTGCACCATACATCAATTGGTATCATCTTAAATTATCTGAGAAGCACAAGAAAATCGTACTTAAACTAGCAAAAGAGACCTGGGAGAGCCTTTCTTGGGGGATTTATACTTCCAAAATTTTAGAGTTCGTCCATCCTTGGAGTCACTATTTTTGTTCTCCTTGAATCACAAAATCTAAAGCAAGAAGTAATTTGTAAACTCTTTTCAAAAAATATTTGTGTTTTATAATCTTGTTTGCTTTGAAAATTACTATCAATAATAAATGAAGTCTTTATAAGCTAAACAAAATAATAATTGCAAAGAATTTGGACAAAAGCTCAAACTTTATTAATAGAATGGTAGTTTGCGAATGGCGAGACTCCATAGATGATTGCAAAGTTTGGAAAATGGTAATATATATTGGAAAAGATACATTTAAATACAATGACCACTATTCTCCCTAACAACTTTGAATTCCTGAGCAGCGACTTCGATTGAGGAGTGGTGAGGATTCAAGAAAATTGTTGCTTCAATGATCAAATCTTGTCTGACGTAGTTACTTGCCAAGAAATCCCTAACTTTTTCCTAAGGTGCCCTTGCAGGTTTTCAACCTAGCGGGAAAGTTTATTCTGTTTATGTCTCTAATTTTTGCCTAGACCTCCCTTTCGGGTTTTCAGCCTACCGAGACGCTCCTTTTTTGCCTAAGCCACCCTTTCGGGTTTTCAACTTAGCGAGTTGTTCTTTTATTTCTTTAGGAGAAGTATTTATTGACTGCATCAGCATTCATGGGACGTGGGAACTCCTCATCATCCATAGTTTCCAGAATCAATGCACCTCCAGAGAAGGCTTTCTTGACAACATATGTGCCTTCAAAATTGGGAGTCCACTTGCCCCTAGAATCAGCGTTAAAGGACATGATCTTCTTGAGCACGAGGTCGCCTTCTCTGAATTCACGAGGTTTGACCTTCTTATCAAAAGCTTTCTTCATTATTTTCTAGTATAATTGACCATGACACAAGTTCGTCATTCTTTTCTCCTCAATTAAATTCAGCTGGTCAAACTTGCTTTGGACCCATTCATCCTCTGACAACTTAGCTTCCATTATCATGTGCAACAAAGGAATCTCAACCTCAATGGGGATAACTACTTCCATGCCATACACAAGAGAGAATGGGGTTTCCCTTGTTGAAGTGCGTACAAATGTTTGGTACCCATGCAAAGCGAAAAGGAGCATCTCATGCCAGTCTTTATAAGTGACAACAATTTTCTGGATGATCTTCTTGATGTTCTTATTAGCGGCTTCAACATCCCCATTCATCTTTGGCTTGTAGGGAGATGAATTATGATAGATAATCTTTAACTCTTCACAAAGTCCTATCATCATCTTGTTATTCAAGTTTGAGCCATTTTCGGTGATAATCCTATTTGGCACATCATAACCACATATGATATTGTTCTTGATAAAATGCACTACCACCTGCTTAGTGACATTAGCATATGAAGCTACTTCCACCCATTTGGTGAAGTAGTCAATTGCCACCAAGATAAAATGATGTCCATTTGACGCCTTTGGTTCAATCATTCCAATCATGTCAATACCCCACATAGAGAAAGGCCGTGAGGGAGAAATAACATTGAGAAGAATCGGAGGCACATGATTTTTGTCAGCATAAATCTGGCATTTATGGCACTTCTTTCCAAATTTATAACAGTCAGATTCCATTGTCAGCCAATAGTAACCTTCCCTAAGCATCTTCTTTACCATCGAATGTCCATTGGCATGAATACCAAAGGAACCTTCATGGAGTTTATGCATCAACATGTCTGCTTCGTGTCTATCCATGCATCTGAGCAAGACCATGTCATAATTTCTTTTGTATAGCACATCTTCATTGAGGAAAAACTACTTGCCAACCTTCTCAATGTCTTTCTATCTTTATCCGATGCTCCAGTCGGGTATTCCTGAGTTTGGAGAAAACGTTTGATATCATAATACCAAGGCTTTTCATCTGTTGATTCCTCCGCCGCAAACACATGAGCCGGTCTATCCAAACGTCACACTATGATATGAGGCACATCATTCCAAGTATTCACTTTATACATAGAAGCCAGAGTTTCCAAAGCATCTGCCATCTGATTTTCATCTCTCGGAATATGATGGAATTCAACTTTGTTAAAGAAAGGTAATAATCTCCTAGCATAATTTTGTAATGGATCAAGCTAGGGTGACGAGTATCCCATTCTCCTTTAATCTGGTTAACTACCAAAGCTGAATCACCATATACATATAAAACTTTGATTATAAGATCGACGGATTCCTCGAGACCCATGATACAAGCCTCATACTCTACCATATTATTGGTACAAAATAATGTCAACCTTGCAGTGAAAGGAATATGTGATCCATGTGGAGTCATAATCAAAGCGCTGATTCCTTTTCCATAAGCGTTCACAGCTCCATCAAATACCATACCTCACTGGGATTCAGGATCAGGACCTTCCCCAGGAAAAGGTTCATCACAATCCTTTGCTTTTAGAAACATAACATCTTCATTAGGGAAATCATATTTAACAGGTTAATAATCATCTACTGGTTGGTGAGCAAGATAATCCACCAGTACATTGCTTTTTATATCCTTCTGAGTACGGTATTCAATATCATATTCAGACAACAACATCTGCCAATGGGCGATTCTTCCAGTAAGAGCAGGCTTCTCAAAAATATACTTTATTGGATCCATTTTGGAAATTAAACAAGTAGTATGATTCAACATATATTTCCGCAACCGCTTTGTCGCCCGGTCCAGAGCACAACAAGTCTTTTCCAACATAGAATACCGTAACTCACTGTTAGTAAATTTCTTACTGAGATAATAGACGACATATTATTTCTTTCTTGTTTCATCATGATGTCCCAAAATACAGCCCATAGAACTATCCAACACTGTTAGATACATGATCAATGGTCTTCCTTCCACGTGAGGGAGCAAGATGGGAGGTTCAAGAAGATATTCTTTGATACTTTAAAATGCCCTTTGGCAATCATCCGTCCACACACAACTTTGGTATTTCTTTAACTACTTAAAGATTGGTTCACACGTTGCAGACATGTGGGAAATGAATCTGGAAATGTAATTTAAACGCCCAAGGAAGCCTCTAACTTGCTTTTTCAGTCCTTGGCTTGGGCATTTCCTGAATTGCTTTGACTTTATTAGGATCTACTTCAATTTCTTTTTGGATGACAATGAAACCTAACAACTTTCCTGATCAGACACCGAAGGGGCATTTATTTGGATTCAAGCGGAGACGATACTTCCTCAAACGTTGAAACAATTTCAACAAATCTTCTGTATGCCCTTCTTCGGTCTGTGATTTGGAAATCATGTCATCAACATATACTTCAATTTCCTTGTGCATCAGATCATGGAATAGGGTTGTCATAGCCCTATGGTATGTTGCACCAGCGTTCTTCAACCCGAAGGGTATCACTCTGTAACAGAATGTTCCCCAGGGTGTGATAAACGTTGTTTTTCCATGTCCTCAGAACCCATTCTGATTTAATTATATCCGGAAAATTCATCCATGAACGAGAATACTTTGAATTTTACAGTGCTATCAACCAACATATTAGTGTGTGGCAATGGAAAATCATCTTTTGGACTAGCTTTATTTAGATCTCTGTAATCTACGCACATGCGAACTTTTCCGTCTTTCTTTGGTACAGGGACTATATTGGAAATCCACTGAGGATACACTGATGTCACAAGAAAACCAGAATTTATCTGCTTTAACACGTCTTCTTTAATATTTACTGCCATATCAGGGTGAGTTCTTCTTAACTTTTGCTTGACCGGAAGACACTCTGGCTTCAAAGGCAAATGATGTTCCATAATATCAGTATCTAGACCAGGCATATCTTGGTACGACCAAGAAAAGATGTCTACATACTCTTTGAATAGTTTAGTCAACCTGCTCTTCACATCAGGATGCAACAATGCTCCAATTTTTACTTCCTTTGCCTCCTTCTCTAAACCCAAATAGATGGTCTCCCACGGCCCTTTATACGGCTGAATGGCATTTTCCCCATGCTCGAGCAACCGTGAAACCTCTTCTGGAATCTCATCATATTCTTCTTCTTCCGTCCCAAACACAGGGTATTAATAGTTGGAAGAGGGTGCAGGGTCATTGTATTCAACAAGTTTATAAATTAATTTGCACATGTGATTTATGATTACTTTTTAGAAACTGACACATATATCAAGTGATCATGCCGATTTATTTACAGTTTTTATTTAGTCAAAAAGGGTTTTTTCTGATTACCATTTTCCAAGACAAAAAAGCAGAAAATAAAACACAATTTGAGAATCAAAGACATCTTTTATTAATGATTTTAATGAGCAAAGCAAACAGATAAGCCCATACAATATTAACTTTCACCTTGGGTAGAGTGAAAGCTTTTTGAAAAGATAAACAACAACAAATTACTTTGAGACATGGATGCAATAGGGAACATCATAAGTGACCCAATTCTGGATTTTGACTCCAGGCATCACATAATTCAGCATCTCTTGTTCTTCTTCATCCTCTATAATGGCATTAACTCTAGAAACTGTTGGATGGAGGTAGCCTCTGCTGCGAAAAATATCCTGATAGTTGCTCACAGTAAACTTTGATTTCAAGCTTTCAATTTTTCCATTCTTTGTAGAGAATCCCAAACCAATCATATTCTTGTTTACCAGAGGATCAACAATCTTCCCCCATACTTTACTTGGACCATTGCGCACAACCTGCTGAGCATCTTTGAACAAAGCCATAGAATTCTCATTCTCTCTTACATTATCAACGAATAGAGCTTGGAAATGCGTCCCAACAACATCTTTGTCTGCTTCTACAACACTGAAAGACGATAAATGAGATATCAGCAATGCTTTCTCTCCATTTATAATAACCACTTTGGCTTCGTGCACGAACTTCAAGTTTTGGTGTATAGTGGAAGTGACAGCCCCTGCTTCATGTATCCAAGGCCTTCCTAGTAGACAACTGTATGCGGGCACAATATCCATGACTTGGAAAGTGATATGGAACAAGTGAGGGCCTATATGAATAGGCAGATCGACATCCCCAATAACTGTCTTCCTTGATCCATCAAAAGCTTTGACAATAATACCACTTGGGCGCATAGGAGCCCCCTTGATATTTCAACTTCATCACTGTACTTCTCGGTATAACATTTAAGGCAGACCCATTATCAATCAGCACATTTGATAATGAATCATTTTTACAATTCATGGATATGTGGAGATCCATATTGTGATTCCTCCCTTCGTTAGACAATTCGTCATCGCAAAAGCTTAGGTTATTACAAGATGTAATATTACCTACCACACTATTAAATTGATCTAATGACACATCATACTCCACGAAGGCTTGGTCCAACACCGACATTAAATATTCTCTATGGGCAGCAGAATTCATCAACAATGCTAGGATAAACATCTTTGAAGGAGTCTGCAATAACTAGTTTACTATCTTGTAGTCTCTCATGTTGATAATCTTCAATATATCATCCACCTCTTTTCCAGAGTAGCACCACTGGACTCTCCTACAGATTTCTTATTCTTAACACTTTCTGTAACTTTCTTCTCAACAAAGGCATTCCCCCTAATACCTGGTGCAAATACATGACCACTGCGGGTCACTCTACTAGTTTCAACAATATTCTGAATGCTAGACAACAGATGGATGGGAACTTCTACACCATCCTCTAAAATAGTGCCATTGTACTTCTACGGTACAATTTTCTTTGATTTGTATGGAACAGGCCCTGGCAAGCAAATCACCATTGGGGCAACAACTGACTTGCTACAGTATTCAATTTCAACGGGCACATAATCATTAAAAAAAGGCACAATTACATTCACACCTTCTTTAGAAAATTTGGGTATCAAAGAATCAACACTGAAGAACATATCCTCATCTTAGGAAAAGAATTCATTCGCCGAAGCATATTCATCATTTGATTCATCTTCAGTCGAGCAAACCTCAATCTTGTTAACCTCATGGTAATCATCTCTTAGTCCAGAAACCTTGATAGTGTCATTGTCCAATAACAACTGAATACCTTTCCTAACAATGGAATATCCCCGAGAATCCCTATAGCACACCCTGCAAGATCCATAGTGGTGCTCTACCTGACCCTCCATATGGCAGAAGGTAGCATGCAATTGCACCAGATCATCATTCATATGGTTCACATCAAAGATTCAGAACTCTCTTGGACATCCAAATACCATGTTTACTTCCTCCTCATATTATGCCCTAGGCCTGATTATATGAATGAGGCCCTCATCCATCATCTCCTGCAAATCAGCCTTTAGCTTATCGCATCCTTGTATATTAGTACTATAGATACTACAACCAGCATGGTCATGATTATAGTAACTAAACTCGCAAAGGTCTACATGCATCTTTACCAAGTCTCCTCTGACCAAGTCGATATCATAAATACGGAAGTCCCCAGGACAACCAGTGACCATGTTAACAACATTCGTTCCTCCATGCTTTGGCAGAGGATTATCTTTTACATTTGGGCTGACATCTTTGAAGGATAAAAGTCCAGATCTCACCATTTTATGTACCTCGGACTTCAGAGGATAACAATTTTCCATATTATTCCCTGGTGCACCTTGATGGAAAGAGGATGTCTGATCTGCCTTGTAGTACCAAGGCAATGGTGATGGTATAACAGGGGGTGGCCTAGTCTGGACCAACTTTTTATGGATCAATTCTAGGAGTAACTTTTTATAACTCACAGGGATGGTGTCAAAAGGTTCGCTTTTCTGATTCTGCCCTTGACTTCCTTGAGGGGCTGGTCTTTGGTAGGCGATTATAGTCGGAGCTACATTTACAACCGGAGTTACTGAGGCAACATGTTGATGGCGCGGATGACTTCTTCTAGGAATATTAACCCTTCTTTCTTAAATAACTGTGTTTGTTTCTCCTTCTTTTTTCTTAACAAATCCAAATGATGATTTTTTCGTATTACTGGAATTTTCACTCTTTGTCATACGACCTTCTCTTACAGCTTCTTCTAAACAGACGCCCATTCCCACCATTTCGATAAAATCACTGGGTGCACTCGCCACCATTCTTTCATAATAGAATGCACCTAGTGTGTTTAGAAAAACTTTGTCATCTCTTTTTCTTCCATTGAAGGAATCACCTGCGCGGCTACTTCATGCCATCTCTATGTATGTTCTTTAAACGATTCCTTGTCCTTCTGGACCATGGCCCTGAGTTAATCATGGTCGGGCGCCATGTCGACATTGTATTTGTACTTTCTGATAAACGCTTCACCCAAGTCGTTTAAAGAATGAATATTGGCACTGTCCAGGCTCATGTACCATTTCAACACTGCACCAGTCAAAATGTCTTGAAAGAAATTAATTAATAGACGTTGATCATCTGTACTTTTTAAACTCCAAAACTTTGAACTTGTAGGTATCTTCGCATTTGGCACCAAACACATACCATTCACATTCTACCCAAACAACTCTTTTCCTTTGAGGGCCTTCAACTCTATCTACATCTTATCAAACTGGTCTTGAAAATCATCTATTTGATCATAGAAACCCAAGCTTTCACTTGGTGGAGGAATAGGGCGATACACTTCATCATTAACAAGTGGGATCATATTCACCGAGGGAGGTGCAACATAGTGAATCACATTTCTAGCAGCAGGGGTAACATGCACCACAGGAGGTGCAAGAGCAACAACAGTCTGAACAAGTGGAGCAACTTGAGCATCTTGATTGTAACCTTCTGGTATAAAGTTCTATAGCATTCCCTAAGGGTATCCCGGAGGAATACGATTATGAACAACAACATGTGGAGTAGCAGAAATAGGAACAGTTGGAGCTTCGGTAGTTACCATTGTTTGTTGAGGCTGAGCAATTGGTGGCTAATTCTGAGCAGCCACCAAAGCTTCCATTAGAGCAGTGAGATTGGCCATACCGGCCTTCAGAGCAGAAACTTCCTCGCGCAACTCGCGTTTCTCTTGTTCTAGATTATCCATCTTCCTTATGAGATTAACTTGAGTATTGTATTAATGAGACAACTTGTTGTTCAAAGTAAAGAGGCTCAGGAAGACACCTGGATATGTACAAAAAATGCAAGAAGTATGTGCAATATGATGCATGATATGCAATGCACATGCTTTATTTTATTATTAACATTTAAAGGGACTCAAATATTTATAGACAATTTACAAATATCAAAGTAATAACACATTTGAAATACTGAAAATCTCATTATAATAACTTCAAAATGAGTTACAACTTTTAGTACAAGTTTTAATAATCCCAACCTACACGCTGATGCTTCCTCGTATGCCTAGCAATCTAAGTCTTCAACCTTTGGTTTTCTTCCGCATACCTAGTGGCGACCTCCTTCTAATCATCAGGGTTAGAAAGTGAACAAGTAGGTCCTGATTGAGGCTTAGAGGAAAATAAATCCTCCTGCCTCTTCATCGCCTTTACAGCACGGCTCTCAAGAATCTCAATCAAGTTATTTTTCTCCTTCAGGTCTGCTCGGCAGGATACCTCTAAAGTCTTGCACTTATTCTTCCAAGCATCCTTCTCCTATTGTATCCTAACTAGGGCAAGCTGAAGCTCTTCGAAATCATCTAAAAGGGGAGTAGTGGTCTTCACAAACATATCAGGCATGGGTGCTTCACGGGAATCCGACATCTTCAACTGGATGGCTCTTGCTTCTAGCCACCTAAGATAAGGCTCCAAAGAAACAACTCTTCTAGGTCCCAAATCCTTCCTACCCTTCCTGTGAATATGACGCCAAGCTTTCGTAATCTGCTCCTTTGCTTCCTTATGAACTTTTCCCTCTTTACGGAAGAAACCACTCAAATGAATATTATTTGGCTTATTCCTCATCGGGTATCCAAGTTGTCGTCGTGCAAGAACAGGGTTGTATTTAATTCCTCCCTTTGTACCAAGAAGAGGTACATTGGGGAAACTACCATAACTATGGATAATCTCCACATCATAGTAAGTCGGATGATACCAACCAATATCTGAATGAGTGTGGGCCATAATCTTTGGAGCCCAATGAGGTTCCTTCCTGACATCCCAAAAAGCATCGGATCGAGGTAAGTGAGAAATAAACCACTGATACAACAAAGGCGTGCAACAAATGATCATCCCTAAGAATCCTGAAGATGAATGGAGTAATAAGCACACCAAATAATGTAGGGACTGGGTTCCCAATCATAAAGATCCTGATGGCATTGATATCCATAAATTTGTCGACATTGGGAAATAAGAACAATCCATAATCAAGTAGAGCAAAGATGGCCTCAAAAGCAATTGTACTCTTCATCCTAGCAAAGTAGCAAGCTTTCTCCAACAAGAACTGAGCTGGTAATCCTCTAATACCTCCTTTGGTAGTCATGTGAGCTTCAACCTTAAACTTTCCTAGATGGTTCAAAGCAGCAATCTCATGAGATTTTGGCTGACCCTCTAAACCAGTAAAAGGAACATGATCGGTAATAGGTAAACCCAGCAGGTAATAATACTCCTCTAATGTAGGCATCAACTGATAATCAGGGAAATTAAAGCATCGATACATCGGGTCATAAAACTGGACCAAAGTCGAGAGAATATCCTCCTTCATCCTGAGCTTCATAAGAGCAATGATGGACCCATACTTCCTCCGAAAATCTGTAGGACTCTCGATCTAGGGAATGAGACTCACCAACTCATCTATCTTGGGATCTTTGAAACTGTATTTCCCAGTCTTTCTTTTTTCATAATCCATAGTCAAAAAGTACCTGAGATATTCACAAAGAGTCAACTTTTAAGTCCCTTGAAACCAAATGTCTTTAGAAGATGCTCATGGGTGCGTGTGTGCATGATGCAACAATCACATACAAGATCACAAACATAGGGTTCATAGGTTCAATGTCATGAGCATGAGGTCGAAGGTACTACCCACAAGGTATGATATAAAAGTTATCACCTTCCGAACAATGTTCTAAGAGGTTCCCAGAGTCTACATATTTCCTTCGGATATTACCAACGTCCTGATTAACTCGGAAATTAGCAATATTCTCAGGAAAAACTCGTCTGAGCATAGTATCGCGTGACAACTATTTCCGGATTACTCCATTATAGCTTCCTCACTACACCTAAAAGGCCAAGATAGGTTAAAGGTTCTATGGTTCTCAGTTTTAGCAGGCTCCCAGGTCGAAAGCAGCATGTCTTCTCGGTTACTCGGTAAACGACACTACAGTCAAAGGGGCCTCAACTGATTGGGGGATCTCTAGTCTCCTTTTTTAGGATTACTCCCTCAAAGTTAACATGACTATACCGTCTGTCATATCTTAAGTTTTCCCAAGTCCAGGTATAGGACTTATGAGAAATCACCAAGCACCATGAAAACCAGGAAAATCCAGACAAACATACATGCAACACATAATATACAACATATAATAGCGTATACATAAATAAATAAAGATCGGCTTAACCCAATTAGAGATGGACCACCAATAGGTCGATCTGTCCCCAGTGAAGTTTCCATTTTTTGTAGCGGTAGAAATGTTGAGACAAAGCCATTAGATTGACTTAACTCGCACAGATCAAAATAAAAATCTCCACCGTGCTTTCTTGTTTCCAAAGGAATGGTAAAAGAGCGAATAACCCAAAAAGAGAGGGAGAAAATCTAAGTTCGGGGGTTGGTTAAGCAAAGGGAAGGTATTAGCACCTTAAACATCTACGGTACTGCACAGGAACCTCTTTGAAATTTTTTGTATTTTGGATATAAATATTGTATACAAAAATGGATTGTGGGGATGAGGAAAGAAGTGTTTTCTTCTAATTTTTGCACCTTCCGTGGCTATGAAACTTTAGTGCCTATGTACCACCTTCTGTTCAATAGGGGATCAGGGTACTCGTAGTTCACCTTTTAAAAATTTTAAAACACAAATGTGTTGGTTAATTTTAAGAGACGAGACATCATCATCATTGTCCGAGTGGAAAACATACTTACTAACCACAATTATGAGAAAGGAGAATTTATGTTATCTCAAAGTGGAGGATATGATATGGATTTTAAAATAAACAAAAGCCTCACTCAACACCCAAGTGGAAAATATCTCACTTCACTATATATCATAGAAGTATAGTTATTTGCAGCACTACAAGGATTGACAAGAGTCTAATATTTTGAGAAAATTTTTAAAGACAAAAGCCAAAATGGAAAAATAGTTTAAATGAGATTGATTGACTTTTAGTCTTCTCACAAAAATGTCCAAGTATTATTAAATTGATTAAAGTTTGATTAAGAAAAGGTTTTTGAAAATGCATGGACCTAAGTCCAATTTTATTATGAAAGTGGTTCAAGTTTTAAAACAAGAATAATTTTCAAAAAGGAGGGAGAAGATTTTGAAATTAAAGAATATGGGAGGAGATGAAGGGACTATCCTAAAGCATATGGTAAAATCTAGGGAAAAGAATCGTCTAACCAATAAGAAGTCAACACTTGACACAATGAGTCAATGTAGACAAAAATAATAAACCTCTTAAGGTAACCAAACTTCAATAGCATTAAGTCTTCACAAAAATTGGATAGAGTAACAGCTGTATACAGATGAATTCCAGATTACAGACAAAGTATGCAATCACAATAACCTGTACATAAACAAACAAATAACCCAATGTCTTGGGGTAAACCCCAAGAACTCCACACAAAATAATAGTTGAGGTCACAAAGTCTCCAAGATATCTTAAGGCCCCTAATCCTAAGTCCAAAAAGTCCATGTCTCCAAAATGTAAATGATAGTAACCAAGTAGTCTAAGTAACAATAAAGTTTTTTATGGTTCAAGTTGATTATTAAGTATTTTCAAAAGAAGAAATGAAAAGCTCAAATGAGCAAAATAAAAATGACATGAAAGTAAATGCTCAAGTGATAAAAGATGAAAATATCGTGAAATGTAAATGTTAAAATAAATGCGCTTAAAGTAATGGCATAAAGTAAAAGCATAAAATAAAGTCCATTGTTAGGAATTAGCGGTTAGTTGAATGACCATCTTAAAACTTGCATTTGGAACTCGTTATAGGATTGGTAGAACCAAATCCTCTCAACAACAAGTTGCATTTGATTTTTGTCAAGTATATCATCCATTTAAAAATTCTTAAGGCGACATTAAATGATCAATGATTTTTAAGTGATCCACTTTGACCAAAATTGATGAAGATTCATTAGAGGATTGGTAGAACCAAAGCCTCCTAACAATGAATCTCAAGGCTATTGGATCAAAGGGTTCAAATCAACATACTTGGGCTTGCAAACATGGGTTTGGGTCACGAATGATCATTTCTCGAGTCATGACAAAATTTAGCGCTATATTAAGCAATCATAAATGGACTTATATAGAAGTCGCACCTATTTTGAGATTGGTCAATAGCAATCTATGTATCATATATTTTGAGACATGATATGGAAATCATGCTCCAATAACATTTAGTACAATTGAGAAAGAGATGAGATGAAGAAGAAATAGGGTAAAAAGTAAACCACATTTGAACCAAAAATTTAATCAAACTATTATTAAAATCATTCATCCATTTTTATGGTTTTAGGCTCAACATAATGGATCCAATGATGTTAATAAAGTTCATGATCAAAATTTCATAGTCCAGGGTCAGCCAGAATATGTACAAAAAATAAAATAAAATTTAAAATAAAAGTAAAACAGTTTTAAATGATTTTTAAATTTGGAAATAAGGGGAAATAGCAATTATACTCAAAACACTCAAGAAAAATTAAGTGAGACCATAGAAAAATCATAAATGAACTCAAATATGTTTATGAAATTTTTGGTAATTTTTTAAAGTCGGGAACTATTTCTAAACTAATTTAAATTGATCAAATAAAGGAAAAACAAATCAAAAATAGTAAAAAATACGATAAAATTCCACAAAAAATTCAGAAGGTCAGAAATGGTGAAAATGATTTTTTATAAAAAAATTCAGAATTTAATAATGTCAGAAAGTATTTTTAAAACAATTAAAATAAAGCAAACAAAGCAAAAATTATGAAAAATATCAAACTTCAAAATAAAAATATGAAAAAATATTCACAAAGTCAGAAATAATTCAAGGTATTTTTCTATGTTTTTTTTATAATTTTTGGATAAAAAGAAAAAGAGTTATGAAGTTTTGAAATCTAAAACAATTAAAATATAAAATCATAAAATAAAGATAAATCTAAAAAGATGTGGACCATCATATCATAGTCAAAACGCGTTAGTAAGTTGATCAAGTGGACCAGATGCGATGTGCTTGATATGGACCTTATTTAAAAACACACTGGATCAATAAAAGACCAACCAATAAAAATAAAACAATTGGCGTGTTATCATTGGTTGAGACGAGACATGTAATCGTCTTCAACCTCCAGACACCCTGCAAATAGGGAAAACCTCAAGCCATTGAATTTGTAAATTTAGGCGCTGATAGTGGTACCAATAGACGCATCTCTTCAAGACGATCACAACCATATCATCGCACCAAATTTATATAAAACACAGCGTAGTCGATTTGGAAAAAATCAGGGATGTTTAAAAATGTCAAAATCGAAAATCAGAAGTATCAAATGCATTGTTTCTCCAAAATTGAGTTAATAGCAAGCATTAGTGAACATCATAGACCACTCCAGTAATTTGAGTTAGAAGATTTAGTGCCTTAAACTACCTGAACGAAGTCAGATGAAGTTGCTCTGTAAATGGACTTGGCTAGCATGATTTCAGGCACCTTAAGGCTTGATTCTTTTTCTGTTAGCTTCAGGCAAGTTCAAGGATGCAGGATTAAGGAAGAAATTGAATTAAAAAGTGGTAGAAATAAGAATTCAAACTCTCAAAAAAGGGTGTTATGGAGAGAGTTTGACAGAGTGATTTTGGCTCTTCAAGCTTGAGAAAATGAATGAGGGATGATCCTCTATTTATAGGGAAGTGAATGGAATGCTCAAGCGCGTGAAATGATGAAGTATGGAGGGAAATCGTGTGAAGTTACAAACAAGAAAAGTGTGACTTGTAATTTTATCAAAACTCATCCAATTCGTGCATTTTATGATGCTAAAGGCTTTTGGAAAGTTTCTAAACACGATTAGATGCAAAAACATGCAGCAATTTTATGATTAGAAGACAAAACAAGGATTTCAAATTTTGACTTTTGGAGAAACTTCAGTTTCAAGTTACCAAATTCAAATCAATGGCATTCTCAACTCAAGGGGTCTTAGGATATGATTCTTGAAGCTTTAGAAAGACGAGGTTACAAGCTTTATAATTTGCAAAGAATGGGATCAAATGGATGCTTGAGATGAAAGTTGTAATGAGTCAAAGTTGAGAAAAAGAGGTTGACTTTCTATACTTAGAAAATTTCTTAGTTTTTCTTCAAAAATGACTTATAATCCCTTGCATCCAAACATGGCTTTCCACTTAAAATTTGCTCTTGACCAAAAAAGATGACATGAAGTAGATCTCTTGAATGACATTTTGAGACTTGAACCATTCAAAATATTAAAAAATTGAGAAAGTTAGGACTTATTGAAGTTGGCAAAAATTCATGAAATGGCCTATAATCTTTTGCATCCTTAGGGCATCTTCCATCCATTTTCACACTTTGCACTTAAAATATGGGTTGAAGTTCACAACTTTAAGATCATTATGAAAAAATAATGGGCTCAAGGTGATAAAAATTGACCAAGTTATGATAATTTGAAATCACATAATTGAATTTGAGGGCTCATCTGGAGGACTTATAATCTTTCTTCATTATCATGTTTCTTCCATACAGATTTCCTTGAAACTTTTGAAGTGATTTATTAATAACCCTTTCAAGAGAAGATGTCTTTGGAATCACTAAAAAATACCAAAAGATGACTAAGATATACCCCCTTTGAAGTTCAAAACCCTAGCTCTTCGATCTAGAAAATGCCTTGGGAAACCTTTGCAATTTTGACCTACCTCTTTAGACAAATACTTTTGTGATGTGAAAATGAGTTTTTGAGGATGATAAAGAGAAACCATAGCAACCAAAACCACTTTAAAATCTTGAGAATTGAAAGATATGTGCACTTGTGATCAATGAATCAAGGGTTTTGCCCAGTTGAGTCAAACTTCTTCAACCAATCCTTGTACCTTTGAACCATCTTTGACAACTATAATATGATGAATCGTAATAGACTTTGTGATGATATTTATTCAATGTGTCCTCAATGTTGAGGCTTGAGTTTAAATGAAGCTTTATTTGAGGAAAGCATAGAAATGAGCTCATGAATCTATAGATCAATCTTTAAGGAATGTGTTGTGCTTTCTCCTACAATCATCATCAATTGGGGCAAACACTTATTGTATTCATTAGTTAAAGGATAAAAAAAACATAGATGATCACAAAATACAAGTCAAGGTGCTTGGTGATTCCCCATAGAGCTAAGCTAAATATAGGGCGAAGAACCAAACCCTAGTGTGTGATCTTGTTGTGATTAAATTGATATGATGTGATAAAGGGGTCTTAGGGTCAAAAATTGGGGTACAAAAGTTATATGTTCCATATTTCACTACGGTTGAATCTTGCAACCGTTGTGAAATTATTTCCCACAAAATTAAAACAAAACATGTACTTTATTCCTTTCATAACACACAATGTGCCCTAACAAAATCTCCACCATCATCTTCAAAGAATCATTTCTGGAAGCAAAATATTCACCATCATCTTCGAAGAATCATTTTTGGAAGTGAAATCTTCACCATCCTCTTTGAAGAATCATTTATCTGGTATGTTAACCTTCTTTGACACTTCTGAATGTTTTAGGTTAATCAATGGTTACTTGTTTCTTTCATGAATCAATGGTTTATGTTTATTAAATATGCTTTAGATTTGTGTGCTTTCATGTTTTATTCATATTTACTTCATATGCTTTAGGTTTTATGTGTGTAGCATAAGTGTGCCATTCATAATAGTCCTTTTTTTATAAATTTCAGAATTTGTTATGGATCGTAGTTGGATGAAAGCTAATAGATTAGGTCTTGTGTATGAGAAAGGAGTTCTTGAATTCCTAGAATTTTCCGGAAAAAAATTTTTCCCAACAATAATGGTATCTTTTATTGTCCTTGTGTTGTTTGCAGGAATATTAAGAAACAATCGAAAAAAGAAATATTCAAGCACCTATGTTGTGATGGAATATGTCAAAGTTATACGAAGTGGATGTGGCATGGAGAAATGGATAATAATCAAAAGGATTCGCCAAAATGGATGAAGATGATGAATATATAGATGATCAACGAGAAGATGTGATTTGTGATCTGGGGGAATCATATTATCTGAAAGCCAATATAATTTATGCAGCACCAAAGATGCGCCTTTATATAAGGGGTGCACCAGTTTTACAAGATTGTATGTGTTGTTAAAATTGTTTAATCTAAAGGAAAAAATGGGTGGTCGGATAAAAGTTTCACAAAATTGCTTGATTTGTTGAAACAAATGCTTCAAGAAGATAACAATTTGTCGGATCGTTGTTATGACACCAAGAAGATATTGTGTACAATGGGCTTGGAGTATGTCAAAATACATGCATGCCCTAATGATAGCCTATTATAAAGGAAAGCGTATGAAAATTTGGATAAATGTCTAAATTATGGTGAGTCGCGCTAGATGTTGAAGAACAACAATGGTGATGACAATGATAATGTTAGTAAGAAGCATCCTCATGTTAAAGTGTTATGGTACTTGCTAATAATTTCAAGGTTCGAGAGAATTTTTGCTAATGCAACTGACGCAAAGAATATAAGATGGCATGTAGACGAAAGAAAATATGATGGAAACATTCGCCATGTAGCTGATTGTTTGCAGTGGAAGAAAATTAATTAATTGTTTTCGAATTTTGGCCTTGAGCCAAGAAATCTTAGGCTTGGGATTTCCACATATGGAATGAACCCCTTTGGTAATATGAGTACTGACCATTCTTCGTCGCCTGTTCTGCTCACGATTTACAATCTATCTCCTTGGTTGAGCATGAAGTGAAAGTTTTGTACCCCAAAACTTTCCCTACCCTTATTCAAGACAAATTATTTCAATAGGTCTCCCCATGCTCCTAGGGTTCTCAATTTCTCAAGACTACTCAAAGACTGATCAGACAAACCCTCCTCCTAAGCAGTTGACCTATAAATAGGGTTTTGCTTCACTCAAGGAAAATTGGACTTCTAATGCCTCAAGTGGATTTCATGGTTTCTCATATGTCTCAAAGAATCCTCATGCTAAATTCCAAGCCTTGCAGCACAAGTTTGCTTAGTCAATTAGTCAGATGATTGAAAATCAATTGTATTGGGCAAAAAGTCAACTTTCACCAATTTACAATTAAACTTCAAAAAATTTGGTCGACGTCAACATTTTGAAGTCACATTAATCATTTGATCAAAGGTTGATCATGATTCATCAAGAAAACTCAACATTCATTAAAAGTCAAAAGTTACTAAATTAGGGTTTTCTTAAGGAGAAGTCAACTGAACTTTGACCAAGCGTAACTTTCACATACTTTATTAGAAATTTCTCAAACAAAGTTCATTTTGAAGGAAATTCATTTCTCTACAACTTTTTCTCTCTAAGATCAAGGCCAAAAATGCTTCATTTGAGAGATATGGGCCAAAAGATTACAGGTCATTTTAAAAGTCAACAAAAAGACACTTTTTGTCAAAGAAATTTACATCCAGATAAAGTCTTCAAGTGAAAATATTATCAATATGAAGGTTGTTGGGGATATCTTTAGCTTTCCAAAAAGTCCAAGATCACCTTCATATGATAAAAATTGAGTGAGATATGACTTGTGAAAGTTGGGCAATTTTGAGGAAATGCATGAAATACAATTTGAGCAAACATTATATTTTGGGCTAATGGGCCTATCTTTTAAGGTCCAAATGTGTTCCTGACCTTATAACAAACCTCTAAGCCCATTCATGTATCATTTTAATTTTTATTTCATTTATTTTGATTTTTATTCATTTAAATTCAAACTTAAATCAAATAAATATTAAATAAATTGTTTGGACTTATTTTTGAATCAAATCTTCATGGTTTTGTAAGATTTCAATTTATTTTCAAACAAAATCAAAGATATGTTTCACAGGATGTTCAAGCCCATCTCTTAACCTGGTCTTTTCTCCTATAAGTACACTTCACATTCAGGCCAAGAGGACATGAAAATTGCCTCAAAAACACCCTCTCAAAAATCTCAATTTTTGTCAAAACCAGGGCAAATTCAAAATCAAAGATTCAGCCATCCTCAAGGCCAACCATCCATTTAAATCGATCCCTGAGGCATCATAGAGTAATTTTTTATCATTCTTGACAATCAAAGATGCCTAAAACATGCATATGATACATCGCCGGTTTTGCATATTTTATGAAATTCATATTTTTATTTTTATGAGGTTTTGATGTAAACTAACGATTTCAATGTGTTCCTGACACAAAATAACACAGGTTTTATCCCTTGCATGAGGCCAATGATGCCAGGATACTTCATCACTATCATTGCACCATTTTGCATTATTCTGATCGTATCTCTTTGTACAATTCGAATTAGCCAAAAATAATGCCACCATTGGATTCGCAAGGGTCGATTTAGAGGGATAGGGCCCTTCTTAATCTCTAACATTTGTTACTTTTGCAGGTGAGAAAATGATCTCGCTGGAGAAGACGACCGGAGCTAGGGCTCTGGCGCCTCTCCGGTCCACTTGTTCATATTATATTTATTGATTTGTTATTATCTAACCGAATGGAAACATAGTGTAGTTGGTTAAGGCGGAGGCGTGTAATGTTAAGGGTGTGGGTTCGATCCCTATGTTTTGCATATTTTTTTGCTATTTTCCAAACTAACATGTAGGTTTCACATAGAATATTCAACTCCTATCTTCAGACATCAACATGCGCTTAGCCTAGTGGCAAGCGATGTAGCATATGTTACTAGAGGGCGTAGATTCAACAGCCACCCCATGCAAATCCTTTTTCCCTATTTTTGCTAACCTAATTTCCTTTTATTTTTCTAACCCTGATTTTTTTTTAATTAATCAATCATTAAACTAACCTAATTTTTGTCCTTAATACTAATAAATTAGGATTAGGTTTTTTAACTAATATTTAGTTGTCCTAATTAAATAATTAATCAACCTTTTTTTCTTAAATATTAAAATTAATTAAAATTTAGGTTTTTATTAATTGTTATCACTTAAATTATTTTCTATAAAAAATCATAAAAACATTTCTACATTCTTTTTCTATTTTATTATTTTCTTTTTCATTCAAATTCCTAGAAAATTGTATAAGTCGCACTCTCTAATGTAATATCTTCTATTTATCTTTTACATATTTTTCCTATTATGTAACTGCTCACAGGATGTAATAGCTTAGGTTTAATTTTCCGCACTTTATATTTCGTACGTTATATTTTTAACTGTTAGTAACTAGGTTTGTATGGTAAGACTAAAAACAATCTAGAAAACCCTAGTATTCAAGATAAAATAAACTAAAAACAAAAACTCTTCACACTTGCACCTTTAGGGTAAGCTCTCTTGTTGCCTTACGAGTATTGGTCATGTCCCTCGAAAATGGGGATACTTTAGCAAAAGACCCTCGATCAAATCATCATGTCCCTTTCGAATAAAGATCATAATCCCTCGATGATCCTTCGAGCTGCCTACAGAATGATCTAGTCCCTTCGAGTTGCCTACAAAATGATGATAGTCCCTTTGGAAAAATTTTTAAAGTATCCTTACTAGTTGCCTTCTATGACCATACTATGACCCTGCGCGTGTCCCTTCACATCCAATAAATAGGGCTACATACCAATTAATGGTATGAATAGTAATATCTCTAAAGGAGAAGGAAAAGAATAAGAAAGACTTTAGTGGGTAAGGAACTCTTAATTGCTTGCTCATAACTTTTCTCAAAACTTTTTTCATACTACACTTTCAAAAAATATTTTAAAAAATAACACTTTGTATATATTCTTGAGGACTTATACAAGAATCATTACAAAGTCAGCCTTACATTGGCAATTTCAAAATATTTTCAAACAAATCACACACACAAAGCAAGATTTTCAAAAGTGAGCTAAGTAATTAAGTGCCCGTAGATAACTACGGATGAAAAGGTTGCTAACACCTTCCCTTTTCATAACTTACCCCCTCGAACTCAAAATCTATCAAAGGTCATTCCTGTTCTTTTCACCTTTCCTAAATATTTGATAAAAGAAAAGTTGGTGGCGACTCTAGCTATCCGCACATTTAGATAAAAACAGAAAAAGTAAGTTCTGATATAAATCAACCAAATATTTATTCTGATACTTCTCTGAGTAGACCTTTTCTGGCTCAGATTAAATCGACCAAAGATTTATTTTGATACTTCTCTCAGTTAAAGACAATACAGACATCTACTGGTTCAGTTTAAATCGACCAATGATTTATTTTGATACTTGTTCCGATAAACACTTTTTCTGGTTCAGTTTAAATCGACCAAAGATTTATTTTGATTCTTATCCATTTAAAGACAATACATGCATCTGTTGGTTCAGTTTAAATCGACCAAAGATTTTATCTGATACTTTTCCAGTAGACACTTTTTCTGGTTCAGTTTAAATCGAATAAACATTTATTCTGATGCTTTTCGAGTTAAAGACAAATACAGACATCTGTTGGTTCAATTTAAATCGACCAAAGATTTATTTTGATACTTTTCCAGTAGACACTTTTTTCTCGTTCAGTTTAAATCCACTAAAGATTTATTCTGATGCTTTTCCAGTTAAAGACGAATACAGACATTTGTTGCTTCAGTTTAAATCGAATAAAGATTTATTCTGGTACTTTTCCAGTAGACACTTTTTCTAGTTCAGTTTGAATCGACTAAAGATTTATTCTGATTTTTTTCCAATTAAAGACAGATACAGACCTCTTCTAGCTAAGAATAAATTGACCAAAGATTTATTCTGACACTTCTCTCAGTAGACCTTTTCTGGATCAGATTAAATCGACCAAAGATTTATTCTGATACTTCTCTCGGTTAAAGATTTAAAGACCTCTATTGGCTCATATTAAATCGACCAAAGATTTATTCTGATACTTCTTCCAGTAGACATTTTCTAGCTTAGATTAGATCAACCAAAGATTTATTCTGATACATCTCCTAGTTAAATTTGAGAGTAGACTTAGTCTAATGTTTCTATCAACAGTTACTTTGGATGGTATCTATAAGCCCATCTCCGACGACTCTCCATCACCTCTGGATGGAATCTATAAGCCCATCTCCAACAAGATTCTATCACTCTCCAAATGGCATCTTTAAGTCGATTCTAGATATAATCAACCAACATCGCAACTTCTTGCACAGGCGAGTGCAAACTTATGGGCACTTAAGTGTTCAATCATCTTCTACCTTCAAGTCACGAATGACGGACACGCCAATCTAACTTTTCAGGTTTAAGAAGAATGAACAAGGGCAGCTGTTGTATCCCAAAAAGATCCCCTCATGCTCCTAGGGTTTTCAATCGCTTTAGGCTACCCAGGCTTTCTAGGCCTCAGGATATCGCACCGATTCTTTTGTTCCATCAGGAAATCCTTTATTTTCTTCAAATTTCCCTATGGATGCACATTTGGGCATTAACTCTTATGTGACAAGTAGTTATCAAATAATATGGCTTCAAGGTGGGACAACAAGTAACTCCAATTCTTACGCATCTGGCCCAAATACTGGTGGTCCTTCAATTGGACCTTCCCCGGTAATCTCAAACAAAGCTCCTTCTACTCAGCCCGCCACTAACGAAGTACACATAGTATGGGATGACGAGGCAATGTCCATGAAGGAAAGAAGAATGTATGTAACAAATTATCAGGTGCATGATGAAAGTATCCAAATAAGCTCTATTAATGCATCCATAGATAAGAGGATACTTGAAAGCAGACTGGCTGGACGTATGGCATTTTAGGTCAATCTCATCCATGTACACTTGTAAAATTTCTTCTAGCAAATGGGGCGTATGGTACTTGTCTAATTTCTTCTAGCATATGGGCTGAAAACATCATTTTAGTAAGCTTCTAAAAATCAGTATTCAACATTCCTTATAAATTAATTGATGAAGTTTCCATTCTTTGCTAAAATGGGCCAAATAGCCCTTCAGTCATATTTGAGTTAGAGGAAGAAGGTTGCAATGGTTTTGAAAAAGGCTTACCTAACAATATTTAGGCTTGCGAAGTTGTAGACTTTGTTTATTTATCTTTCTCTCTATTCACACTTTAGGACATGATATATCTCTTATATACTTCACTAATTTACAAAAGTTTCCAAAAATGACCATGGCCTAAAATTGTTAAGATTATTTCATTTAATTTACAAAAGTATCCAAGTTTCTAATGTCTAAGTTGCAACATCTTTCATCATCATTCAAAATCAAGCTTTGAAGTTTAAATTACAAGACCAATGCTAAGATTACATAACATGTTACTAATGCCTAATATTTTGCAATATACAATGGAATTCCTAATCTAAATCTAAGATTTCTAATGAGATCTTCAAGCTTCCCACTTCATGTTTCCCTATAAACTCCTCCAATCCATTCCACAATTTCTCTTGCTAGTCCTCACCACTATTGCTCATCATCGTTTTTTGCTCATGAAACAAAAAAAAGAAAAATATTCGAAAACAAGAAATAAACATAAACATGAAATTTTTAAAGATTATTTTCGCAATTTCATCATTAGGATTTTGTTCAAGGAATCGGAAAAAAGGGTTGTTTCTCAATCATATTCAAGCATACATTAAAGCCTCATAAAATCAGAATTTCAAGTTTTTAATCATGGGTAGCAACTCATCTATTACAAATCACAAATAAATTGGTTCACAAAAGACAAAGATGTCCAAATCAGAAATTCAAACTCATTAAAGTCCAGCGTCATGTTTCGTGCAACAATAAAAAAAACCTCATGTTGCTTTGTTTCAACAAAAATCAGAAATTCAATATCAAGTCATAGGCCTAGTCCTCTACTACAAATCTCAAACAAATGCATAAGAGATTTATTTGGTTCACGGTTAAGTTAAAAAACTCAAAAAAGTATAAAAGACATCACAGAAAGACAGTTCACAAAAGCCAACAAGCAACCGGGACAATTCACAGGGGCAGTATAGCATGGCAAAAGTGCAATCACAACAGAGTTGACATAACAGAAAATGACAAGTCCAATACAAATGGCTCAAGGCTTGTTATCTCAAATCAATTTCAACAGTAAACCCAAAGTTCACAGCATATAAAGAAGAGGCAATAGTTTGCATAAAGAAAAAAAAATAGCCGCAGCAAGAACAAATAGAAACCCTAGTTTTGTTCATCATTTTCCCTTCACAAAAACTCCTTCAGAAAAAACAGAGAGTTCACACAAAATATACAGAAACGGCAGCTACAGAACCATAAACCCTAAATTTTTGTTTCATCATTTTTCTAAACACAAACCCTTTAGAAAAAGAAAAGAAATTGCAAGTTCACGGACAGAATCAGAAAGAGCTCACCAAAATTTGAAGAGATTGATAGATCAAGGATTCGGACATCGCAACTCAGTCTCTTTCTCTTTTACTTTTTTTCATCGTATTGTTATTTGTTTCATCGTAATCATCATGGTTTTCAAGCATATGAGACTTAGGGTTTCACGAACCCCTTTCAAGATCTAGGCCAGACCTTTGACTCCCTGCAAAATCAAGCCACAAATTAAGACAGAGGAGAGAAATATGAACAGAATAATATAAAAAAATTTAGGATCAGAGCTTCGTCGCCACCATCGCTGCCGTGGAGAAGATTTCCGACGCGGTCAACCCATCGTCTCTGGAAGAGACCCATCAGAGGGAACGAGAGAGAGTGTTAAGAGTTAGAGAGAGGTTTATTTTATGATAATGAATTAACTTGTTCATTTTTCTTGTTTTAATTGTTAAAAATTATTGACTAAAGCCCAATCTGGTGGTGACACTTGTCACCACATCTAATCCAACATTTGTTTGATCTTACTGTTGTACCCCAAAATTTTCCCTCCCATATTCTCCAAGAATTGCAAAGAGCATGCTTCAAAATCTCCCCAAGGGTTGCACAGTTCAAGGGCCTCATAACAGTCAAAAATTAGGGTTTTGGTTCTAGCATAGTAATTGAAGTTTCCAAGGGTCCAATCAAGTCCCACATGCCTATAAACATGGTCAAGCATCCTCATGCCAAGTTTCAAGACTTACAGCACAAAATTGCACAGTCAAAAACCCTAATTGCTCAACAGTCAACTGTAGGGGCAAAATGGTCATTTGACAGTCAAAAGTTCAAATTTTTGGTCAACATCTCATTTTGAAGCCACAAACATCATTTGATCAATGCTTGATCATGATTCTCAAAGCTTGGCTCAAAAAGTCTCAAGATGCAAAAGTTTCCATATTTGGACAGTTGAAAAAGTCAATTGTAACTTGACCAAGGCATAACTTCCACATGGTTTATCAGAAAAATTCCATCCAAAGCTCATTTTGAAGAGAAAGACATTTCCTACAACTCCTCTTCACACTTCAAGTCCAAGAAATGCTCTCACGAAAAGTTATCAATTTCAACATTATAGGTCATTTTCAAAAGTCAACAAAAAGAGACTTTAAGTCAAAGGCCATAACTTGGGATTGGTAAATCAAAATGACATGGGACAAAAGGCATTGGTTAGAGGACTTCAAGACCTTTCCAAAATGTCTAAGAACATGATCAAAGCTTAAAAATTGAGCAAGATATGCCTTGTGGAAGTTGGGAAATTTTTGGATATTTTGAAAAGTTAACTTTGCTTCAAATGTCTTAAAATTGCTAATGGGCCACATTTTCTTCCAAGATTCATCATCCAAAGCATATGCACGACCATTTGGCCCAAAGGGGATTTATTCATCATTTTTATTTATTTATTTGAATTTTTAATTACAATTAATTCATTTAAATTAAATTAAATATGGAAAAATACCAAACCAAAGTTTTTAAATCTTTTTGTGCAAGATAAACTCTTCTTAAAGGCTCAAGATTCGTGCATAATCAAAATTGGAAGGTTTTGCCATGATTGGAATCAAAAACATGTGAAAAAAGATTTGGAAGATATGCCATGAAAATCAAATATTGTTTTCATCAATGCAAGGATTTGTGGACTCAGAATTTAACCCTAATACATTCCATACATAAGCAAGATGCAAACCTAATGCCAAGGGACCTGAAGGCTGCACCACACATCAAGAACAAAGTTTGGTTTTTGTCAAAAAAAATTGAAAACTGAAAGCACTATTCTAACACGATTCAAAGCAAAATACCAATTGCAAAAGCTTCCTAAGGCATTACTGAATCTAACTTGACACTTTTTCAATCCTCACACGCCCAGAATTGGTATACAGAACTCAAAGTTTTTCACATTCTATGCATATTCGTGTTTCAGTTTTTAAGCATTCTCATTGCATTTTTTTGTGGATTTATACTAATTGATTCATTCTAAAGCTAACCATATGTTTTGATTGAGTTTTACTGGCCTATACGTGAAATCACCATGGAAGCTTATTAGGGTTACGAAACTGAAAATTGGGGGTTTCCTCGTCCAGAAAAATTAGACCACGAGACCAAGGCTATTGGATTCAGAAGCTTCATGTGAATCGAACACACATGTCGCGCTCAATTTATGAGCCACCATGTGCTAATCGTTATTATCCTGTTTACCACTTAGTGGGGGTTTAAAACCCCCGCTATCTAACTGTTTTTTTTCAGGCCAAAAGCGAACGGATGGGGAAGACGATGACTTGGCTCCAAGTGATTGGGTAGTTTAAAATTTAGCGCGTTTCTTTGATCCATAGCATTAGTGCTTTGTTTTTTTTATATATTAATTGTTATCTATTATCATTACAAAGTTACAATGCAGCATAGATGGTGGAAAGCAACGCTGGCAAACCTTGGGACCTGGGTTCGATTCCCAGGTCCCCCTCACTTTATTCATATATTTTGTTTCAATTTAATCCTATGCAGTTTCAAGCTTCAGGGTTCACCATGCGCCCACAAACTCAGCATGCCACATGGCCAATGACTCCAATCCAAAGGTTGAGATCTGATGAACACCATGGACACTGGTCAATGTATGTACACGCGCCCAGAAAAGTCAAATAAAGTCTTGAAACATTGGGCCAAAAATGCTGGACAACACCTCCAGTTTGGGGACAGAACCCCCCCTTGTATTGTATTTCTTTCTCTTTTCTTTATTCTATTTTTCTTTATTATTTGTTTAATTCAATTATTTTCTTTTTAATTCAATAAAAATTAATTTCACATAAAAATAATAAAAATCAGAAAAAACTAAAAATAAAATATATTTTATTTAAATGCTATTTTGTAAATAAATGATACTAATTATTTTAGTTCTTTTTTAAATTCTAGGATTAATGTTAATATTTTTTTTAATAAACTTAAAAATTGGTAGAATTAGGGTTTTAAGCACGTTTATCTTTTTTCCTTTTTTCACCATATTAATTATTAATTATTAATTATTTTCTTGTAAATAAAATTGCATTAATTAATTAGGTTTAATTTTAGGTTCAATTTTAATATTTTTTCTTAATAAATAAAAATAGTTAGAATTAGGGTTAATTAATTTCTTAGTTTCATTTAATTCTCTTATTAAAAATCCATAAATACAAAAACTAAAAAATAATTTCTTTTCATTTTAATTTAATTAATTTCTTAATTATAATTTAATTTCATTAAAAAGGGTCCAACGCCCTCGCATTCCCGATTTTTATTCTCTTCGCGCATTTTATTCTTATTCCTTCTTTTTAAATGTTAATGTAATTCTCCCAAAGCCATGTAAATTCGATATTTATATTTCTCGCACTTTACTTTATTTTATGTCAAATCGGGTCCTGGATTTAATTTGGCGATGTGGACCCGCGCCTTTGTAATAGCGTAGGAACCTTTAATTTTCCGCATCTTTTTAACTGTTAATAAATTTGCATGCAAGAATGAATGTTAAAATAAAAACAAAAGCGTAGATCACTCCGACATGAACAAGATAAATGCAAATGAACATGACACACAACTCACACACCACCCCTAGGGTACGCCTCACTGTTGCCTTGCCCCTCGAAAGGTGATCGTCGAGTAGATGATGTTTTAGTAAGTCCTCATGATCCAGGAACCTGGCATGAGGGTAGCTTCTAAGGTATCTTCCTACTGCTCTGGTGATCACCACGTCCCGAACCTTCGAATTGACCCGAACACCTCCAACGGTGGTGCTACCTACCTCTCAATGGTGGGATGGCACTACTTTAAGGACATCTACACAGACGAATTCCTTAGGGTAGGTAGACGACTCTAGATACTTGCTCTAATTTCAAAACAAATCAAAAATACTTTTCACACCGACACCTTTTCAAAAAGCTTTCGAAAGCAACTTTTCAAACACTCTTGAGGACCGATACAAGAGTCGAACTGGAATTTTCAAAGAAACTTTTTAAAAACCCACAATTGAAAAGCAAACAAACCATTTTGAAAACACAAGTGAGCAAGTATCTAAGAGCCCATGGATAACCATGGATAGAAAGGGTGCTAACACCTTCCCTTTCTATAACCTACCTCCCGAACCGAGAGCAATCTCTTTAAGGAGTTTTTCTGTGCTTTTGTCTTTTCCATTTGGAGAAAATAAAAGACGGTGGCGACTCTTGCTTCCGCGACATTTCGCGAACCAGCGTTAAACAGTCAGTTCCAGATCCACCGATCACAGAACTGGCGACTCTGCTGGGGAAACTTTATAAAGTGAGGTGTACCTTAGGATAGCTCAGACTTGTGTTTTCAATTGCTGTGTTTGTTTGCTTTATATTTGTGGGCACTGCATCAGAGTTACATAGATCCTAACCCGGATCTGGGGATACCCTGTTAGGTAGCATAAGCTATGAGGGACCTGTCCGGCGTAGACCGACATGGGTGAAGCAGTGGCTACGTTGGTGTGGCACCTTGGTCTGTACCGATATCCCTTGTGTTGCAACGAGGAGAATATGGGTCTTCTGAGGAGTCATTAAGCACCAACCGACCTTAGAACCTTAAATGACCCAACTTGGCCAATAGAACAGTAGAAGTATGCTACGCCCATTGAGGCTAAACTCTCGTGATAGTTCTGGCTGCAAGAAAAGATTGCGATGCTGGAGTTATGACCGATTGAGGGTAGTCAGTGATATTGGGATCCTCTAGAACCCGGTTACTTCTGATAGGACAGGTCTTAACCAACAAACTGAAAGAGGGTAATACCTAGACCCCATGCTGGCCTTAACTCTAAGGGCTCTCTTGTGTGACTTGTGTGCCTTCCAACTTGACTATTTGCATGCTTGTTATCTGACACTTGAGTTGCTTGCAGGTTTTGTTTATAGTCCTTAATCTGGACTCATAACAGGGTTTACTTACATTACTCCACGCATAGCATAACATCATAGCATTGCATACATCCTGCATAAAGACTAATCCATTTCAAGGATCTCAAGGGTCTGTGATGCAGGTCATGGTGAATCAACTATCCCAGCAAGGGGCAAAGAGGATTTATTTTCCTCTAGCCAAGGTTGTCAGAGGCTATGACCCACTTGATATGGTGAGCTTTGACGCTTGAAGAAAGTTCCCCGAGCCAAAGTTGTCAGGGGCTATGACCCACTGGATATGGTGAGCCTTTGACCCTTGGAAGAAAGACTCTCAACAAATATGAAGTTCCTTCAATCAAGCTACAAATCCAAATGCTAACAATCTTTTTGTTTACCCCGCGAGGTCCTTGAAAACATTACATGCATATCATACACATCATTGCATAACAGGTACCCTTGTTGCAGGTCACTTACCTTTCTCGCTGTTTATTTCAGCAATGGCTTCCCAACAAGATAACCAGGACCTTCTTGCTCAAGAGACTTGGTTTGGGGAAATCCTCCTGAATCTATCCAAGGGGAAGGAGGAGCTAAGGACACTTCTCATGGAGACTTTGGTCAGGAACAGCACTGAGGACAAACGGTTGAAACATCTGCAAGCTGAAGTGGATGCAATGAGAGCCCAGATGCTGGGGCAGGTAACTATCATCCAAGGCTTAGCTCAAAGACAGGATGAGCTCGGAGTTCTCATCAACCAACTGCTTCAGGGTAACCAACTGGGGCAAACGTCTAAGGGAAAAGAGCCAGTCATCGTTCAACCACCTTTGAGACAAGGAGGTAAGGGGAGAGCCCCTCAAGTGGCTTCAGGGTCACAAACTCAGCAGCAACTTCAGCAGCTTCAGCCAGACAAGCCCGGGAGGCAATTCACCCAGCTCAACATGTCGCTATTTCAAGCTTTACAACGCCTGTTGAGGTTGAACCTGATCACATTAAGGGCTCATCCCCGGAACCCCAACACAGCATCTCCTATCTATGATCCCAATAAAAGGTGTGCCTACCACTCTGCCAGTCCAGGACATGATACAAATGAGTGTTGGGCTCTGAAGAACAAGATCCAGGATTTGATTGATGAAGGAGCATTGGAGTTCACACAAGATGGTCAGGCTGAGTTTTTCTACCATCCCTCCAAGGCTCACCATTTGAAGTGACAAGCCCTGAGATGAAAAGACCTCTGTTCATTAGAATTTTTCAAGTTGTAATTTTCTTTTGTTCAAACATTTATTCATTTTAAACGTTGTTATTTCATTAGTGCATCGCATACGTCTGTCTTGAAGCAATATATTCGTATTCACTATACGCAAATTATTTTCATATTTTTTTCTGATGATCAACGTTCGATTAATAATTCTAAGCCTCTTGAGGGAGGATGACGAAAACGATACCGCGATCATTACAGTATGCTTTTGAACAGACCCCGCTGATGAGGTACAGGCATTGTTTCAATCCCTAAACACTGGAGTTATAAGGAAGATAATCCCTCGTAAACCCCTCTGAGCCAAAGAAGTAGGAGTTTTTCTTTTCGAAAATTAAAACCCTTTATCATAACCTGGGGTAGGGTAGTTCTTTCAGTTGATCCAAATGCATAACGAATGGCACCAAAGAGGTCCTTACAAAACAAAGAAAGACAGTGATGGTTCCGAAAAAATCAATAAAGAAAGGCAGTCATTATCTTCCAAAATAAAAGCCCAATAAGTCAAAACCTATGAAGGAGACTTACAAAACTGGGGCATCCCGCTGACTGTAATCACAAAAGAAACAGTTCAGGCAAAATTTAGGGATAGCAAAATCAAAAAGAAAGAGGTCATACAAACCCTCAACAATAACACAAAAAGAAATGATGGCTGCCTATTCAGAATAAATCATCAATATCTGGACAATCATTGGTATATCAGGACAAAGACTCGAACAAGGACTGACGCACGATCAACTGAGTTTAGGTTTGAAGGTCATCACGAAGAGCGGGTGGGTACAAATAATTTGAGCCTTTATCCTTTGTTTCTTGAACCGTGAACCAGGCCACGTTATAACCCTTAAAAGTCCTAGCTAAAGCATGGGTTAGTTCGAAAGCATACTGTTACGAAAGGTATCCTGACTCCTTAAGGCCTACAGTAAATACGGAGTTGACATCACGTTTTACAAACATTCATTTGTTTTATGAAAAAGAATGCATTTTCAAAATCTTCAAGACAGACATAAGCTTTGCATTTTTGATATAACATTGTTTGCATATGACTATTTGTTTGAACAGCAGGGAAATTCGCACGACGAATGCCTAATGAACAGAAGCACTTCCAATCAAGGGGCGTGGCATGATCACGGTCCGTCATCTGGGGCAGTCAAGTCAAGATTCGGAGAATCTCTCAAAGACCAAATAGCCTGGGGCAAATCTCCTCCTGGGTCACTTGGGGCACTCCAGCAACGAATCTTTCCTGGTTAAACATCTTCTGGGGTATGACAAAACATTTCTAACAGGGGCAACTCCCTACATTCTGAGAGCATGGACATAGTCGAAAAAATACTACGCCTAATCAAAGACCCGCTAGGTTGACACACCTAGGCAAAAATAAGGGATTCCCGGCGAACCAAAAGGGTTCGGGCAAAATAAGGGATGAAATGAAAAAATCTGTACACCCGGCAAGTCGAAAACCTGAAAAGGCGGCTTGGGCAAAAAAGGGTATCCCGGTGGACTGAAAAACCGAAAGGGCGGTCCAGGCAAAAATTAGGGATCAAAGCGTACGACTATGTCCTGGCATCTCGTCACCTGTCTACCAGAAGATTTTTCAATTACCCCCACAGGTATCTTCCTCTCCCACCTCAGAAACAGGGGCAATAATGAGTCGTCCAGGCGGTCCAGTTTCTCTATCAACCAAAGTACCTAGGAAAGGTTAATACAAAGATGATTACCATCTACCTTTACAAATTCCAGATCATGGGTTAACATCCGAAACCAAACAGGACAATCATCCACTTAATCACCATCAGGCAACCCTACACCGGTTCTTTCTCAACTTTCAGACAAAGTCTTACACGGACTCATCCACAGGCAACCCTACACCGGTTCCTTTTCTTTCAGAAAAAGTCTTACACAGACTTATCATCAAAGTAACCCTACACCGGTTCCTTCTCAATTTTCAGACGAAGTCTTACACGGACTCACCCTCCACAAGAAACCTTACCCCGGTTCCTCCAGAAGTTTTACACGAACTTATCTTGCAGTAACCTGACCCCGGTTCCTCCAGAAGTCTTACACGGATTTATCTCAAGATGACCTTACCCCGGTTCATCAAGAAGTTTTACACGGACTCGTCACCCAGAAACCATACACAGGTCCTCTCTTTTCAAGGATGCAGTTTTATACGGACTCATTACCAAGTAACTCTACACAGGTGTCCTTCTTTCCAAGATGCGATTTTACACGAGCTCATCATCAGGCAACCCTACATAGGTTCCCTCTTTCAGCTTACAAAAATTACAGTTCAAAACCTCCCCGGAAGAGTCCAATCCAGCTTCCCCAGAAAAGTTGGAATCCATCTCCCCAGCAGTAAGCTTATCTCCAGTAGATTCTGGAAGCTTATCCCTCGCGGAGCACGAACGCGTCCCCCGACTTCATTCAAAGAGTTATTTCCTTACCAGGATATAACTGGGTTATCCTCATCCAAAAGCCACGGAAAGACCGTCCTCGACAAAGTCTTCTTATCCCCAGCGAAGTCCATTAACACTTCCAACACAACAACGGTATCCCCAGCGAAGTTACCATCAACATTTCAGCAAAGTACCTCTCTCCCCACAGAGTATTGTTTCCCAAGCAAGATCGTTAAAGTACTTTTCTCCCCGCAGAGTAATCCATTCGCCAAGTTTATTCCCCAACGGAGTTATCTTCTCCTACTGGTATTCTTGCAACTATCATCCCCAGCGGAAGCCAAGATCTATTCTTCAACATCAACCCAGGAGTGACTTCCCGGCACCCGTCAAGGATTTTATTTTCCTAAAAGACAAAAAGATACATTCATAAACATCATATTTTCATAAATTATAGCATGCATCTACGCATCATATCTCACAAATCTTATTTATATTGAGAACATCATTGCTTGATCCATATCATGCATTGCATATGACTGACCTTTACCTTTTAGGAAAGATTCAGTTGAGTTCTCAGCTACATTTCAAGACCTTGACCGGTTCAGTTAAATCGACCCTAAGATTTTACTGTTTCTTATCCAGTCAAAGGCCTTCTCTGGTTCAGTCAGATCGACCCTAAGATATCCCTGTTTCTTATCCAGTTGAAGATTTCAAGACCTAGACCGGTTCAGTTAAATCGACCCTAAGATTTTACTGTTTCTTATCCAGTCAAAGGCCTTCTCTGGTTCAGTCAGATCGACCCTAAGATCTCCCTGTTTCTTATCCAGTTGAAGATTTCAAGACCTAGACCGGTTCAGTTAAATCGACCCTAAGATTTTCCTGTTTCTTATCCAGTCAAAGGCCTTCTCTAGTCCAGCTAAATCGACCCCTAACAGATTTTCCTGATAAAGACTCAGTAGAAGATATCCAAGATTCTCTCAGCGTTACTGTTGAGGTTTAAGTCGCCCAAGATTCTCTCAGCGTTCCTGTTGAGGTAGTAATCGTCTGAGGTTCTCTCAGCGTTCCTGTTGAGGTAGTAATCGTCCAAGGTTCTCTCACCGTTCCTGTTGAGGTAGTAACCATCCCTGGTTCATTCATCACCTTTTGAAGCTCCAGATCCAGCTCCTGTAACCAGTCAGAACACACCCACACAAAGAGTTTAAAGACCAGCTCCTGTAACAGGTCAGGTAATCATTTTCTTTTGCAGGTACGCAAGTTCTCGCTAAGGAATCTCTTACGCGATCGACACCCAGATGGCATCTATAAGCCCATCCACCTTCCATCATCTCTTAGCATGGCATCTACAAGCCCATCATCCTATCCATCAATCTCCAAATGGCATCTATAAGCCCATTCCCATCATCACACTACTATGTGAGCGCAAATTTCTGGGCACTCTAGTGTTCAATCATCTTCCACCTTCGGATTACGAAAGGCACGTCAGCCAATCTACATCCTCAGGTTTAAGAAGATTGAACAGGGGCAACTGTTGTACCCCAAAATTTGCCCTCCCATATTCTCCAAGAATTGCAAAGAGCATGCTTCAAAATCTCCCCAAGGGTTGCACAGTTCAAGGGCCTCATAACAGTCAAAAATTATGGTTTTGGTTCTAGCAAAGTAATTGAAGTTTCCAAGGGTCCAATAAAGTCCCACATGCCTATAAACATGGTCAAGCATCCTCATGCCAAGTTTCAAGACTTACAGCACAAAATTGCACAGTCAAAAACCCTAATTGCTCAACAGTCAACTGTAGGGGCAAAATGGTCATTTGACAGTCAAAAGTTCAAATTTTTGGTCAACATCTCATTTTGAAGCCACAAACATCATTTGATCAATGCTTGATCATGATTCTCAAAGCTTGGCTCAAAAAGTCTCAAGATGCAAAAGTTTCCATATTTGGACAGTTGAAAAAGTCAACTGTAACTTGACCAAGGCATAACTTCCACATGGTTTATCAGAAAAATTCCATCCAAAGCTCATTTTGAAGAGAAAGACATTTCCTACAACTCCTCTTCACACTTCAAGTCCAAGAAATGCTCTCACGAAAAGTTATCAATTTCAACATTATAGGTCATTTTCAAAAGTCAACAAAAAGAGACTTTAAGTAAAAGGCCATAACTTGGGATTGGTAAATCAAAATGACATGGGACAAAAGGCATTGGTTAGAGGACTTCAAGACCTTTCCAAAATGTCCAAGAACATGATCAAAGCTTAAAAATTGAGCAAGATATGCCTTGTGGAAGTTGGGAAATTTTTGGATATTTTGAAAAGTTAACTTTGCTTCAAATGTCTTAAAATTGCTAATGGGCCACATTTTCTTCCAAGATTCATCATCCAAAGCATATGCACGACCATTTAGCCCAAAGGGGATTTATTCATCATTTTTATTTATTTATTTGAATTTTTAATTACAATTAATTCATTTAAATTAAATAAAATATGGAAAAATACCAAACCAAAGTTTTTAAATCTTTTTGTGCAAGATAAACTCTTCTTAAAGGCTCAAGATTCATGCATAATCAAAATTGGAAGGTTTTGACATGATTGGAATCAAAAACATGTGAAAAAAGATTTGGAAGATATGCCATGAAAATCAAATATTGTTTTCATCAATGCAAGGATTTGTGGACTCAGAATTTAACCCTAATACATTCCGTACATAAGCAAGATGCAAACCTAATGCCAAGGGACCTGAAGGCTGCACCACACATCAAGAACAAAGTTTGGTTTTTGTCAAAAAAAATTGAAAACTGAAAGCACTATTCTAGCACGATTCAAAGCAAAATACCAATTGCAAAAGCTTCCTAAGGCATTACTGAATATAACTTGACACTTTTTCAATCCTCACACGCCCAGAATTGGTATACAGAACTCAAAGTTTTTCACATTCTATGCATATTCGTGTTTCAGTTTTTAAGCATTCTCATTGCATTTTTTTGTGGATTTATACTAATTGATTCATTCTAAAGCTAACCATATGTTTTGATTGAGTTTTACTGGCCTATACGCGAAATCACCATGGAAGCTTATTAGGGTTACGAAACTGAAAATTGGGGGTTTCCTCATCCAGAAAAATTAGACCACGAGACCAAGGCTATTGGATTCAGAAGCTTCATGTGAATCGAACACACATGTCGCGCTCAATTTATGAGCCACCATGTGCTAATCGCTATTATCCTGTTTACCACTTAGTGGGGGTTTAAAACCCCCGCTATCTAACTGTTTTTTTTCAGGCCAAAAGCGAACAGATGGGGAAGATGATGACTTGGCTCCAAGTGATTGGGTAGTTTAAAATTTAGCGCGTTTCTTTGATCCATAGCATTAGTGCTTTGTTTTTTTTATATATTAATTGTTATCTATTATCGTTACAAAGTTACAATGCAGCATAGATGGTGGAAAGCAACGCTGGCAAACCTTGGGACCTGGGTTCGATTCCCAGGTCCCCTTCACTTTATTCATATATTTTGTTTCAATTTAATCTTATGCAGTTTCAAGCTTCAGGGTTCACCATGCGCCCACAAACTCAGCATGCCACATGGCCAATGACTCCAATCCAAAGGTTGAGATCTGATGAACACCATGGACACTGGTCAATGTATGTACACGCGCCCAGAAAAGTCAAATAAAGTCTTGAAACATTGGGCCAAAAATGCTGGACAACACCTCCAGTTTGGGGACAGAACCCCCCCTTGTATTGTATTTCTTTCTCTTTTCTTTATTCTATTTTTCTTTATTATTTGTTTAATTCAATTATTTTCTTTTTAATTCAATAAAAATTAATTTCACATAAAAATAATAAAAATCAGAAAAAACTAAAAATAAAATATATTTTATTTAAATGCTATTTTGTAAATAAATGATACTAATTATTTTAGTTCTTTTTTAAATTCTAGGATTAATGTTAATATTTTTTTTAATAAACTTAAAAATTGGTAGAATTAGGGTTTTAAGCACGTTTATCTTTTTTCCTTTTTTCACCATATTAATTATTAATTATTAATTATTTTCTTGTAAATAAAATTGCATTAATTAATTAGGTTTAATTTTAGGTTCAATTTTAATATTTTTTCTTAATAAATAAAAATAGTTAGAATTAGGGTTAATTAATTTCTTAGTTTCATTTAATTCTCTTATTAAAAATCCATAAATACAAAAACTAAAAAATAATTTCTTTTCATTTTAATTTAATTAATTTCTTAATTATAATTTAATTTCATTAAAAAGGGTCCAACGCCCTCGCATTCCCGATTTTTATTCTCTTCGCGCATTTTATTCTTATTCCTTCTTTTTAAATGTTAATGTAATTCTCCCAAAGCCATGTAAATTCGATATTTATATTTCTCGCACTTTACTTTATTTTATGTCAAATCGGGTCCTGGATTTAATTTGGCGATGTGGACCCGCGCCTTTGTAATAGCGTAGGAACCTTTAATTTTCCGCATCTTTTTAACTGTTAATAAATTTGCATGCAAGAATGAATGTTAAAATAAAAACAAAAGCGTAGATCACTCCGACATGAACAAGATAAATGCAAATGAACATGACACACAACTCACACACCACCCCTAGGGTACGCCTCACTGTTGCCTTGCCCCTCGAAAGGTGATCGTCGAGTAGATGATGTTTTAGTAAGTCCTCATGATCCAGGAACCTGGCATGAGGGTAGCTTCTAAGGTATCTTCCTACTGCTCTGGTGATCACCACGTCCCGAACCTTCGAATTGACCCGAACACCTCCAACGGTGGTGCTACCTACCTCTCAATGGTGGGATGGCACTACTTTAAGGACATCTACACAGACGAATTCCTTAGGGTAGGTAGACGACTCTAGATACTTGCTCTAATTTCAAAACAAATCAAAAATACTTTTCACACCGACACCTTTTCAAAAAGCTTTCGAAAGCAACTTTTCAAACACTCTTGAGGACCGATACAAGAGTCGAACTGGAATTTTCAAAGAAACTTTTTAAAAACCCACAATTGAAAAGAAAACAAACCATTTTGAAAACACAAGTGAGCAAGTATCTAAGAGCCCATGGATAACCATGGATAGAAAGGGTGCTAACACCTTCCCTTTCTATAACCTACCTCCCGAACCGAGAGCAATCTCTTTAAGGAGTTTTTCTGTGCTTTTGTCCTTTCCATTTGGAGAAAATAAAAGACGGTGGCGACTCTTGCTTCCGCGACATTTCGCGAACCAGCGTTAAACAGTCAGTTCCAGATCCACCGATCACAGAACTGGCGACTCTGCTGGGGAAACTTTATAAAGTGAGGTGTACCTTAGGATAGCTCAGACTTGTGTTTTCAATTGCTGTGTTTGTTTGCTTTATATTTGTGGGCACTGCATCGGAGTTACATAGATCCTAACCCGGATCTGGGGATACCCTGTTAGGTAGCATAAGCTGTGAGGGACCTGTCCGGCGTAGACCGACATGGGTGAAGCAGTGGCTACGTTGGTGTGGCACCTTGGTCTGTACCGATATCCCTTGTGTTGCAACGAGGAGAATATGGGTCTTCTGAGGAGTCATTAAGCACCAACCGACCTTAGAACCTTAAATGACCCAACTTGGCCAATAGAACAGTAGAAGTATGCTACGCCCATTGAGGCTAAACTCTCGTGATAGTTCTGGCTGCAAGAAAAGATTGCGATGCTGGAGTTATGACCGATTGAGGGTAGTCAGTGATATTGGGATCCTCTAGAACCCGGTTACTTCTGATAGGACAGGTCTTAACCAACAAACTGAAAGAGGGTAATACCTAGACCCCATGCTGGCCTTAACTCTAAGGGCTCTCTTGTGTGACTTGTGTGCCTTCCAACTTGACTATTTGCATGCTTGTTATCTGACACTTGAGTTGCTTGCAGGTTTTGTTTATAGTCCTTAATCTGGACTCATAACAGGGTTTACTTACATTACTCCACGCATAGCATAACATCATAGCATTGCATACATCCTGCATAAAGACTAATCCATTTCAAGGATCTCAAGGGTCTGTGATGCAGGTCATGGTGAATCAACTATCCCAGCAAGGGGCAAAGAGGATTTATTTTCCTCTAGCCAAGGTTGTCAGAGGCTATGACCCACTTGATATGGTGAGCTTTGACGCTTGAAGAAAGTTCCCCGAGCCAAAGTTGTCAGGGGCTATGACCCACTGGATATGGTGAGCCTTTGACCCTTGGAAGAAAGACTCTCAACAAATATGAAGTTCCTTCAATCAAGCTACAAATCCAAATGCTAACAATCTTTTTGTTTACCCCGCGAGGTCCTTGAAAACATTACATGCATATCATACACATCATTGCATAACAGGTACCCTTGTTGCAGGTCACTTACCTTTCTCGCTGTTTATTTCAGCAATGGCTTCCCAACAAGATAACCAGGACCTTCTTGCTCAAGAGACTTGGTTTGGGGAAATCCTCCTGAATCTATCCAATGGGAAGGAGGAGCTAAGGACACTTCTCATGGAGACTTTGGTCAGGAACAGCACTGAGGACAAACGGTTGAAACATCTGCAAGCTGAAGTGGATGCAATGAGAGCCCAGATGCTGGGGCAGGTAACTATCATCCAAGGCTTAGCTCAAAGACAGGATGAGCTCGGAGTTCTCATCAACCAACTGCTTCAGGGTAACCAACTGGGGCAAACGTCTAAGGGAAAAGAGCCAGTCATCGTTCAACCACCTTTGAGACAAGGAGGTAAGGGGAGAGCCCCTCAAGTGGCTTCAGGGTCACAAACTCAGCAGCAACTTCAGCAGCTTCAGCCAGACAAGCCCGGGAGGCAATTCACCCAGCTCAACATGTCACTATTTCAAGCTTTACAACGCCTGTTGAGGTTGAACCTGATCACATTAAGGGCTCATCCCCGGAACCCCAACACAGCATCTCCTATCTATGATCCCAATAAAAGGTGTGCCTACCACTCTGCCAGTCCAGGACATGATACAAATGAGTGTTGGGCTCTGAAGAACAAGATCCAGGATTTGATTGATGAAGGAGCATTGGAGTTCACACAAGATGGTCAGGCTGAGTTTTTCTACCATCCCTCCAAGGCTCACCATTTGAAGTGACAAGCCCTGAGATGAAAAGACCTCTGTTCATTAGAATTTTTCAAGTTGTAATTTTCTTTTGTTCAAACATTTATTCATTTTAAACGTTGTTATTTCATTAGTGCATCGCATACGTCTGTCTTGAAGCAATATATTCGTATTCACTATACGCAAATTATTTTCATATTTTTTTCTGATGATCAACGTTCGATTAATAATTCTAAGCCTCTTGAGGGAGGATGACGAAAACGATACCGCGATCATTACAGTATGCTTTTGAACAGACCCCGCTGATGAGGTACAGGCATTGTTTCAATCCCTAAACACTGGAGTTATAAGGAAGATAATCCCTCGTAAACCCCTCTGAGCCAAAGAAGTAGGAGTTTTTCTTTTCGAAAATTAAAACCCTTTATCATAACCTGGGGTAGGGTAGTTCTTTCAGTTGATCCAAATGCATAACGAATGGCACCAAAGAGGTCCTTACAAAACAAAGAAAGACAGTGATGGTTCCGAAAAAATCAATAAAGAAAGGCAGTCATTATCTTCCAAAATAAAAGCCCAATAAGTCAAAACCTATGAAGGAGACTTACAAAACTGGGGCATCCCGCTGACTGTAATCACAAAAGAAACAGTTCAGGCAAAATTTAGGGATAGCAAAATCAAAAAGAAAGAGGTCATACAAACCCTCAACAATAACACAAAAAGAAATGATGGCTGCCTATTCAGAATAAATCATCAATATCTGGACAATCATTTGTATATCAGGACAAAGACTCGAACAAGGACTGACGCACGATCAACTGAGTTTAGGTTTGAAGGTCATCACGAAGAGCGGGTGGGTACAAATAATTTGAGCCTTTATCCTTTGTTTCTTGAACCGTGAACCAGGCCACGTTATAACCCTTAAAAGTCCTAGCTAAAGCATGGGTTAGTTCGAAAGCATACTGTTACGAAAGGTATCCTGACTCCTTAAGGCCTACAGTAAATACGGAGTTGACATCACATTTTACAAACATTCATTTGTTTTATGAAAAAGAATGCATTTTCAAAATCTTCAAGACAGACATAAGCTTTGCATTTTTGATATAACATTGTTTGCATATGACTATTTGTTTGAACAGCAGGGAAATTCGCACGACGAATGCCTAATGAACAGAAGCACTTCCAATCAAGGGGCGTGGCATGATCACGGTCCGTCATCTGGGGCAGTCAAGTCAAGATTCGGAGAATCTCTCAAAGACCAAATAGCCTGGGGCAAATCTCCTCCTGGGTCACTTGGGGCACTCCAGCAACGAATCTTTCCTGGTTAAACATCTTCTGGGGTATGACAAAACATTTCTAACAGGGGCAACTCCCTACATTCTGAGAGCATGGACATAGTCAAAAAAATACTACGCCTAATCAAAGACCCGCTAGGTTGACACACCTAGGCAAAAATAAGGGATTCCCGGCGAACCAAAAGGGTTCGGGCAAAATAAGGGATGAAATGAAAAAATCTGTACACCCGGCAAGTCGAAAACCTGAAAAGGCGGCTTGGGCAAAAAAGGGTATCCCGGTGGACTGAAAAACCGAAAGGGCGGTCCAGGCAAAAATTAGGGATCAAAGCGTACGACTATGTCCTGGCATCTCGTCACCTGTCTACCAGAAGATTTGTCAATTACCCCCACAGGTATCTTCCTCTCCCACCTCAGAAACAGGGGCAATAATGAGTCGTCCAGGCGGTCCAGTTTCTCTATCAACCAAAGTACCTAGGAAAGGTTAATACAAAGATGATTACCATCTACCTTTACAAATTCCAGATCATGGGTTAACATCCGAAACCAAACAGGACAATCATCCACTTAATCACCATCAGGCAACCCTACACCGGTTCTTTCTCAACTTTCAGACAAAGTCTTACACGGACTCATCCACAGGCAACCCTACACCGGTTCCTTTTCTTTCAGAAAAAGTCTTACACAGACTTATCATCAAAGTAACCCTACACCGGTTCCTTCTCAATTTTCAGACGAAGTCTTACACGGACTCACCCTCCACAAGAAACCTTACCCCGGTTCCTCCAGAAGTTTTACACGAACTTATCTTGCAGTAACCTGACCCCGGTTCCTCCAGAAGTCTTACACGGATTTATCTCAAGATGACCTTACCCCGGTTCATCAAGAAGTTTTACACGGACTCGTCACCCAGAAACCATACACAGGTCCTCTCTTTTCAAGGATGCAGTTTTATAAGGACTCATTACCAAGTAACTCTACACAGGTGTCCTTCTTTCCAAGATGCGATTTTACACGAGCTCATCATCAGGCAACCCTACATAGGTTCCCTCTTTCAGCTTACAAAAATTACAGTTCAAAACCTCCCCGGAAGAGTCCAATCCAGCTTCCCCAGAAAAGTTGGAATCCATCTCCCCAGCAGTAAGCTTATCTCCAGTAGATTCTGGAAGCTTATCCCTCGCGGAGCACGAACGCGTCCCCCGACTTCATTCAAAGAGTTATTTCCTTACCAGGATATAACTGGGTTATCCTCATCCAAAAGCCACGGAAAGACCATCCTCGACAAAGTCTTCTTATCCCCAGCCAAGTCCATTAACACTTCCAACACAACAACGGTATCCCCAGCGAAGTTACCATCAACATTTCAGCAAAGTACCTCTCTCCCCACAGAGTATTGTTTCCCAAGCAAGATCGTTAAAGTACTTTTCTCCCCGCAGAGTAATCCATTCGCCAAGTTTATTCCCCAACGGAGTTATCTTCTCCTACTGGTATTCTTGCAACTATCATCCCCAGCGGAAGCCAAGATCTATTCTTCAACATCAGCCCAGGAGTGACTTCCCGGCACCCGTCAAGGATTTTATTTTCCTAAAAGACAAAAAGATACATTCATAAACATCATATTTTCATAAATTATAGCATGCATCTACGCATCATATCTCACAAATCTTATTTATATTGAGAACATCATTGCTTGATCCATATCATGCATTGCATATGACTGACCTTTACCTTTTAGGAAAGATTCAGTTGAGTTCTCAGCTACATTTCAAGACCTTGACCGGTTCAGTTAAATCGACCCTAAGATTTTACTGTTTCTTATCCAGTCAAAGGCCTTCTCTGGTTCAGTCAGATCGACCCTAAGATATCCCTGTTTCTTATCCAGTTGAAGATTTCAAGACCTAGACCGGTTCAGTTAAATCGACCCTAAGATTTTACTGTTTCTTATCCAGTCAAAGGCCTTCTCTGGTTCAGTCAGATCGACCCTAAGATCTCCCTGTTTCTTATCCAGTTGAAGATTTCAAGACCTAGACCGGTTCAGTTAAATCGACCCTAAGATTTTCCTGTTTCTTATCCAGTCAAAGGCCTTCTCTAGTCCAGCTAAATCGACCCCTAACAGATTTTCCTGATAAAGACTCAGTAGAAGATATCCAAGATTCTCTCAGCGTTACTGTTGAGGTTGAAGTCGCCCAAGATTCTCTCAGCGTTCCTGTTGAGGTAGTAATCGTCCGAGGTTCTATCAGCGTTCCTGTTGAGGTAGTAATCGTCCAAGGTTCTCTCACCGTTCCTGTTGAGGTAGTAACCATCCCTGGTTCATTCATCACCTTTTGAAGCTCCAGATCCAGCTCCTGTAACCAGTCAGAACACACCCACACAAAGAGTTTGAAGACCAGCTCCTGTAACAGGTCAGGTAATCATTTTCTTTTGCAGGTACGCAAGTTCTCGCTAAGGAATCTCTTACGCGATCGACGCCCAGATGGAATCTATAAGCCCATCCACCTTCCATCATCTCTCAGCATGGCATCTACAAGCCCATCATCCTATCCATCAATCTCCAAATGGCATCTATAAGCCCATTCCCATCATCACACTATTATGTGAGCGCAAATTTCTGGGCACTCTAGTGTTCAATCATCTTCCACCTTCGGATTACGAAAGGCACGTCAGCCAATCTGCATCCTCAGGTTTAAGAAGATTGAACAGGGGCAACTGTTGTACCCCAAAATTTGCCCTCCCATATTCTCCAAGAATTGCAAAGAGCATGCTTCAAAATCTCCCCAAGGGTTGCACAGTTCAAGGGCCTCATAACAGTCAAAAATTAGGGTTTTGGTTCTAGCAAAGTAATTGAAGTTTCCAAGGGTCCAATCAAGTCCCACATTCCTATAAACATGGTCAAGCATCCTCATGCCAAGTTTCAAGACTTACAGCACAAAATTGCACAGTCAAAAACCCTAATTGCTCAACAGTCAACTGTAGGGGCAAAATGGTCATTTGACAGTCAAAAGTTCAAATTTTTGGTCAACGTCTCATTTTGAAGCCACAAACATCATTTGATCAATGCTTGATCATGATTCTCAAAGCTTGGCTCAAAAAGTCTCAAGATGCAAAAGTTTCCATATTTGGACAATTGAAAAAGTCAACTGTAACTTGACCAAGGCATAACTTCCACATGGTTTATCAGAAAAATTCCGTCCAAATCTCATTTTGAATAGAAAGACATTTCCTACAACTCCTCTTCACACTTCAAGTCCAAGAAATGCTCTCACGAAAAGTTATCAATTTCAACATTATAGGTCATTTTCAAAAGTCAACAAAAAGAGACTTTAAGTCAAAGGCCATAACTTGGGATTAGTAAATCAAAATGACATGGGACGAAAGGCATTGGTTAGAGGACTTCAAGACCTTTCCAAAATGTCCAAGAACATGATCAAAGCTTAAAAATTGAGCAAGATATGCCTTGTGGAAGTTGGGAAATTTTTGGATATTTTGAAAAGTTAACTTTGCTTCAAATGTCTTAAAATTGCTAATGGGCCACATTTTCTTCCAAGATTCATCATCCAAAGCATATGCACGACCATTTAGCCCAAAGGGGATTTATTCATCATTTTTATTTATTTATTTGAATTTTTAATTACAATTAATTCATTTAAATTAAATAAAATATGGAAAAATACCAAACCAAAGTTTTTAAATCTTTTTGTGCAAGATAAACTCTTCTTAAAGGCTCAAGATTCGTGCATAATCAAAATTGGAAGGTTTTACCATGATTGGAATCAAAAACATGTGAAAAAAGATTTGGAAGATATGCCATGAAAATCAAATATTGTTTTCATCAATGCAAGGATTTGTGGACTCAGAATTTAACCCTAATACATTCCATACATAAGTAAGATGCAAACCTAATGCCAAGGGACCTGAAGGCTGCACCACACATCAAGAACAAAGTTTGGTTTTTGTCAAAAAAAATTGAAAACTGAAAGCACTATTCTAGCACGATTCAAAGAAAAATACCAATTGCAAAAGCTTCCTAAGGCATTACTGAATCTAACTTGACACTTTTTCAATCCTCACACGCCCAGAATTGGTATACAGAACTCAAAGTTTTTCACATTCTATGCATATTCGTGTTTCAGTTTTTAAGCATTCTCATTGCATTTTTTTTGTGGATTTATACTAATTGATTCATTCTAAAGCTAACCATATGTTTTGATTGAGTTTTACTGGCCTATACGCGAAATCACCATGGAAGCTTATTAGGGTTACGAAACTGAAAATTGGGGGTTTCCTCGTCCAGAAAAATTAGACCACGAGACCAAGGCTATTGGATTCAGAAGCTTCATGTGAATCGAACACACATGTCGCGCTCAATTTATGAGCCACCATGTGCTAATCGCTATTATCCTGTTTACCACTTAGTGGGGGTTTAAAACCCCCGCTATCTAACTGTTTTTTTTCAGGCCAAAAGCGAACAGATGGGGAAGACGATGACTTGGCTCCAAGTGATTGGGTAGTTTAAAATTTAGCGCGTTTCTTTGATCCATAGCATTAGTGCTTTGTTTTTTTTATATATTAATTGTTATCTATTATCATTACAAAGTTACAATGCAGCATAGATGGTGGAAAGCAACGCTGGCAAACCTTGGGACCTGGGTTCGATTCCCAGGTCCCCCTCACTTTATTCATATATTTTGTTTCAATTTAATCCTATGCAGTTTCAAGCTTCAGGGTTCACCATGCGCCCACAAACTCAGCATGCCACATGGCCAATGACTCCAATCCAAAGGTTGAGATCTGATGAACACCATGGACACTGGTCAATGTATGTACACGCGCCCAGAAAAGTCAAATAAAGTCTTGAAACATTGGGCCAAAAATGCTGGACAACACCTCTAGTTTGGGGACAGAACCCCCCCTTGTATTGTATTTCTTTCTCTTTTCTTTATTCTATTTTTCTTTATTATTTGTTTAATTCAATTATTTTCTTTTTAATTCAATAAAAATTAATTTCACATAAAAATAATAAAAATCAGAAAAAACTAAAAATAAAATATATTTTATTTAAATGCTATTTTGTAAATAAATGATACTAATTATTTTAGTTCTTTTTTAAATTCTAGGATTAATTTTAATATTTTTTTTAATAAACTTAAAAATTGGTAGAATTAGGGTTTTAACACGTTTATCTTTTTTCCTTTTTTCACCATATTAATTATTAATTATTAATTATTTTCTTGTAAATAAAATTGCATTAATTAATTAGGTTTAATTTTAGGTTCAATTTTAATATTTTTTCTTAATAAATAAAAATAGTTAGAATTAGGGTTAATTAATTTCTTAGTTTCATTTAATTCTCTTATTAAAAATCCATAAATACAAAAACTAAAAAATAATTTCTTTTCATTTTAATTTAATTAATTTCTTAATTATAATTTAATTTCATTAAAAAGGGTCCAACGCCCTCGCATTCCCGATTTTTATTCTCTTCGCGCATTTTATTCTTATTCCTTCTTTTTAAATAATGTAATTCTCCCAAAGCCATGTAAATTCGATATTTATATTTCTCGCACTTTACTTTATTTTATGTCAAATCGGGTCCTGGATTTAATTTGGCGATGTGGACCCGCGCCTTTGTAATAGCGTAGGAACCTTTAATTTTTCGCATCTTTTTAACTGTTAATAAATTTGCATGCAAGAATGAATGTTAATATAAAAACAAAAGCGTAGATCACTCCGACATGAACAAGATAAATGCAAATGAACATGACACACAACTCACACACCACCCCTAGGGTACGCCTCACTGTTGCCTTGCCCCTCGAAAGGTGATCGTCGAGTAGATGATGTTTTAGTAAGTCCTCATGATCCGGGAACCTGGCATGAGGGTAGCTTCTAAGGTATCTTCCTACTGCTCTGGTGATCACCACGTCCCGAACCTTCGAATTGACCCGAACACCTCCAATGGTGGTGCTACCTACCTCTCAATGGTGGGATGGCACTACTTTAAGGACATCTACACAGACGAATTCCTTAGGGTAGGTAGACAACTCTAGATACTTGCTCTAATTTCAAAACAAATCAAAAATACTTTTCACACCGACACCTTTTCAAAAAGCTTTCGAAAGCAACTTTTCAAACACTCTTGAGGACCGATACAAGAGTCGAACTGGAATTTTCAAAGAAACTTTTTAAAAACCCACAATTGAAAAGCAAACAAACCATTTTGAAAACACAAGTGAGCAAGTATCTAAGAGCCCATGGATAACCATGGATAGAAAGGGTGCTAACACCTTCCTTTTCTATAACCTACCTCCCGAACCGAGAGCAATCTCTTTAAGGAGTTTTTCTGTGCTTTTGTCCTTTCCATTTGGAGAAAATAAAATACGGTGGCGACTCTTGCTTCCGCGACATTTCGCGAACCAGCGTTAAACAGTCAGTTCCAGATCCACCGATCACAGAACTGGCGACTCTGCTGGGGAAACTTTATAAAGTGAGGTGTACCTTAGGATAGCTCAGACTTGTGTTTTCAATTGCTGTGTTTGTTTGCTTTATATTTGTGGGCACTGCATCGGAGTTACATAGATCCTAACCCGGATCTGGGGATACCCTGTTAGGTAGCATAAGCTGTGAGGGACCTGTCCGGCGTAGACCGACATGGGTGAAGCAGTGGCTACATTGGTGTGGCACCTTGGTCTGTACCGATATCCCTTGTGTTGCAACGAGGAGAATATGGGTCTTCTGAGGAGTCATTAAGCACCAACCGACCTTAGAACCTTAAATGACCCAACTTGGCCAATAGAACAGTAGCAGTATGCTACGCCCATTGAGGCTAAACTCTCGTGATAGTTCTGGCCGCAAGAAAAGATTGCGATGCTGGAGTCATGATCGATTGAGGGTAGTCAGTGATATTGGGATCCTCTAGAACCCGGTTACTTCTGATAGGACAGGTCTTAACCAACAAACTGAAAGAGGGTAATACCTAGACCCCATGCTGGCCTTAACTCTAAGGGCTCTCTTGTGTGACTTGTGTGCCTTCCAACTTGACTATTTGCATGCTTGTTATCTGACACTTGAGTTGCTTGCAGGTTTTGTTTACAGTCCTTAATCTGGACTCATAACAGGGTTTACTTACATTACTCCACGCATAGCATAACATCATAGCATTGCATACATCCTGCATAAAGACTAATCCATTTCAAGGATCTCAAGGGTCTGTGATGCAGGTCATGGTGAATCAACTATCCCAGCAAGGGGCAAAGAGGATTTATTTTCCTCTAGCCAAGGTTGTCAGAGGCTATGACCCACTTGATATGGTGAGTTTTGACGCTTGAAGAAAGTTCCCCGAGCCAAAGTTGTCAGGGGCTATGACCCACTGGATATGGTGAGCCTTTGACCCTTGGAAGAAAGACTCTCAACAAATATGAAGTTCCTTCAATCAAGCTACAAATCCAAATGCTAACAATCTTTTTGTTTACCCCGCGAGGTCCTTGAAAACATTACATGCATATCATACACACCATTGCATAACAGGTACCCTTGTTGCAGGTCACTTACCTTTCTCGCTGTTTATTTCAGCAATGGCTTCCCAACAAGATAACCAGGACCTTCTTGATCAAGAGACTTGGTTTGGGGAAATCCTCCTGAATCTATCCAAGGGGAAGGAGGAGCTAAGGACACTTCTCATGGAGACTTTGGTCAGGAACAGCGCTGAGGACAAACGGTTGAAACATCTGCAAGCTGAAGTGGATGCAATGAGAGCCCAGATGCTGGGGCAGGTAACTATCATCCAAGGCTTAGCTCAAAGATAGGATGAGCTCGGAGTTCTCATCAACCAACTGCTTCAGGGTAACCAACTGGGGCAAACGTCTAAGGGAAAAGAGCCAGTCATCGTTCAACCACCTTTGAGACAAGGAGGTAAGGGGAGAGCCCCTCAAGTGGCTTCAGGGTCACAAACTCAGCAGCAACTTCAGCAGCTTCAGCCAGACAAGCCCGGGAGGCAATTCACCCAGCTCAACATGTCGCTATTTCAAGCTTTACAACGCCTGTTGAGGTTGAACCTGATCACATTAAGGGCTCATCCCCGGAACCCCAACACAGCATCTCCTATCTATGATCCCAATAAAAGGTGTGCCTACCACTCTTCCAGTCCAGGACATGATACAAATGAGTGTTGGGCTCTGAAGAACAAGATCCAGGATTTGATTGATGAAGGAGCATTGGAGTTCACACAAGATGGTCAGGCTGAGTTTTTCTACCATCCCTCCAAGGCTCACCATTTGAAGTGACAAGCCCTGAGATGAAAAGACCTCTGTTCATTAGAATTTTTCAAGTTGTAATTTTCTTTTGTTCAAACATTTATTCATGTTAAACGTTGTTATTTCATTAGTGCATCGCATACGTCTGTCTTGAAGCAATATATTCGTATTCACTATACGCAAATTATTTTCATATTTTTTTCTGATGATCAACGTTCGATTAATAATTCTAAGCCTCTTGAGGGAGGATGACGAAAACGATACCGCGATCATTACAGTATGCTTTTGAACAGACCCCGCTGATGAGGTACAGGCATTGTTTCAATCCCTAAACACTGGAGTTATAAGGAAGATAATCCCTCGTAAACTCCTCTGAGCCAAAGAAGTAGGAGTTTTTCTTTTCGAAAATTAAAACCCTTTATCATAACCTGGGGCAGGGTAGTTCTCTCAGTTGATCCAAATGCATAACGAATGGCACCAAAGAGGTCCTTACAAAACAAAGAAAGACAGTGATGGTTCCGAAAAAATCAATAAAGAAAGGCACTCATTATCTTCCAAAATAAAAGCCCAATAAGTCAAAACCTATGAAGGAGACTTACAAAACTGGGGCATCCCGCTGACTGTAATCACAAAAGAAACAGTTCAGGAAAAATTTAGGGATAGCAAAATCAAAAAGAAAGAGGTCATACAAACCCTCAACAATAACACAAAAAGAAATGATGACTGCCTATTCAGAATAAATCATCAATATCTGGACCATCATTGGTATATCAGAACAAAGACTCGAACAAGGACTGACGCACGATCAACTGAGTTTAGGTTTGAAGGACATCACGAAGAGCGGGTGGGTACAAATAATTTGAGCCTTTATCCTTTGTTTCTTGAACCGTGAACCAGGCCACGTTATAACCCTTAAAAGTCCTAGCTGAAGCATGGGTTAGTTCGAAAGCATACTGTTACGAAAGGTATCCTGACTCCTTAAGGCCTACAGTAAATACGGAGTTGACATCACGTTTTACAAACATTCATTTGTTTTATGAAAAAGAATGCATTTTCAAAATCTTCAAGACAGACATAAGCTTTGCATTTTTGATATAACATTGTTTGCATATGACTATTTGTTTGAACAGTAGGGAAATTCGCACGACGAATGCCTAATGAACAGAAGCACTTCCAATCAAGGGGCGTGGCATGATCACGGTCCGTCATCTGGGGCAGTCAAGTCAAGATTCGGAGAATCTCTCAAAGACCAAATAGACTGGGGCAAATCTCCTCCTGGGTCACTTGGGGCACTCCAGCAATGAATATTGCCTGGTTAAACATCTTCTGGGGTATGACAAAACATTTCTAACAGGGGCAACTCCCTACATTCCGAGAGCATGGACATAGTCGAAAAAATACTACGCCTAATCAAAGACCCGCTAGGTTGACACACCTAGGCAAAAATAAGGGATTCCCGGCGAACCAAAAGGGTTCGGGAAAAATAAGGGATGAAATGAAAAAATCTGTACACCCGGCAAGTCGAAAACCTGAGAAGGCGGCTTGGGCAAAAAAGGGTATCCCGGTGGACTGAAAAACCGAAAGGGTGGTCCAGGCAAAAATTAGGGATCAAAGCGTACGACTATGTCCTGGCATCTCGTCACCTGTCTACCAGAAGATTTGTCAATTACCCCCACAGGTATCTTCCTCTCCCACCTCAGAAACAGGGGCAATAATGAGTCGTCCAGGCGGTCCAGTTGCTCTATCAACCAAAGTACCAAGGAAAGGTTAATACAAAGATGATTACCATCTACCTTTACAAATTCCAGATCGTGGGTTAACATCCGAAACCAAACAGGACAATCATCCACTTAATCACCATCAGGCAACCCTACACCGGTTCTTTCTCAACTTTCAGACAAAGTCTTACACGGACTCATCCACAAGCAACCCTACACCGGTTCCTTTTCTTTCAGAAAAAGTCTTACACGGACTTATCATCAAAGTAACCCTACACCGGTTCCTTCTCAATTTTCAGACGAAGTCTTACACGGACTCACCCTCCACAAGAAACCTTACCCCGGTTCCTCCAGAAGTTTTACACGAACTTATCTTGCAGTAACCTGACCCCGGTTCCTCCAGAAGTCTTACACGGATTTATCTCAAGATGACCTTACCCCGGTTCATCAAGAAGTTTTACACGGAATCGTCACCCAGAAACCATCCCCGAGGCGTTGTAATAGCGTAGGATATTTAATTTTCGCAATTTATCGCTTTCCATATTATTGTTAGTAATTATGGTTTGTATGACAAGATCTTAAAATCAATACTAGACAACCTAATCCAAGATAAATAATTGAATCAAACATACTTTGCACATATACACCTCTAGGGTTCACCTCACTTGTTGCCTCGGATAAAACAGTCATGTCCCTCGAATATGAGATGTTTTAGCAAAAGACCCTCGATTAAAAGATCATAGTCCTTCAATGACCCTTCAAATGTTGCCTTCGGTAAATGATCTTAATCCCTTCCAATAATTTCTAAAACATCTTACAAGTTTCCTTCTATGATTGTACGATGATCCACGCCTGTTCCTCACATCCAATGATATGGCTCTCTACCAATTAATGGTAGGCAAGCACTATATAAAGGAGTATGAAAAGAACAAAGACTTTTTTGAGTTGGTAGATTACTCGTAATTTCTTGCTCACAAACAAAATCGTTTCCACACTTCACACTTTCAAAACATCTTTCAAAACAAACATTTTGTATACATTCTCAACGATACGAGAATCACTATAAAATTGCCTTACATTGGCATGTTTCAAACATCTTTCCAAACATTCCCTTTTAACAAATATTTTCAAAACCAACACTTTGTATACATTTTCAATGATATGAGAATCATTGCAAAGTTTTCCATACAAAGGCGTTTTTAAAATATTTTCAAACACATATTCACAAAGCATTTCAAAGTGATCAAGCAATTAAGAGCCTGTAGATAACTACGGATGAAAAGGGTGCTAACGCCTTCCCTTTTCATAACCTACCCCCCGAACTCAAGAAAATTTTCAAAAAGTCTTTGATGTTCTTCTACACCCTTTCCTTTATTGGATAAAAGAAAAGTCGGTGGCTATCCACAACAATTGCGACAAAATGCAAAAAACCAAGTCAGTTCTCCCACCGTATTGCAGAACTGGAGAATCTATTGCGGAATAACTAAAAGTTGGGTTACCTTAAGAGCTAGATCACCTTTATTGCTTTACTTGCTTGATTTGTTTGCTTTACACTTGTAGGTTATGTTTGGGTTCATTACTTGTAAAGATCCTATATCCGGATCTGGGGCATTTTAGGTATGTAGAAATTGATCGTGGGGACTATGCGGCGTATACCGACATGGTTAAAGCAATGACTACGTTAGTGTGACATATTTGTTGGTACCGGTGTCCCTTGAGTTAAATCAAGGAGAATATGAGGCTATTGTGCAGTGTCATGAAGAACTAAATGACCGTAGAACCTTAGTTGAACAACTTGGCCATTAGAAAGTAGTGAGATATCCGGCTTTGGTGCAGAATGAAGTTGGTTGATACTCGATATTACACTCATTGGGATTAGAATTTCGGGATTTTTGATCGTGAAAAAAGATTGCTTGTGCTGAAAAATGCCCGATGAAGAAAGATCAATGATATTGAGATTCCTTAGAACCCAGTTACTTTCTTTTAGGATAGGTTTGAACCAACTAAAACTTCAAGAGGATACTTACGTACAAACTCCATGCAAGCCCGAACCTAAGGCTACTTGTGTGACTAGTTTGTATTCATTAACTAATAACTGGAATTCCTTGTAGGGTTTGTTTGTATTCATTATCTAATGACATGAATTCCTTGCAGGATTTGTTTGGTCATTATCCAATAACCTGGACTTCTTGCAAAACTTACTTATCTTCACCACCTTACACTTGGTGCATAGCATACAAATCATAACATCATACCATATCATTCTCACTGACCAGTTCAAGGATCACAAGGGCCATTGATACAGGTTATCATGAACCAGGCGCCTAGAAAGGGGAAGAAGGAATTATTTTCCTCAAACCAATGATGTCAAAAACCAAAGCATGTTATCTTGAGTCAAAGGCTATGACCCACTCGACATGATGAGCTTGAATCTCTTAGAAGGACATTCAACGATACAAAGTTCTTCAATCAAAACTACAGTCAGGTTATACTTCTAACATTTTCTTCTGTTTACTCTGTGAGATCCTTGAAAACATTGCATCTACATAGCATGCATCATGTCATAACATGTTTTCCCCATACATGTTTTCTCATTTGCTTATTGTTTATTTCAATAGAGATGGCTCACAAACAGACCGTCAGAAATCTCTAAGTTCAAGGTGCTCAGTTCAAATAAATGTTCGTGAACCTATCCAAGTGGCAAGAAGAATTGAAAGCACTCCTCATTGAGAGCATGCCCAAGAAGAATCTTGAAGACAACAAGAATGACCAGTTGGAACAATTGCAAGCTGAGATGGCAATGATGAAAATCCAGATGATGGGACAGATGGCTCTTATCCAAAACATAGCTTAGGGGAAAGAAGAGTTGAGAAATCTCATTAGAGAACTTCATCAAGACAAATACAACCGTATGGGACGAATGGATAGAATTGGGGATAAAATCATTAATCAACCTCCAATGAGACAGGAAGTTGTCTTGGTTAAAAGTAGGCCTTTTCGGATTACTACTACATCGCAAGTCCAATAACGTCCTTGCCAACAACAACAGGGGAATAAATGTAAGCAGGATACACCCAAAAGACGATTTACCGAAATCAACATGTCATTGGCTTAAGCATTGCAACACATGTTGAAGGCCAAGCTAGTAACATTGAGGGATACTCCTCAACATCCCAATACTTCTTCTTCCCGTCACAATCCTAATGTAAGGTGCGCATACCACTCCAACAGTCCTGGGCATGACACTAACAGTTGTTGGCCGTTAAAAAATAAGATTCAGGATTTGATTGAAGAAGGAATAGTCGAGTTCATGCAAGATGGTCAGATTGAGTTCTTCTGTTATCCCCTAAATGTCGAGGCTGTAAGGCACGCCATCTAAAGTGACAAGTTCAGGCAGAGAAGCTTTTTGTTCATTCGAATTTTCGTTTGTAATTTCTATAGTTGATTCAAACAGTTATCTTTATGTCAGACTTTGGTTGTCCTAATTAATGCATTTTATTGTATCCCAAATTTTTCCCTCCCACTTTTCATTCAAGATATTCTCCTAGGGTTCTCAAATGCTCAAGTTGGCTCAAGAATTGATCAGACAAATTCTCCTCTTAAGCATTGGGTGCACAACTAGGGTTTGGTATTCCTCAAACAAGATTCGGTTTCCAAGGTATCAAGTGGCTTTCCTGGTGCTTCATATGTATTCAAGAATGCTCATATCAAATTTCATGCCTTGTATCACAAGATCGCTCAGTCAATTTCTCGGATGACTAAAAATTAATTGTATCAATAAAAAAGTCAACATTCTCAAGATCAAGTTCAAACGATTGTAACTTATTTATTATTCAATATTTTTGAGTGGTTCTTTTTGTTTATGACTCTCCTTGACGTTATCTCCAACTTCTCTTTACAAGTCAAGAGCCGATTATATGTGAAAGATCATCAAAATTTTGAATACTTTAGAGGTCACTTTTTGGAATTTGACCTAATCTCAAGTTACTATTGCCTGATTTCCAAGAATCATAATTTCCTCAATTTTCAAGATCTTGAGGTGATTATTTTTGCATTTTGTCATAAGCGATGTCATCTACAAGTTCTCTTCAAGGATCAAAGGAAAATTGTGTTTAGAAGACCTTGAAAGTTATCGAATCGTCATAAGTCATTTGCTTGATTTAGAATGTTCTTAACTTCTAATTTCAATTCATGTCATAAGCATTTTCCCAAGACACTTGATAATTCATGAGGCAACATGTTGAGTTTGAAGATTCATTTATTGTTTGTTGCTCAAAATTCAAGTCACTTGTGTTTGAGCGATAGATTATTTGATTGGATTTTTTTATTAAAATTCTTAAGGCATTTAATTTGTTCAAGAATTTGATTTAAGATTAAAAGTTAGAAGATGATACGAGTGAATTATTTAGAAGTCAAGATACAAAGCTCAAGTTCATTCATGTGACTTATGCAAGTTCAAATATTGATCCTTCAAAGTAAAAAATCAAAGTATCATTCAATCTAAATTCAAGAATAATGTCATAATTTGTTTCGAGGTTGCATTTCCAAGAGCTCATTCAGTACTCAAGTTCATTATGAATTCTAAGGCTCAATCAAGATTCAAGACGTTCAAATATACACGTTCATCATGGTTCAAAATTCAAGAATCCAACCATACTTCATTATTTTGCAAAAGCCATCACACCAAAATCAAAGAAGTTTTTTTTCTAAGAATACATGAGGTTTTACTTCAATCTTACAAATAATTATACATATCTTTTGTACAACGAAATTGAGCCCTAATCTTGAAAGTCTAAGTCCTAAAAGCCAAAATTTAAACCATCTTCATGCTTTTCCAAGTTGTTGTCCAAAAACCTGATGAACTGTCCAAAACCTGCTGCCAAAACAAGATTTTATCATTCACAAACCTATCCAAAAAAAATTATGCAGAAACCATACTCAAAACCACGTACACAAAACCGATTCATATCAACATCACTCACAGAACCGATACTTACCTAGACATCACCTCCAATTTTCATTCAACCTTAAAACTATTCAACTCATACTGACACAAAAACTTCCGTATCAAATTGCACCAACCTTCATACAGTCAACAACATGCACGCTGCGAAACACAAACAAACCACATAGACGCAATGGAGAACACAAAGTGAAGAGAAAGAAGCGCAAACCTAATCAGAGTTTAAAGAGGCGTCAGAAGCTTCCACAGTTGGTAATCTTCTTTCATTAATCATATGATTTCTGCTTTTTCTTTTTGTTGATTTGAATCCGTGAAGGTGTTCAGTGGAGGTGAGATGATTGAAATACGAAGGGGTTAGGGTCAGATTTCGTCAAAAAGAAGGATGACGAACGATGACGATGAGAAGCGTGAGACGAAGGTCATGACTTCTGGACCTTCCCCATAGTTTCATAAGGAGTTCGAAGAAGAAGAAGAGACGGACGAGTTTCTGGTGATGATGGTGGACAAGCGAAGGGAGCGGAAGAGAGCAAAGGGAGCGGAAGAGAGTGAAGGGAGTGGACGAGTTTTTGAAACAATCTGAACATTATTTGTTTTTGGAGATTTTTAATGGTTCAAGTCTCAAAATTCCATTCAATAGATCTACTTCATGCCATCTTTTTTGGTCAAGAGAAAATTTCAAATGGAAGACCATGTTTGGATGCAAGACATTATAGGTCATTTTTGAAGAAAAACTTAAAAAAATTTGAAGTATAGAAAGTCAACCTCTTTTTCTCAACTTTGACTTATTGCAACTTTCAGTTCACGCATCCATTTGATTCCATTCTTTGCATATTATAAAGCTTGTGATCTCATATTTCAAAAGCTTCAAGAATCATGTCTTAAGACTCCTTGAGCTGAGAATTCCATTGGTTCAAAAGTGGTACCTTAAAATTGTAGTTTCAAATCAAGTCAGAATTTGAAATCCTTGATTTGGCTTCTAAACACAAGTTTTTTGCGCGCTTTTGCTTCTAATCATGTTTAATGAACATCCAGAAGTTATTAGCACATTGAAACATAAGGTTTGGATGAGTTTTGATCAAAATAGAAGTCACACTTTTCTTGTTTGCAACTTCACACGATTTCCCTCCAAATCTCGTCATTATGCACGCTTGAGCATTCAATCTCCTTCTCTATAAATAGAGGACCATACATCATTTATTTTCTCAAGCTTAGAGAGCCAGAATCACCCTGCCAAACTCCCTATTGAACTTAATTTTCTGCAATTTTGAATTTTCTCTTACATCCTTTCTCGATCCATTTTCTTTGTCAATTCACCTTCCTTGAACCTCATTGAATCTAACAGAAGAAGAATTAAGCTCTAAGCCTCCCTAAATCGTACTAGCCAAGTCAAGTTTCAAAGCTCTGCAACTTAACTTCAATAGGTATATTCCTTCACCAATTCTCTCAAACTTTGATACTGTTATGAAGCTCTCATCATCCTGATTCTAGTCACAACACTTGTTTTTAACTTGAAGTGCGTTTTGGCCATGAAATTTCAAATCCATTTTCAAAACATCTCTTCCAAAACGCGTGAGTTACAGTTTATATAAATTTTTCACGAGGGTACCATTGAAATCGTCTTGAACAGAAGAAGTGAATGGTATCGGTCTCATGTTTTAATTTTATAGTTTCAAGGACCTACAAATCTCGTGGATGGAGGTTGAAGATGACCAACGTGTCATCTATCAACGAATGAAAGCATGCCACGCTTTTTTTCAAAATCTGATTTAATTAATGATTACATGCTTTATTCACTAAAGACCATGATATGCACAGCGCGTCTGATCCATTGGATTAGCTTACTAATGCATTTTGACTCTCATCCATTGGTCCACATTTTTTTGACTTTATTTTTTATTAATGTTTTTTATATTTTAATTGTTTTAAACTGCCCAAATTCATGGAAAATTCATTTTTGATTCAAAATTTTTGAAAGAATCCACAAAAATATTTTCAAATATTCTCTTTCTGAATTTTATTTTTTCATAATTTTATTTTTAGATTTGGTATTTTTATAATTTTTCTATGTTTTGGTTTATTTTTAATTATTTAAAAAAAATATTTTTGAGCATTTTTAAATTCTGAAAAAATTCATCAACATCATTTCCATTATTTCAGACCTTCTAAAATTTTTTTTGAATTTTATTTTGACTTCTACTATTTTTTATCTTTTTTCCACTTATTTGAGCAATATTAATTAGTTTAAAAATAGTTTCTGACTTTAAAAAATCACCAAAAATTTTAAATAAATATTTGAACTCATTTCTGATTTTTCTATGGTCTTATTTGTTTTTTCTTGGATGTTTTAAATGTAGTTTTTATTTTCTCATTTTATTTTTATTTTAAAACCATTTTAAAAATCTTTTTTTCTTTATTATTAAATACAATTTTATTGTGCATATATTCTGGCTGATCTTGGACTATAAAATTTTGATCATGAACTTTATTAACATCATTGGATCCATGGTGTTGAGTTTAATCAACAAAAAATAGATGAATGATTTTAATAATAGTTAGATTAAATTTTTGGTTCAAATATGGTTTAATTCTTACCATATCCCTCTTCATCTTATCCCCTTCTTTATTATACTAAATGTTATTGGAGAATAATTTATATATCATTTCTCAAAACATATGGTACATAGAATGCTATTGACCAGTCTCAAAATAGGTGTGACTTCTATATAAGTCCACTTACGATTGCTTAACATAGAGCTTAATTTTGTCCCGATTCGAGAATTGATCATTCGTGGTATAAACCTATGTTTGTAAGCCCAAGTATGTTAATTTGAATCCTTTGATCTAATAAATTTGAGATTTGTTGTTAGGAGACTTTGGTCTTATCAATACTCTAATGAATCTTCATAAACTTTGGTCAAAGTGAATCACTTAAATATCATTAATCCTTTAATGTTGCCTTGAGAATTTTAAATGGATGATATACTTGACAAAAAGCAAATGAAACCTATTCTTAAGAGGTTTTTATCTTATCAATCCTCTAATGAGTTTCAAATACAAGTTTCAAGATGGTCATTCAACTAACCTCTAATTTCTAACAATTGATTTTATTTTGTGCCTTTACTTCATGTGTTTACTTTATGCACCCTTTACTTTAGCATTTTACATTTCATGCTATTTTCATCTTTATTCATTTGAGAATTTACTTTTATGCCATCTTCATTTTGCTCACTTGAGCTTTTTTTTTCACTTCTTTTTGAATATACTTAATAATCAACTTAAACCATAATAAAAAACTTTACTGTTACTTGGACTACTTGGTTACTATCCTTGGAATTTATGGAGATTGTGGACTTCTTGGACTTAGGATTAGAAACCTTGACCTATCTTTGAAACCTTGTGACCTCAATTGTTATTTTTGTCTGGAGTTCTTGGGGTTTTCCCCAAGATATTGGGTTGTTTGTTTGTTTTGTGTGCAGGTTATTATGATTAAATGCTTTGTCTGTGTTCTGGAATTCATTTGTATACAACTGTTACTCTGCCCAATTTTTGTGAAGACTTAATGCAAATGAAGCTTGGTTTTATTAAGAGGTTCATTACTTTTGTTTTTTCGGTCTCAATCCAAATGATGGGAATTCTACATTGACTCATTGTGTCAAGTGTTGGCTTCCTGTTGGTTAGTTGGTTCTTTTCCCTAGCTTTTACCTTATGCTTTAGGATAGTCCCTTCATCTTCCCCCATCTTCTTTAATTTCAAAAAATCTTTTCTCTCCTTTTGAAAACTCTTCTTGTTTCTAAACTTGAACTACTTTCATAGTAAACTTGGACTTAGGTCCATTCATTTTCAAAACATTTTCTTAATCAAATTTTAATCAACTTAATAATACCTTGACATTTTTGTGAGAAGACTAAAAGTCAATCAATATCATTCAAACGATTTTTCCACTTTGGATTTTTTACCTTAAAAATTTTCTCAAAAGATTAGACTCTTGTCAATCCTCGTAGTGATGCGAAGTACTATACTTCTATGATATGTAGTAAAGTGAGGTATTTTTCACTTGGGTGTTGAGTGAGGCTTTGTTGATTTTAAAATCCAAGCCATATCCTCCACTTTGAGATGATGCAAATTCTCCTTTCTCAAAATCGTGGGTAGTAAGTATGTTTTCCACTCGGATAAGACGATGATGCCTCGTCTCTTAAAATCAACCAACACACTTGTGTTTTAAATTTTTTAAAGGTGAACTACGAGTACCATGATCCCCTATTGCATGGAAGGTGGTACGTATGTACTAAAGTTTCGCAACCACGACGGGTGCAAAAATCATAAAAAATATTTCTTTTCTCATCCCCACAATCTTTTTTATGTACAACATTTTATAGCTAAAATACACAGATTTTCAAAGAGGTTCCTACGGAGTACCGTAGATGTTTAGGGTGCTAATATCTTCCCTTTGCATAACCAACCCCAGAACTTAGATTCTCTCCCCCTCTTTTTGGATTATTCTCTCTTTTCCAATTCCTTTGGAAACAATAAAGCACCGTGGCATTTTTTATTTTGATCTGTGCGAGTCAAGTCAATCCAATGGCTTAGTCTCACCATTTATACTGCTACAGAAAAATGGCAACTTCACTGGGGACAGGTTGATCTATTGCTGGTTCATCCTTAAGTGGATTAAGCCTATATTTGCTTTTCTGTATATGTGCTGTTATCTATTGTATATTATATGTTGTATATATGTTTGTCTTGATTTTCCTGGTTTTTCAGGGTGCTTGGTGATTTCTCATAAGTCCTATACCCGGACTTGGGAAAACTTAATATAGGAAGGGCGGTATAGTCATTTTAACTTTGAGGAAGTAATCCCAAAAAAGGAGACATGAGATACCCCACTCAGTGGAGGCCCCTTTGACTGTAGTTTCATTTACTGAGTAATCGGGAAGACGTGCTGCTTTCGACCTGGGAGCCTGCTGAAACTGAGGACCGTAGAATATTTAACCCATCTTGGCCTTTTAGGTGTAGTGCGGAAGCTATGACAGAGTAATCCAGAAATGGTTGTCACGTGATACTATGCTCGGACGAGTTTTTCTTGAGAATATTACTAATTACCGAGTCAATCAGGACGTTGGTAATATCCGAAGGAAGCATGTAGACTCTGGGAACCTCTTAGAATCTTGTTCGGCAGGTGATAACTTTTAGATCATACCTGATGGGTAGTACCTTCGACCTCATGCTCGTGACGTTGAACCTATAAACCGTATGTTTGTGATCTTGTGTGTGATTGTTGCATCATGCATTCATGCACCCATGAGAATATTCTAAAGACATTTTGTTTCAAGGGACTTAAAAGTGGACTCTTTGTGAATATCTCAGGTACTTTTTGACTATGGATTCTGGAAAAAGAAAGACTGGGTAGTATAGTTTCAAAGATCCCAAGATATATGAGTTGATGAGTCTGATTCCTGGGATCAAGAGTTCTACAGATTTTCGGAGGAAGTATGGGTCCACCATTTCTCTTATGAAGCTCGGGATGAAGGAGGGTATTCTCTCTACTTTGGTCCAGTTCTATGATCCGATGTATTGATGCTTTACTTTCCCTGATTACCAGTTGATGCCTACATTATAGGAGTATTCTGATCTGCTGGGTTTACCTATTACCGACTGTGTTCCTTTTACTGGTTTGTAGGGGGAGCCAAAATCCCATGAGATTGCTGCTTTGATCCACTTGGGGAAGTTTCAGGTTGAAGCCCACATGACTACCAAAGGAGGGATTGGAGGTTTACCCGCCCAGTTCTTATTGGAGAAAGCTTGCTACTTTTCCAGGATAAAGAGTATGGGTGCTTTTGAGGCTATCTTTGCTCTACTGGCTTATGGATTGTTCTTATTCCCTAATGTCGAAAAATGTATGGATATCAACGCCATCAGAATATTTATGGTTGGAAACCTAGTTCCTACATTATTTTGTGATGCTTATTACTCTATTCATCTTCTGGATTCTTATCATGGGGGGATGATCATTTGTTGCACACCTTTGTTGTAGCAGTGGTTTATTTCTCACTTGCCTCGGTCTGATGCTTTCTGGGATGTTAGGAAGGAACCTCGTTGGGCTCCGTAGATTATGGCCCTCACTCATTCAGATATTGTTTGGTATCATCAGGCTTACCATGATGTAGAGATTGTCGACGGTTGTGGTAGTTTCCCCAATGTACCTCTTCTTGGTACAAAGGGAGGAATTAACTACAACACCGTTCTTGCACGACGACAGCTTGGATATCCAATGAGGGATAAGCCAAATAGTATTTATTTGAGTGGTTTACTCCTTAAAGATGGATAGGTTCATAAGGAAGCTAAAGAGGAGATTGTGAAGGCTTGGCGTCACATTCACAGGAAGAGTAGGAAGGACTTGGGACCTAGAGGGGCTGTTTCTTTGGAGTCTTATCTTCAGTGGGTACAAGCAAGAGCCATCTTGTTGAAGATATTGTATTCCCTTGAATCACCCATTCCTGATATGTTTGTGAAGACTACTCATCCCCTATTAGATGATGTGAAAGAGCTTCAGCTTACTTTAGTCAGGATACATCAATAAAAGGAAGCTTGGAAGAATAAGTGTCAGACTTTAGAGGTTTCTTACCAAGCAGACCTGAAGGAGAAAGATGATCTGATCGAGATTCTTGAGAGTCGTGCTATAGAGGCGATGGAGAGGCAAGAGGATTTATTTTCCTCTAGGGCTCAGTCCATACCTAGTTGCTCACTTCCCTACTCTAGTGATTGGAAAGAGGTCACCAACAGGTATGTAGAAGAAAACAAGCGGTTGAAGGCTCAGATTACAAGACTCACATGGAAACGTCAGCGTGTAGAGTGATCTCCATCAACTTTGCTTTTATAGGATTTTAGACTTTATCTTCATCTTGTACTTGGGATTATTGAAACTTGTACTAAAATTTTGTAATCCATTATGAAGTTATTATAATGAGATTTTCAGTATTTCAAATGTGTTAGTACTTTGATATTTGCAAATTGTCTATAAATCTTTGAGTTCCTTGAAACAATAGTAAAATAAATCATGTGCATTACATATCATGCATCATATTGTACATACTTATTGCATTTCTATTCATATCCAAGTGTCTTACTGAGCTTCTTGACTTCATTCAACAAGATGTCTCATCAGTATAATACTCGAGCCAATTTCAAAAGGAAGATGGATAATCTAGAACAAGAGAATCGCGAGCTGCGCGAGGAAGTTTATGTTCTGAAGGCCGGTATGGCCAATCTGACTGCTCTGATGGAATCTTTGGTGGCTACTTAGAATCAGCCACCACTTGCTCAACCTCAACAGACAACGGTTGCTTCCGAAGCTCCGACAATTTATGTTTCTGCTACTCTAGCTGTTGTTTTTCAAAATCGCATGCCTCAGAGATATCCGTGTGGAATGCCAGAGAACTTCATGCCAGGAGATTATAATCAAGATTCTTAAGTTTCTCCACTTGCTCAGGCTGCTGCTACCGCTGCACCTCCTGTAGTGCATATTACTTATGCTGCTAGAAATGAGATTCACTATGTTGCACCTCTCTCGGTGAATGTTGTACCATTTGTTAATGATGAAGTGTATCACCATATTCCTCCACCAAGTGAAAGCTTGGGTGTCTATGATCGAATGGACGATTTTCAGGACCAGTTTGACAAGATGCAGAAAGAGTTGAAGGCCCTCGGAGGAAAAGAACTGTTTGGGCAGAATGTGAATGATCTGTATTTGGTTCCAAAATTAAAAATATCTGCAAAGTTCAAAGTACCAGAATTCGAGAAGTACAAGGGTGACACTTTCCCTCATGCTCACTTAGTGATGTATGTGAGAAGAATGTCTACTCATACCGATGATCAATGTCTGTTGATTCATTTCTTTCAAGACAGTTTGAATGGTGCAACGTTGAAATGGTACATGAGCATCGATAGTGCCAACACACTCTTTCAATGACTTGGGTGAAGCGTTTATTAGACAGTACAAATACAATATGGACATGGCATCTGACCGTGATCAACTCAGAGCCATGGTCCATAAAGACAAGGAGTCATTTAAAGAATATGCACAGAGATAGCGTGAAGTAGCCGCCCAAGTGATTCCTCCAATGGAAGAAAAACAAATGACGAATATTTTTATGAAGACTCTAGGTGAATTCTATTATCAAAGAGTGGTGGCGAGTGCACCCAGTGATTTTACAGAGATGGTAGGAGTGGGTGTCCGTTTGGAAGAAGATGTAAGAGAAGGTCGTTTAAAAAAAAGTGAAAATTCTAGAAATGTGAAGATACCATCATACAGGTTTGCTAAAAAGAAATAAGGAGATACAAATGTTGTTATTCAAGAGAGAAAGGTTAATCTTCCTAGAAGAAATCATCAGCTCCATCAACAAATTACCTCGGTAACTCCAGTTGTTAATACAGCCCCGACTACAACCGCTTATCAAAGACCAGCCCCTCAAGGAAATCAAGGGAAGAATTAGAGGAGAGAGCCTTTTAGATTCTATACCCATGAGTTATGTAGAGTTACTCTCAGCATTGATCCAGAAAAAGTTGGTCCAGACTAGGCCACCCCTGATATACCATCACTTTTGCCTTGGTACTATAAGGCAGATCAGAAGTGCGATTTCCATCAGGGTGCACCAGGGCACAATGTGGAAAACTGTTATCCCCTGAAATCAGAGGTACAAAAAATGGTGAGATTTGTCCTTTTGTCCTCAAAGATGTCAGCCCGAATGTAAAATATAATCCTCTGCCAAAGCATGTAGGAAAAAATATTGTCAACATGGTTGCTGGTTGTCCAGGGGACTTTTGAATTTATGATATCAACTTGGTCAGAGGATACTTGGTAAAGATGCATGCAGACCTTTGCGATTTTACTATAATCGTGACCATGTTGGTTGTTGTTGTACCCCAAAATTTGCCCTCCCATATTCTTCAAAGATTTGCCAAGACAAGCTTCAAAATTCTCCAAGGGTTGCACAGTGCAAGGGCCTCCTAAGCAGTCAAAATTAGGGTTTTGTTTCTGATCAAGAAAAAGAAGTTTCCAAAGGTCCAATCAAGTCTCACATGTCTATAAATATGGTCAAGCATCCTCCTACAAAGTTTCAAGACTTTCAGTACAAAATGGCACAGTCAAAAACCCTAATTGCACTACAGTCAACTGTAGGGGCAAAATGGTCATTTGACAGTCAAAAGTTCAAATTTTTGGTCAACATCTCATTTTGAATCCACAAACATCATTTGATCAATGCTTGATCATGATTCTCAAAGCTTGGCTCAAAAATCATCAAGATGCAAAAGTTTCCTTATTTGGACAGGTGAAAAAGTCAACTGTAAATTGACCAGGGCATAACTTCCACATGGATTATCAGAAAAATTTCATCCAAAGCTCATTTTGAAGAGAAAGACATTTCCTACAACTCATATTCATACTTCAAGTCCAAGAAATTCTCTCACAAAAAGTTATCAATTTCAACATTATAGGTCATTTTCAAAAGTCAACAAAAAGGGACTTTAAGTCAAAGGCCATAACTTGAGATTGGTAAATCAAAATGACATGGGATCAAAGGCATTGGTTAGAGGACTCAAAGACCTTTCCAAAATGTCCAAGAACATGAGCAAAGCTTAAAAATTGAGCAAGTTATGCCTTGTGGAAGTTGGGAAATATTTGGATATTTTGAAAAGTCAACATTGATTCAAATGACCTAAAATTGCTAATGGGCCTATTTTTCTTCCACAATTCATCATCCAAGGCATGTGCACGACCACTTGGCCCAAAGGGAAGTTTTTATTCATTTTTTATTTATTTATTTGAATTTTTATTAATAATAATTCATTTAAATCAATTAAATACATGAAAAATGTTTAACCTAAGTTTTTCAATCTTTTTGTGCATGAAATATACTCAATAATTCGTGCATAATCAAATATGGAAAGATTTGAAGAGAATTGGTCATGATTGGTACAAAATAGCATGGAAAATATTGAAAAAAGATCTTTGAAAATCAAATCTCTCAAACCATGAATGCCAAGGATTTGGATTGTTTTCTTTGACCTAATTCATTCATACTTATACAAGCAATCAAAACCTAATGCAAAGGACCAAGAAACTGCGCAGCAACTCCATTACAAAACTTGAAAATTTTTGCCAAAAACTCAAAACTGAAAACGAGGTTTTAGGTGGATTCAGGCCAAAATAACCATTATATTATCTCCCTGAGACATCAAGAAAGGTTTCTGGATCAAAACCATATCTTCTAGCCTTAAGAATTGGTAATACGAGGCAACCCTGTTCATCATATTTCTTATATTCGTGCATCAATTTATACGCATCATACTTGCATTTTTTTGAGTGATTTATACTAATGAGACCTTGCTGAAGCTAACCATGTAGTTTGATTTGATTTTAGTGCATCATACAAGAATCTACCATTATCAAATTCTAGGGTTTGCAGAACTTTGAATTGGGCGTTTTCAGATGGTGTAAAATTAGACTACCACGATGCCATGGTCATGATCAGCACACCTGGACGAAGAGGAATCCACCCTCGCGCTCAATTTATGAGCGTTCTTGGGCTATTCGCTATTTTCCAAAAGCATGCCTAAGGGAACACTATGAAAACCGTGGCCTATGTGTTTATGTTTCAGGAATGAGGAAGAAGAAGACTAGGTGGCTACCAATGATTGGCCTGTTTAAATTTTCGCGCGGAAAACCAAGCATCAACGCGTTTTGCTTTATTATATTTGTTTGTTATATTAATTTACAGATGGACAAAGTGGAGCAGTGGCGAAGCGTTTGGCTGGTAACACCTAGGACCTGGGTTCGAGTCCCAGGTCCTCACCCCTTTCAATATTGTTTTTCATTTAACGTTCCCATGCAGCTTCAATACCAAAGCGTATCATGCGCCCCCTAAATCTAACCGTCCACGCGTTCAGTTGCATCAAATCAAAGGCCATGATCTGGAGAGCACGATGAACTCCAGTCAACGCTGATGCACGCTAGCCACGAGAGTCAAAAGGGCCTCAGAATATTGGGCCAGATTGCTAAAGATTTCACCTCCATTTGGGGATAACACCCCCCTCCAGTTTGCTTCTTTTTACTTTTATATTTTTTTCTTTTCTTTGTTTTAATTAATCTTTTTTTTAATGCTTTAATTTAATGTTTTCATAAAATAAAAAAAAACACATAAAAAATCAGAAAAGAGAAAAAATAATAAATATTTTTTATTTTATTATTTCTTGTAAATAAATTCATAAACTAATTAGTTATTAAATTAGGGTTAATTATAATATTTTCATAATAAAAATCTAAAAATATAGAATTAGGGTTTATGATAATTTTTATTCCTTTTTATTTTTCTTCCATAATAATTAAATATTTACTATTATTTATTTTTGTAATTAAATTGCAATGAAATAATTAGGGTTAATTTTAGGATTAAAACTTTAATATGTTTTCTTAATAAATTAAAAACAACTAGAATTAGGTTTAATTGCATCTTATTCTTTTTTCATTAAAATCATAAAATACCTAAAAATCCCAAAAACAATTTCTTTTTCTTTTGATTAATTAATTCCATCATTAGTTTAATTTTGCAAAAGGGTCCAACGCCCTCGTTTTAATTCTTATTCGCATATTTATTTTATTTCTTTATAATTTTGATGTATCTCTCCCAAAGCCGTGTAACTAATTCCTCGCACTTTTAATTCTTTATTTTCTTTACTTTCTTTATTTTTTCTGTCAAATCGGGTTCGAGAAATTTTGGCGATGTGGACCCGCACCTTTTGTAATAGCTTAGAATTTTTACTTTTCGCAATTTTTAACTGTTAAATAATGGCATGAAAGAATGTATGGATAAAAATAAAAACAAGCGTAGATCACCAATAACATGACAAAAGACCAAAATAAATGAATCTGACACACAAATCACACACCACCCCTAGGGTACGCCTCACTGTTGCCTTGCCTCGAAAGGTGATCGTCGAGTAGAGGATGTCTTAGTAAGTCCTCATGATCCGGGAACCTGGCATGAGGGTAGCTTCTAAGGTGTCTTCCCATTGCTCTGGTGATCACCATGTCCCGAACTTCGAATTGACCCGAACACCTCCAACGGTGGTGCTACCTACCTCTCAATGGTGGGATGGCACTACTTTAAAAGGACATCTACACAGACGAATTCCTTAGGGTAGGTAGACGACTCTAGATACTTGCTCTAAATTTCAAAACAAATCAAAAATACTTTTCACACCAACACTTTTCAAAAAGCTTTCGAAAGCAATTTTTTCAAACACTCTTGAGGACCGATACAAGAGTCGAACTGAAATTTTCAAAGAAACTTTTTAAAACCCACAGTTGAAAAGCAAACAAACCATTTTTGAAAACACAATGAGCAAGTATCTAAGAGCCCATGGATAACCATGGATAGAAAGGGTGCTAACACCTTCCCTTTCTATAACCTACCTCCCGAACCGAGAGCAATCTCTATAAGGAATTTTTCTGTGCTTTTGTCCTTTCCATTTGGAGAAAATAAAAGACGGTGGCGACTCTTGCTTCCGCGACATTTCGCGAACCAGCGTTAAACAGTCAGTTCCAGATCCACCGATCACAGAACTGGCGACTCTGCTGGGGAATATAACTTAAAGTGAGGTGTACCTTAGGACTAAGATCATTGTGTTTTCAATTGCTTTCCTTGCTTGCTTTAAATTGTGGGACTGTCTTGGGAGTTCTATAGATCCTAACCCGGATCTGGGGATACCTTCTTAGAAAGTAGCAACAAGGCTGTGAGGGAACTGTGCGGGGTATACCGACATGGTTGAAACAGTCTGCTACGTTGATGTGGCACTTTGGTGTGTACCGGTAACCCTTGAGTTCAGTCAAGGAGAGTACGGGGCCTCCGCGTGGTGTCGTGAAGCATCAACAGACCTTAGGAACCTTAATTGAACTATCTTGGCCTCTTTAGGGTAGTGAGATAACTGACTTTGGTGCAGTCCGAGGTTGGTTGATACTCGATACTACACTCAATTGAGGGTTGCTTTCCTGGAATATTTTGGTCGCCAGTTCAGTGGCTAAATCAAAACGATGAACAATGAAAGCAATCCAGTGATATTGGGACCCTTAGAACCCGGTTACTTCTAATAGGACAGGTTGAACCAACCAACTGCAAGAGGGTAATACCTAGACCTCATGCTGGCCTAAACTCTAAGGGTTTCGCTTGTGTGACTTGTGTGCCTTCGTACTTGCCTACTTGCATGCTTGTTACCTAACACATACTACTTACAGGTTTCGTTCATAGTCCTTAACCAGGGCTCATAATAAAGTGTACTAAGTCTCTTGCAGGTTTTGTTTATAGCCCTTAACTGGGACTCATGACAGGTTTTACATGAACTTCTTGCAGGTTTTGTTTATAGTCCTTAATAGGGACTCATAACAGGGTATACTAAGTTTCTTACAGATTTTGGTTTGCAGTCCTTAATTAGGACTCATAACTGGGTTTGCCCAGTTTCTTGCAGGTTTTGTTTTTTAGTCCTTAACTGGGACTCATGACAGGTTTTAATTGAGTTTCTTGCAGGTTTCTGTTTATAGTCCTTAATAAGGGCTCATAACAGGGTTTATTCATATTACCCCATGCATCATGACATCATACCATTGCATACATCCTAACCCATTTCAAGGATCTCAAGGGCTTGCGATGCAGGTCATGACAAATCAGACATCTAGCAAGGGGCAAAGAGGATTTATTTTCCTCTAGCCAAGGTTGTCAGGGGCTATGACCCACTCGATATGGTGAGCCTTTGACTCTTGAAGAAGGACTCTCAACAACATGAAGTTCCTTTAATCAAGCTATAAAATTCAAATTCTAATAATTCTGTTGTTTACCCCGCGAGATCCTTGAAAACATTGCATGCATACATACTCATCATTGCATAACAGGTATCCTTGTTGCAGGTCACTTACCTTTCTCGCTGTTTATTTCAGCAATGGCTTGCCCACAAGATAACCAGGACCTTCTCGCTCAAGAGACTCAGTTCAGGGAAATCCTTCTGAATGTATCCAAGGGGCAGGAGGAGCTAAGGACACTTCTCATGGAGATCTTTGTCAGGAACAGTGCTGAGGATGAAAGGCTAAAACACCTACAAGCTGAGGTGGACGCATTGAAGGTCCAGATGCTGGGGCAGGTGACTGCCATTCAAGGGTTAGTCCAAAGACAAGATGAGCTCTGGTTTCTCGTCAACCAACTACTTCAGGGCAACCAACTGGGGCAAAAGTCTAAGGGCAAAAATCCAGTCATCGTTCAACCACCTTTGAGACAAGGAGGTAAGGGGAGAACTCCTCAAATGGCTCCAGTGTCACAAATTCAACATCACAACCAACAAAAGAGCGAGAGAAGGCAGTTCACTCGGCTCAGCGTGACCTTATCCCAGATATTGCCACAGTTGCTGGAGACCAAGCTGGTAACTCTAAAAGAAGCTTCGAAGATCCAAAATACAACGTCACCGAAGTATAACCCCAACGCCCGCTGCGCTTATCACTCTGACAGCCCGGGGAATACTACAGATGATTGTTGGAGCTTGAAAAATAAGATCCAAGACATGATCGACGCTGGAGAGATTCAGTTTAAAGTACCCAAGACTCCCCACGTGATCACTGCTCCCTTGCCAAAACAGGGCTAGGATTGAGAAATTTTTGTTCGTTCGAATGTTCAAGCTGCAATTGTCCTTTGTTCAAACATTTACTCATGTTAAACATTGTTATTTCATTAATGCATCGCATATGTCTGTTCTGAAACAATATATTCGTATTCACTAAATGCAAATTATTTTCATATTTTTTCTGATGTCAACTCTTGATCTAAAATTCTAAAGCCTCTTGAGGGAGGATGACGAAAACGATACCATAATCTACAGTATGCTTTTGAACAGACCCCGCTGATGAGGTACATGCATTGTTTCAATCTCTAAACACTGGAGTTATAAGGAAGATAATCCCTCGTTAACCCCTCTGAGCCAAAGAAGTAGGAGTTTTTCTTTTCGAAATTTAAAACCCTTAATCATAACCTGGGGCAGGGTAGTTTTCTCAGTTGATCCAAGTGCATAATGAACAACATCAAATGAGGTCCTTACAAAACAAGGAAAGACAGTGATGGTTCCGAATAATCAATAAAGAGAGGCAGTTATTACTTCTCAAAATAAAAGCCCATTAAGTCAAAACCCATGAAGGAGACTTACAAAACTGGGGCATCCCGCTGACTGTAATTCCAAAAAAGGAAACAGGTCAGGCAAAAAAAGAAAGGGATAACAAAAATCAGACAAGAAAGAGGTCTTACAAACCCTCAACAAAAAAGGAATGACTGCCTATTCAAAATAAGTTATCAATATATGAACCATCATTGGAACATCAGGGCAAAGACTCAAACAAGGTCTAACGTATGATCAACTGAGCTTAGGTTTGAAGAACATCACGAAGAACGGGGGGGTACAAATAATTTGAGCCTTTATCCTTTGTTTCTTAAACCGTGAACCAGGCCACGTTATAACCCTCAAAAGTCCTAGCTGAAGCATGGGTTAGTTCGAAAGCATACTGTTACGAAAGGTATCCTGACTCCTTAAGGTTCACCATAAAGAAGGAGTTGACATCGCGTTTTACAAACATTCACTTTTTTTATAAAAAAGAATGCATTTTCAAAATATTCAAGACAGACATAAGCTTTGCATTTTTAACATAACTTTGTTTGCGTATGACCTTTTGTTTGAACAGCAGGGAAATTCGCACGATGAAAGCCTATTGAACATAAGCACTTCCAATCAAGGGGCACAACATGATCATTGTCCATCATCTGGGGCAATTAAGTCAAGATTCGGAGAATCTCTCAAAGGCCAAATAGCCTGGGGCAAATCTCCGCCTGAGTCACTTGGGGCACTCCAACGACGAATCTTGCCTGATCAAACACCTTCTGGGGCATGACAAAACACTTCTAACAGGGGCAACTCCTTACATTCTGAAAGCACGGACATAGTCGAAAAAATACTACGCATAATCAAAGACCCGCTAGGTTGACACACCTAGGCAAAAATAAGGGCTTCCCGGCAAACCAAAAGGGTTCGGGCAAAATGAGGGATGAAATAAAAAATCTGTACACCCGGCAAGTCGAAAACCTGAAAAGGCGGCTTGGGCAAAATGGGTATCCCGGTGGACTGAAAACCCGAAAGGGCGGTCCAGGCAAAAGTTAGGGATCAAAGCGTACGACTATGTCCTGTCATCTTGTCACCTGCCCACCAGAAGAAGGTTTTCCCATCAATGGCTATCAGCATCTCACAGATCTTCCTCTCCCACCTCAGAAACAGGGGCAATAAAGAGTTGTCTAAACAATCTAATTGTTCTGTCCTCCAAGGTACCAAGGTGAGTTCAGCTAAAGAACATAACCAAATATCTTAATTCCCCAGAGAGTGAGCCAGCAAGACAATATACTCTCCTCAAGCAGTCAAGTTATCAAATATTAAGGAAGTTGAGTATCCTCCAGCAGATCTCAACATTCCCCAGCAGCAATATACATATTCTTAACAAGCATCCCCGACAGTCTTGGTCTAAAGATTGTTCCCCGGCGGCATATCAAACATTCAAAGGAATCACTTCCCCCGCAATTCAAAACTTCCCCAAGAGAGTCCAATCCAGTTTCCCCAGGAAAGTTGGAATTCACCTCCCCAAGCATTAAGCTTATCCCCAGTATATTTTGGAAGCTTATCCCCACAAAATCACGAACACGTCGCCCGGCCTTATTCAAAGAGTTATTTCCTTACCAGGATATAACTGGGTTATCCTCAGCCAAAAGCCACAGAAAGGTCGTCGTCAACATAGTTCTTTCTTATCCCCAGCGAAGTCCATTAACACTTCCAACACAACAAGGGTATCCCCAGCAAGTTACCATCAACTCAACGAAGTATCTTCCTCCCCACAGAGTATTGCTTCCCAACAAGATTATTGGAGTACTTTTCTCCCCGCAGAGTAATCCATTCGCCAAGTTTATTCCCCAACGGAGTTATCTTCTCCTACCGGTATTCTTGCAATTATCATCCCCAGCGGAAGCAAAATCTATTCTTCAACGTCAGCCCAGGATTGACTTCCCGACACCCGTCAAGGATTTACTTTCCTAGACGAAAGCATACATTCCTAAACATCGCATACATCATTATAGCATGCATAGACGCATCATATCTTACAAATCTCATTTATGTTGAGAACATCATCGCTTGATCCATATCATGCATTGCATATGAATGACCTTTATCTTTCAGGAAGGATTCAGCTAAATTCTCAATCATTTTTCAAGACCTAGACCGGTTCAGCTAATCGACTCCAAAGATTTCTTACCCAGTCCAAGGCCTTCTCTAGTCCAGCTAAATCGACTCCCAACAGATTTTTCTGATGAAGACTCAGTAGAAGTTATCCCAGGTTTTTCTCAAACGTCCGCTTTTGAGATTATAATTTCCTATGGTTCTCTCCCCAATGCTGCAGAGACGATAATTCCATTTTAGGTTTTTCTCAAACGTCCGCTTTTGAGATTATAATTTCCTATGGTTCTCTCCCCAATGTTGTGGAGATGATAATTCCATCTCAGGTTTTTCTCAAACGCCCGCTTTTGAGATTATAATTTCCTATGTTTCTCTCCCCAGCGGTGCGGAGATGATAATTCCAGCCCAGGTTTTTCTCAAACGTCTGCTTTTGAGATTATAATTTCCTATGGTTCTCTCCCCAGTGTTGCGGAGATGATAATTCCATCCCAGATTTTTCTCAAACGCCCGCTTTTGAGATTATAATTTCCTATGGTTCTCTCCCCAATGTTGTGGAGACGATAATTCCATTTAAGGTTTTTCTCAAACGCCCGCTTTTAAGATTATAATTTCCTATGGTTCTCTCCCCAATGTTGTGGAGATGATAATTCCAACCCAGGTTTTTCTCAAACGTCCGCTTTTGAGATTATAATTTCCTATGGTTCTCTCCCCAATGTTGTGGAAATGATAATTCCAACCCAGGTTTTTCTCAAACGCCCGCTTTTGAGATTATAATTTCCTTTGGTTCTCTCCCCAATGTTGTGGAGATGATAATTCCATTTCAGGTTTTTCTCAAACGTCCGCTTTTGAGATTATAATTTCCTATGGTTCTCTCCCCAATGTTGCGGAGATGATAATTCCATTCCAGGTTTTTCTCAAACGTCCGCTTTTGAGATTATAATTTCCTATGGTTCTCTTCCCAATGTCGCGGAGACGATAATTCCATTCCAGGTTTTTCTCAAACGTCCGCTTTTGAGATTATAATTTCCTATGGTTCTCTCCCCAATGTTGCGGAGACGATAATTCCATTCCAGGTTTTTCTCAAACGTCCGCTTTTGAGATTATAATTGCCTATGGTTCTCTTCCCGATCCTGCGGAGGTGGTAATCCCAAGTTTTGCTCAAATTGCTGTTGAAGCTGAAGTTATCCTAGGTTCTCTCACCGTTCCTGCTGAGGTAGTAACCACCCCTGGTTCATTCATCATCTTTTGAAGCTCCATGTTGTACCCCAAAATTTGCCCTCCCATATTCTTCAAAAATTGCCAAGCCAAGCTACAAAATTCCCCAAAGGTTGCACAGTCCAACTGTCTCCTATACAGTCAAAACTAGGGTTTGTGTTCTGATCAAGAAATTGAAGGTTTCAAAGGCCCAATCAAGTCTCACATGCCTACAAATATGGTCAAGCATCCTCATATCAAGTTTCAAGGCATTCAGCTCAAAATTGCACAGTCAAAACCCTAAATTGCACTACAGTCAACTGTAGGGGCAAAATGGTCATTTGGCAGTCAAAAGTTCAAATTTTTGGTCAACATATCATTTTGAAGCCACAAACATCACTTGATCAATGCTTGATCATGATTCTCAAAATTTGGCTCAGAAATCATCAAAGATGCAAAAGTTACTATATTTGGACAGCTGAAAAAGTCAACTGAAATTGACCAGGGCATAACTTTCACATGGATTATCAGAAAAATTCCATCCAAAGCTCATTTTGAAGAGAAAGATATTTCCTACAACTCATCTTCATATTCCAAGTCCAAGAAATGCTCTCACAAAAAGTTATCAATTTCAACATTATAGGTCATTTTCAAAAGTCAACAAAAAGGGACTTTAAGTCAAAGGCCATAACTTGAGATTGGTAAATCAAAATGACATGGGACCAAAGGCATTGGTTAAAGGACTCAAATACCTTTCCAAAATGTCCAAGAACATGAGAAAAGATTAAAAATTGAGCAAGTTATGCCTTGTGGAAGTTGGGAAATATTTGGATATCTTGAAAAGTCAACTTTGATCCAAATGACCTAAAATTGCTAATGGGCCCATTTTTCTTCCATGATTCATCATTCCAAGCATATGCACGACCACTTGGCCCAAAGGGAAGTATTTTCTCATTTTTTATTTATTTATTTGAATTTTTTATTTATATTAATTCATTTAAATCATTTAAATATGTGAAAAATATTTAACCTAACAAAACCAATCTTTTTATACATGTTTTAAGGTCAATATTTCGTGCAAATGTAAACTAGGAAAGATTTGGTCTGATTTGAGCTAATTGATACAAAGAACACATGAAAAAAGATATGGAAGATCCTTAAGAAATCAAATATGCAAAACCATTATTGCATTGGATTTTATTGAATATTTTTGACCTAATAGCCTCAATACATAAACAGGAATCAAACCCTAATGTCCAGACACTGAAAGCTGCGCCCAAAAAGCCATTGTGAAACTTGATTTTTCTCCAAAAAAAGCAAAACATTTTGAAAACACAATGAGCAAGTATCTAAGAGCCCATGGATAACCATGGATAGAAAGGGTGCTAACACCTTCCCTTTCTATAACCTACCTCCCGAACCGAGAGCAATCTCTTTAAGGAATTTTTCTGTGCTTTTGTCCTTTCCATTTGGAGAAAATAAAAGACGGTGGCGACTCTTGCTTCCGTGACATTTCGCGAACCAGCTTCAAACAGTCAGTTCCAGATCCACCGATCACAGAACTGGCGACTCTGCTGGGGACTTAACTTAAAGTGAGGTGTACCTTAGGGTTAGTTCATAACTGTGTTTTCAATTGTTTTCCTTGTGTGCTTTAAATTGTGGGTTGCTCGGGAGTTCTATAGATCCTAACCCGGATCTGGGGATACCTTCTTAGAAAGTAGCAACAAGGCTGTGAGGGAACTGTGCGGGGTATACCGACATGGTTGAAACAGTCTGCTACGTTGATGTGGTACTTTGGTGTGTACCGGTAACCCTTGAGTTCAGTCAAGGAGAGTACGGGGCCTCCGCGTGGTGTCGTGAAGCATCAACAGACCTTAGGAACCTTAATTGAACTATCTTGGCCTCTTTAGGGTAGTGAGATAACTGACTTTGGTGCAGTCCGAGGTTGGTTGATACTCGATACTACACTCAATTGAGGGTTGCTTTCCTGGAATATTTCGGTCGCCAGTTCAGTGGCTAAACCGAAACGATAAACAATGAAAGCAATCCAGTGATATTGGGACCCTTAGAACCCGGTTACTTCTAATAGGACAGGTTGAGCCCACCAACTTCAAGAGGGTAATACCCAGACCCCATGCTGGCCTGAACTCTAAGGGTTTCTCTTGTGTGACTTGTGTGCCTTCCAACTTGACTACTTGCATGCTTGTTATCTGACACTTGAGTTTTTTGCAGGTTTTGTTTATAGTCCTCAACTGGGACTCATAACAGGGTTTACTGAGTGTTTTGCAGGTTCTATTTGGTCCTTAATTGGGACTCATGACAGGTTTTACTTGAGTTTCTTGCAGGTTTTGGTTTGCAGTCCTTAATTGGGACTCGTAACAGGGTTTACCTACATTACCCCATGCATAGCATGACATCATACCATTGCATACATCCTGCATAAAAAACTAATCCATTTCAAGGATCTCAAGGGCTTGTGATGCAGGTCATGGTGAATCAACTATCCCAGCAAGGGGCAAAGAGGATTTATTTTCCTCTAGAAAAAGTTGTCAGGGGCTATGACCCACTGGATATGGTGAGCCTTTGACCCTTGAAGAAGAGCTCTCAGCAACATGGGTGTCCTTCAATCAAGCTATAAATTCCAATGCTAACAAAGTTTCTTGTTTACCCCGCGAGGTCCTTGAAAACATTGCATGCATGTCATACTCATCATTGCATAACAAGAATCTTTGTTGCAGGTCACTTACCTTTCTCACTGTTTATTTCAGCAATGGCCTTCCAACCAGATAACCAGGACCTTCTTGCTCAAGAGACTCGGTTCGGGGAAATCCTCCTGAATTTATCCAAGGGGCAGGAGGAGCTAAGGACACTTCTCATGGAGACCTTTGTCAAAAACAGTGCTGAGGGTGAACAGCTGAAACGTCTACAAGCTGAGGTAGACACATTGAAAACCCAGATGCTGGGGCAAAGGGCCCTCATTCAAGGTTTAGCTCAGGAGCAAGGAGAGCTGAGAGCCATGATCAGCCAACTTCCTCAAGGCATGAAGCAACCAGCCCAAGTCAGGGACCCAGTCATTAATCAACTTCCAAGAAGTCAAAGGTTTGGGCCTCTCCAAGCTGCTATTACTTCACAGGTCCGACAACGACCTCGCCCAGAACAACGGGCTGATCAGAGCAAACCAGATAAGCCTAAAAGGCAGTACACCAAAATCAACATGTCGCTGGATCAAGCACTGCAACAAATGTTGAAGGCAGGGCTGATCACCTTAAGGGCTCCTCTCCGGAACCCGAACACTTCTACTCCCAACTATCATCCCAATGATAGGTGCGCATATCATTCTGATAGCCCGGGGCATACTACGGACAACTGCTGGCCTCTCAAGAATAAGATTCAAGACATGATCGACGCTGGAGAGATTCGGTTTGAAGTACCTGAGACTCTGAACATAATCACTGCTCCCTTGCCAAATCATGGCTAGGATTGAGAAATTTTTGTTCATTCGAATGTTCAAGTTGCAATTTTCTTTTGTTCAAACATTTACTCATTGTTAAAACATTGTTATTTCATTAATGCATCGCTTATGTCTATTTTGAATCAATATATTCGTATTCACTATACGCAAATTATCTTCATATTTTTTCTGATGTCAACTCTTGATCTAAAATTCTAAGCCTCTTGAGGGAGGATGACGAAAACGATACCATAATCTACAGTATGCTTTTGAACAGACCCCGCTGATGAGGTACAGGCATTGTTTCAATTCCTAAACACTGGAGTTATAAGGAAGATAATCCCTCGTCAACCCATCCGAGCCAAAGAAGTAGGAGTTTTTCTTTTCGCAATTTAAAACCCTTAATCAGAACCTGGGGCAGGGTAGTCTCTCAGTTGATCCAAGTGCATAACGAATGGCACCAAAGAGATCCTTACGAAAAAAGAAAGACAGTGATGGTTCAGAACAATCAAAAGGACAGGCAGTCATTATCAAAAAAAATCATAAACGAAAAGCCCAAGAAGTCAAAGCCTATAAAAAGGGACTTATGAAACTGGGGCATCCCGCTGACTGTAATTCCAAAAAGAAACAGTTCAGGCAAAAAAATAGGGATAACGAAATCAAAAAAGAAAGAGGTCCTACAAACCCTCAACACAAAAGGAAATGACTGCCTATTCAAAATAAATCGTCAGTATCCGAACCATCACTGGTATACCAGAGCAAAGACTCGAACAGGGTCTAACGCATGATCAACTGAGTTTAGGTTTGGAGAACATCACGAAGAGCGGGTGGGTACAAATAATTTGAGCCTTTATCCTTTGTTTCTTAAACCGTGAACCAGGCCACGATATAACCCTTAAAAGTCCTAGCTGAAGCATGGGTTAGTTCGAAAGCATACTGTTACGAAAGGTATCCTGACTCCTTAAGGCTCACGGTAAAATACAGAGTTGACATCACGTTTTACAAACAATCACTTGTTTTATGAAAAGAATGCATTTTCAAAATCTTCAAGACAGACATAAGCTTTGCATTTTTAACATAACTTTGTTTGCATATGACTTTTTGTTTGAACAGCAGGGAAATTAGCACGATGAATACCTAGTGAATAAAAGCACTTCCAATCAAGGGGCACGGCATGAGTATTGTCCATCATCTGGGGCAATCCAATCAAGATTCGGAGAATCTCTCAAAGGCAAAAATGGCCTGGGGCAAATCTCCGCCTGAGTCACTTGGGGCATTTCAATAACGAATCTTGCCTGATCAAACATCTTCTGGTGGCATGACAACACACTTCTAACAGGGGCAACTCCCTACATCCTGAGAGCATGGATATAGTCAAAAAGATGCTACGCAAAATCAAAGACCCGCTAGGTTGATATACCTAGGCAAAAATAAGGGCTTCCCGGCGAACCAAAAGGGTTCGGGCAAAATGAGGGATGAAAATGAAAAAATCTGTACACCCGGCAAGTCGAAAACCTGAAAAGGCGGCTTGGGCAAAAATGGGTATCCCGGTGGACTGAAAACCCGAAAGGGCGGTCCAGGCAAAAGTTAGGGATTAAAGCGTACGACTATGTCCTGTTATCTTGTCACCTGCCTACCAGAAGAGAGTTTGTCCATCAACAGCTATCAGCACCTCACAGGTCTTCCTCTCCCACCTCAGAAACAGGGGCAATGAGGAGTTGTCCAAGCGATCTAATTGTTCCATCCACCAAGGTGCCAAGGCAGGTTCGGCTGAAGAACATAACCAGACATCTTAATTCCCCAAAGAGTGAGCCAGCAAGCAGTATACCCTCCTCAAGCCAAGCTATATTATCAACCTTAAGGAAGTTGGGTATCCTCCGGCAGGTCTCAACATTCCCCAACAGCATATATACATGTATTCTTAAACAAGCATCCCCGGCAATCTTGGTCTAAAGATTGTTCCCCGGTGGTACATCAACATTCAAAGGAATCACTTCCCCCGCAATTCAAAAACTTCCCCATGAGAGTCAAGTCCAGTTCCCCAAGAAAGTTGGGATCCATCTCCCCAAACAGCAAGCTTATCCCCAGTAAATTCTGGAAGCTTATCCTCGCAGAGCACGGACGCGTCGTCCGGCTTTATTCAAAGAGTTATTTCCTTAACAGGATATAACTGGGTTATCCTCAGCCAAGAGCCACGGAAAGATCGTCGTTGACAGAATCTTCTTATCCCCAGCGAAGTCTATCAGCACTTCCAATACAACAATGGTATCCCCGGCAAACTACTATCAACACTCAGCAAGGCATCTCTATCCCCACAGAGTACTGCTTCCCGGCATGGTCGCTAGAGTATCTCTTCTCCCCGCAGAATCTGCCATTTGCCAAGTTTATTCCGCAACGGAGTCATCTTCTCCTACCGGCATTCTTGCAACTATCATCCCCAGCGGAAGTAAAAGATTATTCTCTAACATCAGCCCAGGATACGACTTCCCGGCACCCGTCAAGGATTTACTTTCCTAGACGAAAACATACATTCATAAAACATTACATACATCATTATAGCATGCATAGACGCATTATGTCATACAAATCTCATTTATGTTGAGAACATCATTGCTTGATCCATATCATGCATTGCATATGACTGACCTTTACCTTTCAGGAAAGATTCAGCTAAATCATATTTCAAGACCTAGACCGGTTCAGTTAATCGACTCCAAAGATTTCTTATCCAGTCCCAGGCCTTCTCTAGTCCAGCTAAATCGACTCCCAACAGATTTTTCTGATAAAGACTCAGTAGAAGTTATCCCAGGTGATAATCTCCTATGGTTCCCTCTCCGACGGTGAGTGAGGTGACAATTCCTTTTTCAGATGTTTCCCTCTCCGACGGTGAGTGTGAGGTGATAGTCTCCTATGGTTCCCTCTCCAACAGCGAGTGAGGTGGTAAGTCCTTTTTCAGATATTTCCCTCTCTGACGGTGAGTGTGAGGTGATAGTCTCCTATGGTTCCCTCTCCAATGGCGAGTGAGGTGGTAAGTCCTTTTTCAGATGTTTCCCTCTCCGACGGTGAGTGTGAGGTGATAGTCTCCTATGGTTCCCTCTCCAACGGCGAGTGAGGTGGTAAGTCCTTTGCCAGATATTTCCCTCTCCGACGGTGAGTGTGAGGTGATAGTCTCCTATGGTTCCCTCTCCGACGGCGAGTGAGGTGGTAAGTCCTTTTCAGATGTTTCCCTCTCCGACGGTGAGTGAGGTGATAGTCTACTATGGTTCCCTCTCCGACGGTGAGTGAGGTGGCAATTCCTTTTTCAGATGTTTCCCTCTCCGACGGTGAGTGTGAGGTGATAGTCTCCTATGGTTCCCTCTCCAACGGCGAGTGAGGTGGTAAGTCCTTTTTCAGATATTTCCCTCTCTGACGGTGAGTGTGAGGTGATAGTCTCCTATGGTTCCCTCTCCAACGGCGAGTGAGGTGGTAAGTCCTTTTTCAGATGTTTCCCTCTCCGACGGTGAGTGTGAGGTGATAGTCTCCTATGGTTCCCTCTCCAACGGCGAGTGAGGTGGTAAGTCCTTTTTCAGATGTTTCCCTCTCTGACGGTGAGTGTGAGGTGATAGTCTCCTATGGTTCCCTCTCCGACGGCGAGTGAGGTGGTAAGTCCTTTTCAGATGTTTCCCTCTCCGACGGTGAGTGAGGTGATAGTCTACTATGGTTCCCTCTCCGACGGTGAGTGAGGTGGCAATTCCTTTTTCAGATGTTTCCCTCTCTGACGGTGAGTGGGAGGTGATAGTCTCCTATGGTTCCCTCTCCAACGGCGAGTGAGGTGGTAAGTCCTTTTTCAGATATTTCCCTCTCCGACGGTGAGTGTGAGGTGATAGTCTCCTATGGTTCCCTCTCCAACGGCGAGTGAGGTGGTAAGTCCTTTTTCAGATGTTTCCCTCTCCGACGGTGAGTGTGAGGTGATAGTCTCCTATGGTTCCCTCTCCAACGGCGAGTGAGGTGGTAAGTCCTTTTTCAGATGTTTCCCTCTCCGACGGTGAGTGTGAGGTGATAGTATCCTATGGTTCCCTCTCCAACGGCGAGTGAGGTGGTAAGTCCTTTTTCAGATGTTTCCCTCTCCGACGGTGAGTGTGAGGTGATAGTCTCCTATGGTTCCCTCTCCAACGGCGAGTGAGGTGGTAAGTCCTTTGCCAGATATTTCCCTCTCCGACGGTGAGTGTGAGGTGATAGTCTCCTATGGTTCCCTCTCCAACGGCGAGTGAGGTGGTAAGTCCTTTTTCAGATGTTTCCCTCTCCAACAGCGAGTGAGGTGATTCCCTTTCAGATTATAATGGCCTATGGGTCTCGTTCCGATCCTGCGAAGATGGTATTTCCCACCAAGATTTTCTCAACGAGCGTTGTTGAAGTTAAAATCACCCAAGGTTCTCTTACCATTCACGCTAAGGCAGTAACCATACCTGGTTCATTCATCATCTTGTGAAGCTCCAGATTCAACTCCTGTGACCAGTCAGGACATATCTATACCAAACATCTGAAAACCAGTTCCTGCAACGTGTCAGGTACTCATTTTTCTTTTGCAGGTATGCAGGTTCTCGCTAAGGAATCTCTTATGCGATCAACATCCAGATGGCATCTATAAGCCCATCATCCTATCCATCAATCTCAAAATGGCATCTATAAGCCCATTTCCCTCACACTGCTACTATGTAAGCGCAAATTTCTGGGCACTCTAGTGTCCAATCATCTTCTACCCTCGGATTACGAAAGGCACGTCGGCCAATCTGCATCCTCAAGTCTAAGAAGATTGAACAGGGGCAACTGTTGTACCCCAAAATTTGCCCTCCCATATTCTTCAAAAATTGCCAAGCCAAGCTACAAAATTCCCCAAAGGTTGCACAGTCCAACTGTCTCCTATACAGTCAAAACTAGGGTTTGTGTTCTGATCAAGAAATTGAAGGTTTCAAAGGCCCAATCAAGTCTCACATGCCTACAAATATGGTCAAGCATCCTCATATCAAGTTTCAAGGCATTCAGCTCAAAATTGCACAGTCAAAACCCTAAATTGCACTACAGTCAACTGTAGGGGCAAAATGGTCATTTGGCAGTCAAAAGTTCAAATTTTTGGTCAACATATCATTTTGAAGCCACAAACATCACTTGATCAATGCTTGATCATGATTCTCAAAATTTGGCTCAGAAATCATCAAAGATGCAAAAGTTACTATATTTGGACAGCTGAAAAAGTCAACTGAAATTGACCAGGGCATAACTTTCACATGGATTATCAGAAAAATTCCATCCAAAGCTCATTTTGAAGAGAAAGCTATTTCCTACAACTCATCTTCATATTCCAAGTCCAAGAAATGCTCTCACAAAAAGTTATCAATTTCAACATTATAGGTCATTTTCAAAAGTCAACAAAAAGGGACTTTAAGTCAAAGGCCATAACTTGAGATTGGTAAATCAAAATGACATGGGACCAAAGGCATTGGTTAAAGGACTCAAATACCTTTCCAAAATGTCCAAGAACATGAGAAAAGATTAAAAATTGAGCAAGTTATGCCTTGTGGAAGTTGGGAAATTTTTGGATATCTTGAAAAGTCAACTTTGATCCAAATGACCTAAAATTGCTAATGGGCCCATTTTTCTTTCATGATTCATCATTCCAAGCATATGCACGACCACTTGGCCCAAAGGGAAGTATTTTCTCATTTTTTATTTATTTATTTGAATTTTTTATTTATATTAATTCATTTAAATCATTTAAATATGTGAAAAATATTTAACCTAACAAAACCAATCTTTTTATACATGTTTTAAGGTCAATATTTCGTGCAAATGTAAACTAGGAAAGATTTGGTCTGATTTGAGCTAATTGATACAAAGAACACATGAAAAAAGATATGGAAGATCCTTAAGAAATCAAATATGCAAAACCATTATTGCATTGGATTTTATTGAATATTTTTGACCTAATAGCCTCAATACATAAACAGGAATCAAACCCTAATGTCCAGACACTGAAAGCTGCGCCCAAAAAGCCATTGTGAAACTTGATTTTTCTCCAAAAAAAGCAAAACATTTTGAAAACACAATGAGCAAGTATCTAAGAGCCCATGGATAACCATGGATAGAAAGGGTGCTAACACCTTCCCTTTCTATAACCTACCTCCCGAACCGAGAGCAATCTCTTTAAGGAATTTTTCTGTGCTTTTGTCCTTTCCATTTGGAGAAAATAAAAGACGGTGGCGACTCTTGCTTCCGCGACATTTCGCGAACCAGCTTCAAACAGTCAGTTCCAGATCCACCGATCACACTCCAGATCCAGCTCTTGTAACCAGTCAGGACACATCTATACAAAGCATCCGAAAACCAGCTTCTGTAACATGTCAGGTACTCATTTTTTCTTTTGCAGGTATGCAGGTTCTCGCTAAGGAATCTCTTACGCGATCAACATCCAGATGGCATCTATAAACCCATCCACCTTTCATCAATCTCTAAATGGCATCTATAAGCCCATTTCCATCACACTACTACTATGTGAGCGCAAATTTCTGGGCACTCTAGTGTTCAATCATCTTCCACCTTCGGATTACGAAAGGCACGTCAGCCAATCTGCATCCTCAGGTCTAAGAAGATTGAACAGGGGCAACTGTTGTACCCCAAAATTTTCCCTCCCATATTCTTCAAAGATTTGCCAAGACAAGTTTAAAATTCTCCAAGGGTTGCACAGTGCAAGGGCCTCCTAAGCAGTCAAAATTAGGGTTTTGTTTCTGATCAAGAAAAAGAAGTTTCCAAAGCTCCAATAAAGTCTCACATGTCTATAAATATGGTCAAGCATCCTCCTACAAAGTTTCAAGACTTTCAGTACAAAATGGCACAGTCAAAAACCCTAATTGCACTACAGTCAACTGTAGGGGCAAAATGGTCATTTGACAGTCAAAAGTTCAAATTTTTGGTCAACATCTAATTTTGAAGCCACAAACATCATTTGATCAATGCTTGATCATGATTCTCAAAGCTTGGCTCAAAAATCATCAAGATGCAAAAGTTTCCTTATTTGGACAGTTGAAAAAGTCAACTGTAAATTGACCAGGGCATAACTTCCACATGGATTATCAGAAAAATTCCATCCAAAGCTCATTTTGAAGAGAAAGACATTTCCTACAACTCATATTCATACTTCAAGTCCAAGTAAATCTCTCACAAAAAGTTATAAATTTCAACATTATAGGTCATTTTCAAAAGTCAACAAAAAGGGACTTTAATTCAAAGGCCATAACTTGAGATTGGTAAATCAAAATGACATGGGATCAAAGGCATTGGTTAGAGGACTCAAAGACCTTTCCAAAATGCCCAAGAACATGAGCAAAGCTTAAAAATTGAGCAAGTTATGCCTTGTGGAAGTTGGGAAATTTTTGGATATTTTGAAAAGTCAACATTGATTCAAATGACCTAAAATTGCTAATGGGCCTATTTTTCTTCCACAATTCATCATCCAAGGCATGTGCACGACCACTTGGCCCAAAGGGAAGTTTTTATTCATTTTTTATTTATTTATTTGAATTTTTATTAATAATAATTCATTTAAATCAATTAAATACATGAAAAATGTTTAACCTAAGTTTTTCAATTTTTTTGTGCATGAAATATACTCAATAATTCGTGCATAATCAAATATGGAAAGATTTGAATAGAATTGGTCATGATTGGTACAAAATAGCATGGAAAATATTGAAAAAAGATCTTTGAAAATCAAATCTCTCAAACCATGAATGCCAAGGATTTGGATTGTTTTCTTTGACCTAATTCATTCATACTTATACAAGCAATCAAAACCTAATGCAAAGGACCAAGAAACTGCGCAGCAACTCCATTACAAAACTTGAAAATTTTTGCCAAAAACTCAAAACTGAAAACGAGGTTTTAGGTGGATTCAGGCCAAAATAACCATTCTATTATCTCCCTGAGACATCAAGAAAGGTTTCTGGATCAAAACCATATCTTCTAGCCTTAAGAATTGGTAATACGAGGCAACCCTGTTCATCATATTTCTTATATTCGTGCATCAATTTATACGCATCATACTTGCATTTTTTTGAGTGATTTATACTAATGAGACCTTGCTGAAGCTAACCGTGTAGTTTGATTTGATTTTAGTGCATCATACAAGAATCTACCATTATCAAATTCTAGGGTTTGCAGAACTGTGAATTGGGCGTTTTTAGATGGTGTAAAATTAGACTACCACGATGCCATGGCCATGATCAGCACACCTGGACGAAGAGGAATCCACCCTCGCGCTCAATTTATGAGCGTTCTTGGGCTATTCGCTATTTTCCAAAAGCATGCCTAAGGGAACACTATGAAAACCGTGGCCTATGTGTTTATGTTTCAGGAATGAGGAAGAAGAAGACTAGGTGGCTACCAATGATTGGCCTGTTTAAATTTTCGCGCGGAAAACCAAGCATCAACGCGTTTTGCTTTATTATATTTGTTTGTTATATTAATTTACAGATGGACAAAGTGGAGCAGTGGCGAAGCGTTTGGCTGGTAACACCTAGGACCTGGGTTCGAGTCCCAGGTCCTCACCCCTTTCAATATTGTTTTTCATTTAACGTTCCCATGCAGCTTCAATACCAAAGCGTATCATGCGCCCCCCAAATCTAACCGTCCACGCGTTCAGTTGCATCAAATCAAAGGCCATGATCTGGAGAGCACGATGAACTCCAGTCAACGCTGATGCACGCTAGCCACGAGAGTCAAAAGGGCCTCAGAATATTGGGCCAGATTGCTAAAGATTTCACCTCCATTTGGGGACAACACCCCCCTCCAGTTTGCTTCTTTTTACTTTTATATTTTTTTCTTTTCTTTGTTTTAATTAATCTTTTTTTAATGCTTTAATTTAATGTTTTCATAAAATAAAAAAAAAACACATAAAAAATCAGAAAAGAGAAAAAATAATAAATATTTTTTATTTTAATATTTCTTGTAAATAAATTCATAAACTAATTAGTTATTAAATTAGGGTTAATTATAATATTTTCATAATAAAAATCTAAAAATATAGAATTAGGGTTTATGATAATTTTTATTCCTTTTTATTTTTCTTCCATAATAATTAAATATTTACTATTATTTATTTTTGTAATTAAATTGCAATGAAATAATTAGGGTTAATTTTAGGATTAAAACTTTAATATGTTTTCTTAATAAATTAAAAACAACTAGAATTAGGTTTAATTGCATCTTATTCTTTTTTCATTAAAATCATAAAATACCTAAAAATCCCAAAAACAATTTCTTTTTCTTTTGATTAATTAATTCCATCATTAGTTTAATTTTGCAAAAGGGTCCAACGCCCTCGTTTTAATTCTTATTCGCATATTTATTTTATTTCTTTATAATTTTGATGTATCTCTCCCAAAGCCGTGTAACTAATTCCTCGCACTTTTAATTCTTTATTTTCTTTACTTTCTTTATTTTTTCTGTCAAATTGGGTTCGAGAAATTTTGGCGATGTGGACCCGCGCCTTTTGTAATAGCTTAGAATTTTTACTTTTCGCAATTTTTAACTGTTAAATAATGGCATGAAAGAATGTATGGATAAAAATAAAAACAAGCGTAGATCACCAATAACATGACAAAAGACAAAAATAAATGAATCTGACACACAAATCACACACCACCCCTAGGGTACGCCTCACTGTTGCCTTGCCTCGAAAGGTGATCGTCGAGTAGAGGATGTCTTAGTAAGTCCTCATGATCTGGGAACCTGGCATGAGGGTAGCTTCTAAGGTGTCTTCCCATTGCTCTGGTGATCACCATGTCCCGAACTTCGAATTGACCCGAACACCTCCAACGGTGGTGCTACCTACCTCTCAATGGTGGGATGGCACTACTTTAAAAGGACATCTACACAGACGAATTCCTTAGGGTAGGTAGACGACTCTAGATACTTGCTCTAAATTTCAAAACAAATCAAAAATACTTTTCACACCAACACTTTTCAAAAAGCTTTCGAAAGCAATTTTTTCAAACACTCTTGAGGACCGATACAAGAGTCGAACTGAAATTTTCAAAGAAACTTTTTAAAACCCACAGTTGAAAAGCAAACAAACCATTTTTGAAAACACAATGAGCAAGTATCTAAGAGCCCATGGATAACCATGGATAGAAAGGGTGCTAACACCTTCCCTTTCTATAACCTACCTCCCGAACCGAGAGCAATCTCTATAAGGAATTTTTCTGTGCTTTTGTCCTTTCCATTTGGAGAAAATAAAAGACGGTGGTGACTCTTGCTTCCGCGACATTTCGCGAACCAGCGTTAAACAGTCAGTTCCAGATCCACCGATCACAGTTGTGGTATCTGTAGTACTGATATACAAGGGTGGGATAAGATAAAGGTTGATTTACAGGAGATTATGGATGATGGCCTTATCCATATAATCAGGCCTAGGGCAGAATATGAGGAGGAAGTGAACATGGTCTTTGGGTGTCCGAGAGATTTCCAGATCTTTGATGTGAACCATATGAACGACATCTAGTGCAATTGCATGCTACCTTTTTCCATATGGAGGGTCAGGTAGAGCACCACTATGGATCTTGCAGGGTATGATGTAGAGATTTTTAGGGATGTTCCATTGTAAGAAAAGGTATTCAGTTGTTATTGGGCAATGGCAATATCAAGGTGTTAGGCCATAAATAGGATTAACATGAGGTTAATGTGATAGAAGTTTGCTTGGTTGAGAATGAGTCGGAGGATGAATATGCTTATGCAGGTGAATTCTTTTCTTCAGATGAAGATATAATCTCTGGTGATGATTCTGCAATGCCCAATTACTCTGAGGGAGTGAACGTGATTGTTCCTTGTTTCAATGATTCTTCCCCTGTTGAGATTGAATATTGTAGCAAGCCGATTGTTGACCCAGTATTTATTTGCTTGTCGGGTCCTGTTCCTTACAAACCAAACAAAGTTGTATCGTACAAGTACAATTCCACAATCTTAGAGGATGGTGTGGAAGTTCCCATCCAACCTTTGTCTAATATTATTGAGACCAGTAGAGTGACCCACAGTGGTCGTGTTTTTGTACCAGTTATTCAGGGAAATGATAGTGCTGGTAAAAAGGTTGTTGAAAGCGCTGAACCTAAGAAAGCTGTAGGGGAATCCATTGGTTCTACTCTGGAGAAAGATGTGGATTATATTTTGAAAATTATCAAAATGAGCGACTACAAGATTGTAGATTAGCTATTGCAAACTCCTTCAAAAATATCTATTCTGGCTTTGTTGATGAACTCGTCTGCTCATAGTGAATCCTTGATGAAGGTGTTGGATCAAGCCTTCATGGAGAGTGATATGATGTTAGATCAATTCAGCAGTGTGGTAGGTAATATTATGTCATGTAATGACCTAAGCTTTTGCGACGATGAATTTCATGGCGAAGGGAGGAATCACAATTTGGATCTCCACATATCTATGAACTGTAAGAACGATTCATTATCAAATGTGTTGATTGATAATGGTTCCTCCCTAAATGTCATACCGAGGAGCATGCTGATGAAGCTGAAGTATCAAGGAGCTCTCATGCTCCCAAGTGGAATTATTGTAAAATCTTTCGATGGATCAAGGAAGTCTGTTATTGGGGGAGTGGATTTGCCTATTCACATAGACCTGCACCTTTTTCAGATTACTTTCCAAGTCATGTACATTGTGCCTACATACAACTGCTTATTGGAACAACCATTGATACATGAGGTAGGGGCCGTCACTTTAACTCTACACGAAAAGTTGAAGTTCGTGTGTGAAGGAAAGGTGGTTATTATAAATGGAGAGCAAGCATTGCTAATCTCTCATTTATCTTATTTTAGTGTTGTAGAAGTAGATGAAGCTGCTGTTGGAACACATTTACAAGCTTTATTTGTTGATAATGTAAGAGAGAATGAGAATTCTATGGCTTCATTCAAAGATGCTCAACAGTTTGTGCGCAATGGCCCAAGTAAAGTATAGGGGCAGATTATTGACCCGTCGGTGAACAAGAACATGGTTGGTTTGGGATTTTCTGCAATGAATGGTAAAGGTGAAAGCATGAAGCCAAAGACTACTTTGAGAAGCTATCAGAATATTTTCCACAGCGGAGGTTACCTCCACCCAGCTGTTTCGGGGATCAATGCTATTATGGAAGATGAAGAAGAACAGGAGATGCCGAGTTATGTGACGCCTGAAGTTAGAGTCTAGAACTGGGTCACTATTGATATCCCCTCTTGCATCCACGTCTCAAAGTAATTTGTTTTTGTTAATCTTTGCAAAAAGCTTTCACCCTGCCCAAAGTAAAAGTTAATATTGTATGAGCTTATTTGTTTTCTTTGACCATTAAAATCATAAATAAAAGTTGTCTTTGATTCTCAAAATTGTGTCTTTATTTTTCTACTTTTTCTTTGAAAAATGGTAATCAGAAGAAAAAAACCCTTTTTGGAGTAAATAATAACTGTAAATAAATATGCATGATCACTTGATATATGTGTCAGTTTATAAAAAGCAATCATAAATCACATGTGTAGATTAATTAAAAAATCTGTTGAATACAATGACCCTGCACCCTTTCCCAACTTTGAATATCCTGTGAATGTGGCCGAGGAAAAAGAAAATGATGAGATTCAAGAAGAGGTTTCACGGTTACTCGAGAGTGAGGAAAGTGCCATTCATCCATATAAAGAGCCACTAGAAACAATCAATTTGGGTTCAGAGGAAGATCTGAAGGAAGTCAAGATTGGAGCATTGCTACATCCCGACGTGAAGAGCAAGTTAACTGAATTGTTGAAAGAGTATGTGGACATCTTTGATTGGTCATACCAAGACATGCCTGGTCTGGATACTGATATTGTGGAGCATCATTTGCCGCTGAAGCCAGAGTGCCTGCCAGTCAAGCAGAAATTGCAAAGAACGCACCCTAATATGGCATTAAAAATAAAAGAAGAAGTGTTAAAGTAAATTAATGTCAGTTTTCTTGTGACATCAGTGTATCCTTAGTGGATTGCCAATATTGTCCTTGTACCAAAGAAAGACGGAAAAGTTCGCATGTGGATAGATTACAGAGATCAAAATAAAGCTAGTCCAAAAGATGATTTCCATTGTCACATATTGATATGTTGGTTGATAGTACAACAAAATTCAAAGTATTCTCGTTCATGGACGGATTTTCCGGATATAATCAATTTAAAATGGCTTCTGAGGACATGGAAAAAACAATGTTTATCACACCCTAGGGAACATTCTGTTACAGAGTGATTCCCTTCGGATTGAAGAACGCGGGTGCAACGTACCAGAGGGCTATGACAATCCTATTCCGTGATCTGATGCACAAAGAAATTGAGGTATATGTTGATGACATGATTGCCAAATCACAGACCGAAGAAGCGCATGTAGAAGATTTGTTGAAATTGTTTCAGCATTTGAGGAAGTATCATCTCCGCTTGAATTCAAACAAATGCACCTTCGGTGTCCGATCAGGGAAATTGCTAGGTTTCATTGTCAGACAAAAAGGAATTGAAGTTGACCCTAATAAAGTCAAAGCAATTCAAGAAATGCTTGTGCCAAAGACTGAAAAGAAAGTTAGAGGCTTCCTTGGGAGGTTGAATTACATTTCCAGATTTATTTCCCACATGACTGTAACATGTGAACCGATAATTAAGTTGTTAAAGCAATATCAGGGTTGTGTGTGGATAGATAATTGTTAAAGGGCATTCTAAAGTATTAAAGAATATTTGCTTGAACATCCTATCTTGCTCCCTCTTGTTGAAGGAAGACCGTTGATCATGTATCTGGAAGTGTTAGATAATTCTATGGGTTGCATTTTGGGACAACAAGATGAAACAGGGTAGAAGGAATATGCCATTTATTATCATAACAAGAAGTTTACTGACTGTGAGTCACTGTATCCTATGCTGGAAAAGACATGTTGTGCTCTGGCCTGGGCGGAAAAGCGGTTGCAATAATATTTGTTGAATCATACTACTTGGTTGATTTCCAAAATGGATCTAATTAAGTATATTTTTGAAAAGTCTGCTCTTACTGGGAGAATTGCCCATTGGCAGATGTTGTTGTCTAAATATGATATTGAATATCGCACTCAGAAGGCTATAAAAATCAGTGTGTTAGAGGATTATCTTGCTCACCAACCGGTAGATGATTACCAATCTGTTAAGTATGATTTCCATGATGGGGATGTTATGTTTCTGAAAGCAAAAGATTGTGATGAACCTTTGCCTGGGGAAGGTCTGGATCTTGAATCTCGTTAGGGAATGGTATTTAATGGAGCTGTGAATGCTTACGGGAAAGGAATTGGTGTTGTGATTATCACACCTCATGGATCACACATTCCTTTTACTGCAAGGCTGGCATTTTATTGTACTAATAATATGGCATAGTATGAAGCTTGTACCATGGGTCTTGAGGAGGCCATTGATCTCAGAATCAAAGTTTTAGATGTGTATGGAGATTCAGCTTTGGTAGTAAATCAGATTAAAGGAGAATGGGATACCCGTCACCCTGGATTGATTCCCTACAAAACTATGCTAGAAGACTATTACCCTTCTTTAATAAAGTTGAATTCCATCATATTCCTAGAGATGTAACTCATATGGCAGATGCTTTGGCAACTTTGGCTTCTATGTATCAAGTAAATACTTGGAATGATGTGCCTCATATCACAATGTGACGTCTGGATAGACCGGCTCATGTGTTTGTAGCAGAGGGAGAAACAGATGAGAAACCTTGGTATTATGATATCAAACATTTTCTCTAGACTCAGGAATACCCGACTGATGCATCAAATAAAGACAGAAAGACATTGAGAAGGTTTACAGGTAGCTTCTTCCTCAATGAGGATGTGTTATACAAAATAAATTAGGGGCAGCTGTTGTACCCCAAATTTTGACCTAAGATACCATCTCTCATCTGCATCATTACATTGCAAGTGTTTTGATCTTTTGATTTTTTTAAAATTCATAACTTTTTTTCGAGTCGAGAGCTGTTTATTTTTGAACGCTAAATTTATTAACTGATCAAGACTTAAATGATGTTTATTAATTATTTATCATCTTAAATTTAAATAATTGGAATTTATTTTCAATTATTATATAATTCAAAGATCTATAAATAATAAAATAAATATTTGAAAAGAGGCATATTAATCGTTCAGACAGTGTTTATTTATTATTTATTATCTTAAATTTAAATAATTGAAATTTATTTTCAGTTATTACATAATTTAAAGATTTATGAATAATATAATAAATATTTGAAAAGAAGTTCATTAATTGGTCAATAATGATTATTTAATTATTTATCATTCTAAGTTAAATAATTGAAATTCTATTTTAATTATTATAATTTAGAAAATTATGAATAACGAATTAAATAATTGAAATTATTATTTGATCAATGATGTTTATTTATGCGTTTGTTATTCTGAATTTAAGTGATTGAAATTGATTTTCAATTATTATACAATTTAAAGAATTATAAACGATAAATAAAATAATTGGAAAGAAAAGAATTGACGGGGAAATAATAGAATTTTATTTCACTTTATTCTTTTTTATTACAATTGTTATTTAAATATTGTATTATTTACAAAATATTTATAATAACAAATTACATAAAAGTTTAAAGTAAAATAGAACTATATTTCTAAGATTCTAATTATAAATCTTCTATCCAATGCTTTTGTCTGCTCATTTAATTTTACCTGCAAAAACAATTAAAAGAAAAGTCAGAATTGAATAAATAATTAAAAGCAGAAAATTATTTATTAGTGTTCATCATTAAAAACAAACGGCTGGAATCAGTTTACCCTTTTTGCAAATCACGGGATTTCTCCCGGTTCACAAAAAAGGGGGGGATTTTTATTTTTCATAAATGAATGCACAATTTAAAACATGCACAAATTCATTTTATTTTTCAAAACTGAATATGCATAATTTCTTTTGTCAAAAATGCACATTTCAAAATATACACAGCATACAAAATCCACAACATATGCATAAACAAATGACATATTCAATTCCAACGTAAACCTATGCCCACATAGAAGAAGTCAAAAACTTAAGCTCCATGCAGTAGACAAAAGAAATATGCAGTTCAAAACCATTTTGCAAGCATAAAACATTTCCCATTTCATCATTTTTCCAGCATGTTTACTTTTTCAGAACAGTAAGTACACATCATTTTTATGCATCAATGTACTTAGGAGAGAGAAGAGAGAAAGAAATATGGTTTTGCAGGTTTTGGTTTAGGCAGAAGGAATTACAAAACAAAGCTACAACAGTAACTCAGTAAAAAAAAGAAGCACAAGAATAGAATACCAACAAAACTGATGTAACAGTAATATGCAGAAGGCCAAGAATATTGTAAAATATTCAAATCTCCAACCTGTAACATAAAACCTAAGCCTGCAACGTACACAAAGATCCCAAGTAATTGTATAACATAACACAAGAACCCTTCAACAAGAAAAAAAAAGAGTCAAGCCTGCCTAAGCAACATAAAACCATTCCTACTGTCAAACCAAAAAACCATATGGCCTAACGTTCAAACCTGCTACTGCATTACCAAACCTGCTACTGCATTACCAAACCTGCCTACTGCATTATCAAGGCCTCCACCACAAAAACCAGAAACACATAACCATATCAAAATCATATGGCCTAACAACCAATTTCCATCAACCATAACCATTTCATACACCATTCATAACCTACTGTCAAACCAAAAAACACCATAACCTTTTTTCAAAACCTCAACCATTTCAAAAACCATAACCTACTGTAAAAACCAGTAGAACCATCAACAACCAAAATCAAACACCATAACCATTACCATAAACCTTCAATATACTGTCCAACCAAAAAAACCAATTCAAATATCAAACAATATCAAACCATGTCCAAACAATAGCAAGCATACCATCAGGCCTCAGATTACCTCATCACTGGCCAACAAAAAAGCAACAGAAAGTATACAGTAGCGAAATCAGAAAGAAGAAGAGAAAAAATGTGAATATCATCAAGCTAGTCAAAAAATCTTTTTTTAACATAGCATTCAAAATATTCAAAGCACCAAAAACCTCAGTAGCCAGTAGCAGTAGCGAGAGAAGAAGAGGAAAAAGCAAAGAAAAAGGGCCAAAAGGAACGAAGTACCGGTAAGTCCGAAGCAAGCTCACAGCGCCTCCACCGTCCTTCCTTGCCCAGCCTCCTAGCTCACCTCAACCTCTCCTCCGTCCCCAAGGTATCTCTTCTCTTTTCTTTTCTTCAAAAAATGCTTCAAAACAACATAATGAAACAAACAGAATCAAAATCACGAGCATGCAAACCGTAACCAAAACGTAAAGATTTGAGAGATAATGTTTGTACCGTGAATTCGTGACCGTCGCCCTAATGCTCGGACTGGAGGGAAGAGAAGGATGATATGGAGGTGGCTTGGGCCGTGGAATACAGTAGCGAAGCAAGAGACGAAGAGATGAGTCACGCGAAGAAGACAACGATGAGCGTCGTTCTCTCAACCTTAACCCTAATCCCCAATTACCAAATGCGTTTAACCCTTGAAACAAAATTATGAAACATTATTTGGACCAGCCTTTCTGCCTAAAGCCCAAACAGACCTCTTTGTGTACCCCCCCCCCCCCCCCCCCCCCCTTGTCTTAGCTTTGATTAGGCCCCCTTAAACACCCTTGGCCCATATAATTGTTCTTCTAGCTTTTTTATTTACTTTTTTTCATTTTTATTCCTTTTTTAGTTTTTAGAAATATTACTAACTTAATTTAATTAATTAGTAGCTTAATCAATTAATAATTTAAGTAAAACATTTTAATTATTTTTACCTTTTGTTTATTGAATTTAACTTTAGGTTTATTTGGTAATTTTTAAATATCCTTTTTTAATTAGGTTTAAGTTAGTTTTTTTTTAAGTATTCATTTAGTTTGTTTATTTAATAATTACTAAATATAATAATGCCTTATATAGAACTCTAAAAATATATAAAAAATAGAAACTTAAAAAACTCAAAAAAATATTTTTGTTTTCCTTAATTAATTCTCATTACCTTTATCCATGTAAAAAATGCGTAAAAAATGAAAACTATTAAAAACATTTTTCTTTTCATTAATATTAAATAAAAATCCAAAAATGCATATTTACACCATTTGGTCATTTATTTAACTGTTGTTATTTAATCATTATCCGCATAATTTTTTCTGTTTAATTATTTCATATTTACTTGTTTATTCTGTTTACGTTTAAATCCAAGGGAAAAAACGATAAATTTATTGACTTCATGTCCTCAAATCCAATTGCGCGAACATTCGCATTTCATCAAAACTTAGGATAATTTTTTCTTCAAATACCCAATCTTTTCAAAACTTATACCCTTTTAAGCAAAAACTTCGACGTTAGGTCGTCGCATCGTCAAAAACCCGTCCGTACCCCTTTTTCGGCCAAAACGATTCATTTTTCTTCAAACGATCAATTTTAATAAACAGATATTTCAAAAGGTTCCTATAGAGTACTATAGATGCAGTGGGTGCTAATACCTTCCCATTGTATAACCAGCCCCCGAACCATAGATCTTTTCAAAAACGTCTTGTATTTTTATTACTTTTAAAAAGTATTATTTACATCGCATATTTAGGGTTTTATTTCTCTCTTTCCCCTTCTCCCTTGGAAACAATAAAGCGCGGTGGCGACTCTTGCTTTTGTGAGACGAATTAATCAATAATTCGATCTCCGATTTACCCCGCTACATTTTTTATCGCTACAGAATTGGCGACTCTGCTGGGGACAGATTGACCTCTTGCTGGTCCATCCCTAAGTGGGTTAAGCCTAGTTTGTTTTATCTGTTTTATTATTATTTGTTTGTTTGATTATGTGTTTATATTGGGGTTGTTTGGGTTTTTGTGAAGGACAAATCCTATACCCGGATTAAGTAACACTTAAGGAATAGGACGGGCGGTACAGTCATGTTAACTTCGAGGGAGTAATCCCGAAGAAGGAGGCATGAGATCCCCCACTCAATGGAAGGCCCTCTTGAACTTAATATTTGTTTACCGAGTAATCGGGAAGATGTTATTATTTTCGACCTAGGAGCCCGAGAAGTTGAGGACCGTAGAACCCTAACCCATCTTGGCCTTTTTAGGTGTAGCGCGGAGACTATAACGGAGTAATTCGGAAGTAGTTGTTACGCGATGCTACGCTCGGACGAGTTTCTCTTGAGAATATTGCTAATTATTGAGTAATCAAGACGTTGGTAATATCCGAAATAGGAATGTAGACTCTAGGAACTCTTAGAACCTTGTCTTACAGGTGCAATTGAACCGTTAGTACATACCTTTGGGTGGGCTTTACCCTCGACTCCATGCTGAACGTTGAACCTTTGAACCCCATGTTTGTGAACTTGTGTGTGACTATTGCATTATCATTCATTCATGCATTCATCAACATCTTTGTAAAAAAAAAACTTGTTTTTCAAGGAACTTCGGAATGATTTTTGCAGACATCTAAAGTATTATGGAATTTGGAAGGAGAAACACTCGAAGCTTTAGTTTTAAGGAGCCCGAGATTGAAGAACTGAAGAGTTTGATTCCGAAGATCGAGAACCCGACGGATTTTCAGAAGAAGTATGGGTCCATTATACCTCTCATGAAGCGCAAGATGAAGGAAGGCATTCTTAATACGTTGGTTCAATTCTACGATCCTTTGTATCGATGTTTCACCTTTCTGGATTACCAGTTGATGCCCACCTTAGAAGAGTATTCCTACATACTTGGTTTGCCGATCACCGACTGTGTTCCTTTTTCTGGATTAGAAGAGGAGCCCAAATCTCACGAGATAGCGACCATCACCCACTTGAAGAAGTCAGAGATAGAGGAGAACATGACTACAAAAGGGGGAATCCGAGGTTTGTCTGCACAGTTTTTGTTGAGGAAAGCTCGTCATTTTGCTGAGATAAAAGATACTGTTGCCTTTGAAAACGTGTTTGCTTTACTCGCTTATGGTCTATTCTTGTTCCCTAACGTTGATAAATTTGTGGATATCAACGCCATCAGAATTTTCTTGATTGGAAATCCGGTCCCTACGCTGCTCGGAGATACCTACTACTCCATCCATCTTCGAAACTCTTATCAAGGAGGGATGATTATTTGTTGTGCACCGTTGTTGTATCAGTGGTATGTTTCTCATCTACCTGGGTCTGATGTTTTATGGGATCTCGAGAAGGAACCGCGATGGGCGCCAAAGATTATGGCTCTTACTCATTTCGACATTGACTGGTATAATCGAGTTTACTACGACGTGAAGATCATCGATAGCTGTGGTGCTTTTCCTAACGTGCCTCTTCTCGGTACGAGAGGTGGAATCAAATATAACCTTGTTCTCGCGCGCCGTCAGTTTGGGTACCCGATGAGAGATAAACCAAACAACATCCATGTGAGTGGTTTCTTTCTACAGGAAGGACAAGATCATCAGGAAGCTAAGAGGGAGATTGAAGGAGCTTGGCGCCATATCCATAGGAAAGGGAGAGATATGTTAGGACATAGAGGTGCCGTTTCTTTGGAGCCTTACCTACAGTGGGTCCGTGCTAGGGCTTGTGCTCTCAAAATTCCCTATAAACTTAAGAAACATTTATTCCCCACTGTTGCACCATCATCTGTTGTTATCCCTATCGCGAATATAGGAGAATACCAAGGAAATCTGGCTAGGATGAAGTCCGAGAGGGATGCTTGGAAAGAAAAGTACCATATGTTTGAATATGAGAATCGAGTCCTGACTCGACAGTTAAAAGAAAAGGAGGAGTTGCTGTTTATTCAAGACGGCTGGTTCATTGATCACGGTGAGAAGCTTCGTCAAAAGGATGCCTTGCTGAAGAAGTATGCTAGTGAAAGGAAGAGAAAGAAGGAAGGTTCGTTAAGCGTGGCTCCCGTTCCTAATCCGCAGAAGGAAATCATTGATCGACTGGTAGCTGAGAAGAAAGAGATGGAAGACTTTTATGAAGAGAAGATCAAGAAGCTCCAGTTACAGTTGGTGTTTGGTCCTTCATCTGAGGATTCTGAGTGATCTTTAGCTTTTAGTTTTATTTTATTGATGTCATTTTGTAAAACAATGTAAAAGAGCTTCATGCTCCAAAGTTATAATTTATTGCTTTATTATGGGCTTCATGCTCCAAATTTGTAATTTATTGCTTTATTTTGGGCTTCATGCTCCAAAGTTGTAATTTATTGCTTTATTTTGGACTTCATGTTTTAAAATTGTAATTTATCGCTTTATTATGGATTCCATGTTTCGAGGTTGTAATTTACTGCTTTTATTATTGGGTTGTTATCCCAAAGTTGTAATTTATTGCTTTGATATTCCAAGTTGTAAGTTGTAATTTACTGTTTTCAATTAATGGATTGAGTTTTTGTTGTTCCAAATTCCTTTACCATTGATGTATGCAAAATTATCAAGGTTCCTTGAAAAACTATTAAAATGGATCATCATTTACATCACACATCATGCATCATTCAACATTCCACTTCACATGTTTTATAGAGTCTTATCCTTGTTCTTTTTCCACTCCAAAAGGTTGTCAAGCTGTCTCACTGATACGACACTCGAGCCAATCGTCAGAGGAAAATGGAAGATCTGGAACAGGAAAACCATGAGCTTCGTGGGGAGGTTGCTACACTTCGTGTCGAGATGGAAAAGTTAACTGCATTAGTGGAAAGTTTGGTGGCTGTTCAGAATTAGCCATCGACTACAGCTGCCGAGATTCAGACTTCAACTCCAGTGGTTTCCGAGATTGTCACCGTTCCTACATCCGTGACTCAAATCAACTCTCCGCTTCAACATCAGATGCCGAAAGGTTTTCCGTGGGGAATGCCTTACAAATTTGTGCTAGAGGGGTATCAGCCTGTCGTACAACCTTTATTTCAACCTGCTTTGTCTCTTCCTTAGCCAGAGACAACTGCCATACCTCCAGTAATTCCGTCTGTGACACCGTTTCCGCAACCGGTAATGACAATTGTCGCTCCTGTGGTCCATTCTGTGCCATACTTGAATGAACCTACTTATCCTGCCGAGCCTGCTGAAAGCATGGGTCTTTTTGATAGAATGGAAGAGTTTCAGGATCAGTTCCAGGAAATGCAGAAAGAGCTTAGAGCATTAAAGGGGAAAGATTTGTTTGGGAAGAACACGCATGACCTTTGTTTAGTTCTGAATGTCATGATTCCAGCAAAATTCAAAGTGCCAGACTTTGAGAGATATAAGGGGGATTCGTGTCCTAGAAGCCATTTGACAATGTACGTGAGAAAGATGTCTACGTATTCCGATGATCATGACTTGTTGATTCATTATTTTCAAGATAGTTTGACGGGTGCTGCTCTAAAGTGGTATATGGGTTTAGACAGTATTCGGATCCGCAACTTCAACGATCTTAGCGAAGCTTTTGTCCACCAGTATAAGTATATCGTTGACATGGCACCGGACAGGGATCAACTCCGGGCGATGTCACAGAGAGACCGAGAATCTTTTAAGGAATACGCCCAGAGGTGGCGTGAAATTGCTGCTCAAATCTATCCACCTCTTGAAGAGAAAGAGATGACTAAGATATTCTTGAAGACTTTAGGTTCCTTTTACTATGAAAGAATGATAGCCAGCGCACCCAGTGACTTCACCGAAATGGTAAGCATGGGCATGCGGTTAGAGGAAGCGATTCGTGAAGGGAGTTTGGTTAAAGAAGGAAGTCAGTCTAGCAGTACTAAGAAGTTTGGAAGTGTTTTCTCGAAAAGAAAAGAGCAGGATGTCAGCGCATTGTTCCCAGGTAGACCTAGGAGAGATTACTCTCACGTTGCGGCAGTCACCCCGGCTGTCCGCCCAGCTTTGATGACCCCAGCTCATCAAACTCCACCAACTCAACAACGGCCATTTCAGCAGCAGCCTCGACAACAGGCTTATCCATTCAACAATCAGAACCGTTCACCCAGAAAACCGCAGTTCGATGCCATTCCTATGACTTATACTGAATTGTTCCCTGCTCTTATCAGAAAGAATCTCATAACAACAAAGCCTCCTCCTGTCGCACCGAACAGTACTTCTCCGTGGTACAAGGCGGATCAGTTTTGTGAATATCATCAAGGGTCGCCGGGGCACAACCTTGAGAACTGTTTTGCTTTGAAGGCGGATGTGCAGAGATTGATTAAGAATGGTATCTTGTCTTTCAAGGATGTTAATCCAAATGTTAGAGCTAATCCTTTGCCTCGACATGGGGCAGCTTCAGTGAATATGGTGGAAGGTTGTCCGGAGAAGTTTCGAGTTTTTCAAGTTGAACACATAAGAGAGTCGTTGATCAGGTTACATCAGAGTTTGAGAAGACTTTCCTTTGTTAGACATCAGCATGATTATGATGTTTGTGAATTTTGTTCAAGAGAGGTTGATTGTCCTATTGTGAAGGAGGATATTCAGAAGTTGCTAGACCAGAGAGTTATCACTATTACGTATGACAGAAATCCGGAGGATGAAGTGAATGTTATTATACCACAATTCAATTTGCCTGAATCAGTAGAGATCGCTTACGACAGTCAGACTGCACCTGTTGATCCTTTGATTATTTACCCACCTGGTCCTGTGCCTTACAACTCAGACCAAGTTGTACCGTATAAGTATAATGCCACAATGATTGAGAATGGGGTAGAAGTCCCTATACCAACAAGACCGTCTTTTGTTAACATTGCTGATGTGAGTAGAGTTACGAGAAGTGGACGTGTTTTTGCAGCAGTACCTTTGAAGAGACCAGAAGTTCAAGTCAGGAGACCCATACCTGCAGAAGTTCCAGTGAGAAATGTTGAACCAAGGGTTGAGATAGGCCGATCCAGTGAACCTATCCCTCACCCTGAGGATGATGAGATCTTGAAGCTTATCAAGAGAAGTGAATATAAGATTGTGGACCAACTTTTGCAAACTCCTTCCAAGATTTCTTTGCTTGCTTTACTGAGAGATTCTGGTGCCCATAGAGAAGCTTTGATGAAGGTCTTGGACCAGGCGTTCGTGGATCATGATGTGACGGTTGACCAATTTGATGGAATTGTGGGGAATATTACTTCGTGTAACAATCTTGGTTTCAGTGATGAAGAACTCCCGGAGGAGGGGAGGAACCACAATATGGCTTTGCATATCTCAGTAAGTTGTGGAAATGATACCTTATCAAGTGTGTTGGTGGATACAGGTTCGTCGTTGAATGTGATGCCCAAGACTACGTTATCTCGGCTTTCATATCCAGGTGCTCCTATGAGACCTAATGGAGTAATTGTTAAAGCGTTCGATGGTTCTAGGAAGACAGTCATTGGTGAAGTGGATCTTCCTATAGTGATTGGTCCCCATACTTTTCAAATCACTTTTCAAGTGATGGATATTCGTGCTGCCTACAGTTGCTTATTGGGTCGTCCCTGGATCCATGATGCAGGGGCAGTCACCTCTACGCTCCATCAGAGACTGAAGTTTGTAAGGCATGGGAAGCTAGTAATGATTGGGGGAGAGCAAGCTATGGTGGTAAGCCATTTATCATCATTCTCTTTTATTGATGATGACGAGGATGTTGGAACCCAGTTCCAAGGTCTTTCTGTTGCCAAGAATGCAGTGAAGAAGCAAGGGGCATCCATCTCTTCTTTTGAGGATGCGCGGCGAGTGGTGGAAAGTGGTTCAGCCGAAGGATGGGGCCAGGTGTTGACTTTGCCCGAGAACAAATCCGGGGAAGGTCTTGGTTTTTGTCCTGTGTCTGCAAGAGTCAAGAAGGAGGTGGTTGTTCGTCCGATTCAAGAGGTTTTCCGAAGTACAGGGTTTATACATCCTGAGGTTGATGCTATCATAGAAGATGATTCCGAGGAAGATTTGCCCGATTTTGTGGCGCCTGGATTGGCTTGCCAAAACTGGATAGCTGTTGACGTTCCTATTGTTATGCACATTTCCGAGTAATGTTTTGTTTTGTTTTTCTTTGAAAAAATTCGCTCTGCCCAAGGCGAAAAGTATTTTGTGTCGGGCTATGAAAAATAATTCCTTTTGCTCTGCCCAAGGCAAAAGAGAAATGTCTGGGCTCTTTGTTTCAAGTATTTCCCTTCAATAAATAAAAATGTTACTTTGTCCACTACTGTTTTATTTTTCACATTTTTTCTGGGAAATAGCAATGAAAATTAATTGGTAGTAATAGGAAATATAATAACCTTTTTGTTTTATTTGCACAAATCGATTTCTAAAATAAAGCATAATCATATGTGCAGATTAATCCATGACTTAACCATCGAAAACAATGATCCTATGCCCTCTCCCAACTTTTAATTCCCTGTGTTCAGAGCCGAAGAAGAGGATGATGAAGAGGTTCCTGTTGAGATTTCCCGTTTGCTTGAGCATGATGAGAAGGTCATTCAACCGTTTGAAGAACCTTTAGAGTTGGTCAACTTGGGTGATGAAAAAGATAGAAAGGAAGTTAAAGTCGGAGCACTGCTTATCCCGGAAGTTAAAGAGAAAATGTTGGAGCTTCTCAAAGAGTATGTCGATGTGTTTGCTTGGTCCTACCAAGACATGCCAGGTTTGGACAACGATATTGTGGAGCATCGTTTACCGTTGAGACCTGAATGTCCGCCAATCAAGAAGAAGCTGAGAAGGACTCGTCCCGATATGGCTGACAAAATCAAAGAGGAGGTTCAGAAGCAGATTAATGCAGGTTTCCTTGTGACATCGGTTATCCTCAGTGGTTAGCCAACATAGTGCCTGTTGCAAAGAAAGATGGCAAGGTTCGGATGTGTGTAGACTACAGAGATCTGAATAGAGCTAGCCCGAAGGACGACTTCCCATTACCTCACATTGACGTATTGGTCGACAGTACCGCCAAGTTCAAAGTCTTCTCTTTCATGGATGGTTTCTCTGGTTACAATCAAATCAAGATGGCGCCAGAAGATATGGAGAAGACCGCTTTCATTACACCTTGGGGAACTTTCTGTTATCGGGTTATGCCGTTTGGTTTGAGGAATGCTGGCGCAACATACCAGAGAGCCATGACTGCTTTGTTCCATGACATGATGCATAAGGAGATCGAAGTGTATGTGGATGACATGATTGCCAAATCACAGACTGAGGAGGATCACTTGGAACATTTGTTGAAGTTATTCCAGCGTTTGAGGAAGTACAAACTCCGTCTGAATCCCAACAAGTGCAATTTTGGTGTTCGTTTTGGAAGACTTTTGGGTTTCATTGTCAGTCAGAAAGGTATTGAGGTAGATCCTGATAAAGTCAAAGCTATTCGAGAAATGCCCGCACCCAAGACGGAAAAACAAGTAAGAGGATTCCTTGGGAGACTGAATTATATTTCTAGATTTATATCTCATATGACTGCTACCTGTGGGCCGATTTTCAAGCTTCTCAGAAAGAACCAAGGATGTGTGTGGACAGAAGATTGTCAGAGAGCTTTTGATAGCATCAAAGAATATTTGCTTGAACCTCCCATTTTGATTCCTCCGGTGGAAGGAAGACCTTTGATTATGTACCTGACTATATTGGAAGATTCCATGGGATGTGTGCTTGGTCAACAAGATGAGACTGGAAGGAAGGAACATGCTGTATATTATCTGATTAAGAAATTCACAGACTGTGAATCTCGGTACTCATTGCTTGAGAAAACCTGTTGTGCCTTAGCTTGGGCTGCTCGCCGTCTGCGCCAGTATATGATTAACCACACCACTTGGTTGATCTCCAAAATGGATCCGATCAAGTATATCTTTGAGAAGCCCGCCTTATCTGGAAGAATAGCCCGTTGGCAGATGTTGTTATCTGAATATGACATTGAGTATCACACTCAGAAAGCAATCAAAGGGAGTATTTTAGCCGATCATTTGGCTCACCAACCAATTGAAGATTATCAATCCATCAAGTTTGATTTCCTAGATGAAGATGTTATGTACTTGAAAGCTAAAGATTGTGAAGAGCTGTTACCTGAAGAAGGACCTGATCCTGAGTCGCATTGGGGTTTGATATTTGACGGAGCTGTGAATTCTTATGGGAATGGAATTGGGGCAATCATCGTCACTCCCCGAGGCACTCATATCCCGTTCACAGCAAGATTGAAGTTTGATTGCACGAACAACATAGCGGAATATGAGGCATGTATTATGGGTCTCGAAGAAGCAGTGGATCTAAGGATTAAGATTCTTGATATTTACGGAGATTCGGCATTGGTGATTAATCAAATCAAAGGAGAATGGGAGACTCGTCATCCTGGTTTGATCCCTTACAGAGACTATGCTAGAAGATTGTTAACTTTCTTCAACAAAGTGGAATTACATCATATCCCTAGAGATGAGAACCAGATGGCTGATGCTTTAGCTACTTTGTCCTCAATGTTTCAAGTGAATGGTTGGAACGACGTGCCTACGATCAGAGTTATGCGCCTTGACAGACCTGCTCATGTGTTCTCAGTAGAAGAGGCTACCGACGACAAACCATGGTTCTATGACATTAAACGTGTTCTTCAAACTCAAGAGTACCCGCCTGGGGCATCCAATAAAGATAGGAAGACGTTGAGAAGATTAGCAAGAAGTTTCTTTCTCAATGAAGAAGTTTTGTATAAGAGGAACTACGACATGGTCTTGCTCAGATGCGTAGACAGACGTGAAGCAGACATGCTGATGCAAGAAGTGAATGAAGGATCCTTTGGCACTCATGCCAATGGACATGCGATGGCTAGAAAGATGTTGAGGGCTGGTTACTATTGGATGACGATGGAATCTGATTGCTGCAAATATGTGAAGAAGTGTCATAAATGCCAGATTTATGCGGACAAGATGCATGTGCCGCCGACCCTCCTCAATGTTATCTCTTCACCTTGGCCTTTCTCTATGTGGGGCATTGATATGATTGGAATGATCGAACCCAAAGCTTCAAATGGTCATCGTTTCATCTTGGTAGCGATCGATTATTTTACTAAGTGGGTGGAAGCAGCATCTTATGCTAATGTAACCAGACAGGTGGTAGTCAGATTTATCAAGAATCAGATTATTTGTCGGTATGGTATCCCGAGCAAGATCATCACTGATAATGGTTCGAATTTGAATAACAAGATGATGAGAGAGCTTTGTGAAGAGTTCAAGATCGAACATCATAATTCTTCTCCTTATAGACCGAAGATGAATGGGGCTGTCGAAGCTACTAACAAGAATATCAAAAAGATTGTCCAGAAGATGGTAGTAACTTATAAAGATTAGCATGAAATGCTTCCATTTGCTTTACACGGATACCGTACTTCAGTTCGAACTTCAACAGGTGCAACCCCATTTTCCCTGGTTTATGGTATGGAAGTTGTACTCCCCGTGGAGGTTGAGATTCCGTCTCTGAGAGTGTTGATGGAAGCTAAACTTTCTGAGGCCGAATGGTGTCAAAGTAGATATGATCAGTTGAATTTAATCGAAGAGAAGAGATTGACAGCTTTGTGTCACGGTCAATTGTATCAGCAGAGAATGAAGAAGGCTTTTTATAAGAAGGTTCGACCACGCGAGTTCAGAGAAGGTGACCTTGTGCTCAAGAAGATATTATCTTTCCAACCTGATTCTAGGGGCAAGTGGGCTCCGAATTATGAAGGACCGTACGTCGTTAAGAAAGTTTTCTCTGGAGGTGCCTTGATTCTCACCAATATGGACGGTGAAGAACTCCCGCGTCCCTTGAACGTCGATGCATTCAAGAAGTATTTCGCTTAGGCAGGCTTTTGGTCAGACCAGTCTTGGCATTTGAGCACATTTTGGAATTCGAAGTTGTTAGGGAGAATAGCGATCATTGTTTTTGTGTAACCCTTTTATTTCATGAACTATTTTCCAGACTTTTGTAAACCGTTGGAGTCGTATTGTTAGCGAACTACCACATTATTAATAAAGTTTGAGCATTTACCTTTTGTGGGCAAAATTTTAATTTTTGTGGAAATACTTGAAACCAATTTACTTAAAGTATTCTTATTTTAAAAAAAATGTATCATGAATAACGAAAGGAATATTAACAGTTGTTTCGAAGATGGTCAAGCCGTGGAAGGCAAAACAGTACAGTATTTTATCCTTGCATGATGAGCTTGTTTTCTTTTGAAATCATCATGAGGTGTTATTTGTGTAAGCTCGTGTTTCTGGTGGTACAAAGTTTGGTGACTCCCCAAGTGTACCAGTTAAGATTTGTTTCAGTTGGCTTTGTTAGAGCAGATTTCTAAGTGTGGTACGCTTTGTCTCATGCCAGTGGTCTATTGGTATTAGAAGATTGGATTTGAACACTTTTCTCCTCAGAAGACTTGAGCCTTGTGGCGTGTTACGCTCTGACGTTGCTTTGTGTTTCCAGTTCCATTTATCTTCCGTCTTCCAGGATTGGCCGAGTATCTATCTTGTCATGACATCCTATTCTGTCTGTTCGTTTTGTCAGCATAACATTCATTTATTCACTTACACTTATATCATGCACGCATACTCACATTTGCCGTTTGACTTTTGGGTTGTATTTTGTTTATTCAAATAACGTACATGTTTCTTTCCAAGTAGAAGGTTAGCTTAAGCAGAAAATGTGCTTCCTTTCTAAATTCGCCAACTGAGCTAATCCTCATGGATGATTTTTGATTTAGCTCACCTTGTCCATTTCTGGATAGGATGAATTCCCCAATCGAGTTGCTTTCTCATTGGGTGGAGTCTTGTTTGACTGTTTTTCTCTTTAGTTATTCCTGGATGAAGTTGTTGTCTCTTGCATAGGCTATCTCATGATTTTTCCCAGTGAAATCGCGACCTAGACAGATGGTGCATTTATTTTGCACATTTATATGTGATATCCTTGGGAATGGACTGATTCATGATTCTCTCTGACGAAGATTTTATTCTCTACCGGTGTCGTCGCAACTTCTTTCTGAGTTACTCTTCGGAAAACGACAAGCGGCAGCTCTTCACGAGCAACTTGTGCGTATGTTATCATCGTTGGAAAATGCCAAGCGGCAGCTCTTCACGAGCAACTTGTGCGTTATTATTATTTTCGGAAAACGGCAAGCGGCAGCTCTTCACGAGCAACTTGTACGTCATTTTATCTTATGGAAAACGACAAGCGGCATCTCTTCACGAGCAACTTGTGCATTATTATTTTTGGAAAACAGCAAGTGGCAGCCTCTTTATTTGAGCAGCTTGTATGTTATCGGTATTTTCTTTGGACGACAGCAAGTGGCAGCCTCTTTATTTGAGCAGCTTGTATGTTATTGGTATTTTCTTTGGACGACAGCAAGTAGCAGCCTCTTTATTTGAGCAGCTTGTACGTTATCGGTATTTTCTTTGGAAGACGACAAGTGGCAGTTTCTTTATTTGAACAACTTGCGTATCTACAATATTATTATATCAGCATTAATGAGTATATCTCCGGAAATCTCGCAGAGAAGCTTGCCATGAATCATTACCTTCGGAAGTCGGTAATCCATCATCAGCAAGATTGATTGCTTTTCGTCTATCTTTAACCTTGGGTTGCGAACTCACTGTTTTGGGTCAATAATCTGTTTTATGGCCTATGCAAGGTGCCTTCTTTGTTAGGGTCAGAGGTCGTATTCCCTCAATTTTATTCGCTGTCAAGAGTCTGTCGTTTGAAGTTGATAGCTTATTTCCCAAGTAATGTATAATCCATGTCTATGTGTTTTGTTGGTGTTCGATTCCTCCAACATTGTCTTGTTTCATACAATATCTTTCTCTGTGAATTCAATCACTGCATTCATATCAAACATAAGGGCGGCATCTTAGGACAAAATTTGCGTAATTATGTATTTAAGTACCTTCAATCTCGTCGAAACGAAGACTTTAATCTTCGTATCTCCGGATAGAAGAAACTTAAATAGGGGCAGCTGTTGTACCCCAAATTTTGACCTAAGATACCATCTCCCATCTGCATCATTATATTGCAAGTGTTTTGATCTTTTGATTTTTTAAAAATTCATAACTTTTTTCGAGTCGAGAGCTGTTTATTTTTGAACGCTAAATTTATTAACTGATCAAGACTTAAATGATGTTTATTAATTATTTATCATCTTAAATTTAAATAATTGGAATTTATTTTCAATTATTATATAATTCAAAGATCTATAAATAATAAAATAAATATTTGAAAAGAGGCATATTAATCGTTCAGACAGTGTTTATTTATTATTTATTATCTTAAATTTAAATAATTGAAATTTATTTTTAGTTATTACATAATTTAAAGATTTATGAATAATATAATAAATATTTGAAAAGAAGTTCATTAATTGGTCAATAATGATTATTTAATTATTTATCATTCTAAGTTAAATAATTGAAATTCTATTTTAATTATTATAATTTAGAAAATTATGAATAACGAATTAAATAATTGAAATTATTATTTGATCAATGATGTTTATTTATGCGTTTGTTATTCTGAATTTAAGTGATTGAAATTGATTTTCAATTATTATACAATTTAAAGAATTATAAACGATAAATAAAATAATTTGAAAGAAAAGAATTGACGGGGAAATAATAGAATTTTATTTCACTTTATTCTATTTTATTACAATTGTTATTTAAATATTGTATTATTTACAAAATATTTATAATAACAAATTACATAAAAGTTTAAAGTAAAATAGAACTATATTTCTAAGATTCTAATTCTAAATCTTCTATCTAATGCTTTTGTCTGCTCATTTAATTTTACCTGCAAAAACAATTAAAAGAAAAGTCAGAATTGAATAAATAATTAAAAGCAGAAAATTATTTATTAGTGTTCATCATTAAAAACAAACGGCTGGAATCAGTTTACCCTTTTTTGCAAATCACGGGATTTCTCCCGGTTCACAAAAAAGGGGGGAATTTTTATTTTTCATAAATGAATGCACAATTTAAAACATGCACAAATTCATTTTATTTTTCAAAACTGAATATGCATAATTTATTTTGTCAAAAATGCATATTTCAAAATATGCACAGCATACAAAATCCACAACATATGCATAAACAAATGACATATTCAATTCCAACGTAAACCTATGCCCACATAGAAGAAGTCAAAAACTTAAGCTCCATGCAGTAGACAAAAGAAATATGCAGTTCAAAACCATTTTGCAAGCATAAAACATTTCCCATTTCATCATTTTTCCAGCATGTTTACTTTTTCAGAACAGTAAGTACACATCATTTTTATGCATCAATGTACTTAGGAGAGAGAAGAGAGAAAGAAATATGGTTTTGCAGGTTTTGGTTTAGGCAGAAGGAATTACAAAACAAAGCTACAGCAGTAACTCAGTAAAAAAAAGAGGCACAAGAATAGAATACCAACAAAACTGATGTAACAGTAATATGCAGAAGGCCAAGAATATTGTAAAATATTCAAATCTCCAACCTGTAACATAAAATCTAAGCCTGCAACGTACACAAAGATCCCAAGTAATTGTATAACATAACACAAGAACCCTTCAACAAGAAAAAAAAAAGAGAGTCAAGCCTGCCTAAGCAACATAAAACCATTCCTACTGTCAAACCAAAAAACCACATGGCCTAACGTTCAAACCTGCTACTGCATTACCAAATCTGCCTACTGCATTATCAAGGCCTCCACCACAAAAACCAGAAACACATAACCATATCAAAATCATATGGCCTAACAACCAATTTCCATCAACCATAACCATTTCATACACCATTCATAACCTACTGTCAAACCAAAAAACACCATAACCTTTTTTCAAAACCTCAACCATTTCAAAAACCATAACCTACTGTAAAAACCAGTAGAACCATCAACAACCAAAATCAAACACCATAACCATTACCATATTCAATATACTGTCCAACCAAAAAAACCAATTCAAATATCAAACAATATTAAACCATGTCCAAACAATAGCAAGCATACCATCAGGCCTCAGATTACCTCATCACTGGCCAACAAAAAAGCAACAGAAAGTATACAGTAGCGAAATCAGAAAGAAGAAGAGAAAAAACGTGAATATCATCAAGCTAGTCAAAAAATCTTTTTTAACATAGCATTCAAAATATTCAAAGAACCAAAAACCTCAGTAGCCAGTAGCAGTAGCGAGAGAAGAAGAGGAAAAAGCAAAGAAAAAGGGCCAAAAGGAGCGAAGTACCGGTAAGTCCGAAGCAAGCTCACAGCGCCTCCACCGTCCTTCCTTGCCCAGCCTCCTAGCTCACCTCAACCTCTCCTCCGTCCCCAAGGTATCTCTTCTCTTTTATTTTCTTCAAAAAATGCTTCAAAACAACATAATGAAACAAACAGAATCAAAATCACGAGCATGCAAACCGTAACCAAAACGTAAAGATTTGAGAGATAATGTTTGTACCGTGAATTCGTGACCGTCGCCCTAATGCTCGGACTGGAGGGAAGAGAAGGATGATATGGAGGTGGCTTGGGCCGTGGAATACAGTAGCGAAGCAAGAGACGAAGAGATGAGTCACGCGAAGAAGACAACGATGAGCGCCGTTCTCTCAACCTTAACCCTAATCCCCAATTACCAAATGCGTTTAACCCTTGAAACAAAATTATGAAACATTATTTGGACCAGCCTTTCTGCCTATAGCCCAAACAGACCTCTTTGTGTACCCCCCCCCCCCCCCCCTTGTCTTAGCTTTGATTAGGCCCCCTTAAACACCCTTGGCCCATATAATTGTTCTTCTAGCTTTTTTATTTACTTTTTTTCATTTTTATTCCTTTTTTAGTTTTTAGAAATATTACTAACTTAATTTAATTAATTAGTAGCTTAATCAATTAATAATTTAAGTAAAACATTTTAATTATTTTTACCTTTTGTTTATTGAATTTAACTTTAGGTTTATTTGGTAATTTTTAAATATCCTTTTTTAATTAGGTTTAAGTTAGTTTTTTTTTAAGTATTCATTTAGTTTGTTTATTTAATAATTACTAAATATAATAATGCCTTATATAGAACTCTAAAAATATATAAAAAATAGAAACTTAAAAAACTCAAAAAAATATTTTTGTTTTCCTTAATTAATTCTCATTACCTTTATCCATGTAAAAAATGCGTAAAAAATGAAAACTATTAAAAACATTTTTCTTTTCATTAATATTAAATAAAAATCCAAAAATGCATATTTACACCATTTGGTCATTTATTTAACTGTTGTTATTTAATCATTACCCGCATAATTTTTTCTGTTTAATTATTTCATATTTACTTGTTTATTCTGTTTACGTTTAAATCCAAGGGAAAAAACGATAAATTTGTTGACTTCATGTCCTCAAATCCAATTGCGCGAACATTCGCATTTCATCAAAACTTAGGATAATTTTTTCTTCAAATACCCAATCTTTTCAAAACTTATACCCTTTTAAGCAAAAACTTCGACGTTAGGTCGTCGCATCGTCAAAAACTCGTCCGTACCCCTTTTTCGGCCAAAACGATTCATTTTTCTTCAAACGATCAATTTTAATAAACAGATATTTCAAAAGGTTCCTATAGAGTACTATAGATGCAGTGGGTGCTAATACCTTCCCATTGTATAACCAGCCCCCGAACCATAGATCTTTTCAAAAACGTCTTGTATTTTTATTACTTTTAAAAAGTATTATTTACATCGCATATTTAGGGTTTTATTTCGCTCTTTCCCCTTTTCCCTTGGAAACAATAAAACGCGGTGGCGACTCTTGCTTTTGTGAGACGAATTAATCAATAATTCGATCTCCGATTTACCCCGCTACATTTTTTATCACTACTCATTGAATGGATATCGTTTCATCTTAGTGGAAATTGACTACTTCACCAAATGGGTGGAGGCAGCTTCATATGCTAATGTCACTAAACAGGTGGTAGTGCGCTTTATTAAGATCAATCTCATATGTTGGTATGGTGTGCCAAGCAGAATTATCACTGACAACGGCTTAAATCTGAATAATAAGATGATGATAGAACTTTGTGAAGAATTCAAGATTGTCCACCACAATTCATCTCCTTACAGGCCAAAGATGAATGGGGCTGTTGAAGCTACTAATAAGAACATCAAGAAGATCATCTAGAAAATGGTTGTCACTTATAATGATTGGCATGAGATGCTCCCTTTTGCTTTGCATAGGTATCGAACATCTATGGGCACTTCAACAGGGGAACCCCATTCTCTCTTGTGTATGGCATGGAAGCAATGCTCCCCATTGAAGTTGAGATTCCCTCTTTACGTGAGACAACAGAAACCAGGTTGTCAGAGGTTGAATGGGTTCAGAACAGGTTTGACCAGTTGAATTTGATTGAAGAGAAAAGAAAGATGGCTTTGTGTCGTGGTCAGTTATATCATAACAGAATGAAGAAAGCTTTTGATAAGAAGGTCAAGCCTCACGAATTCAGGGAAGGTGGCCTCGCGCTCAGGAAGATCATTTCTTTCAACGCTGATTCTAGGGGCGAGTGGACTCCCAATTTTGAAGGCCCATATGTTGTCAAGAAAGCCTTCTCTGGCGGTGCATTGATTCTTGAAACAATGGATGGCGAGGAGTTCCCACATCCTTTGAATACAATGGAGTCAAGAAATACTTCGCCTATATAGATAAAAGAACAGCTCTCTAAGACGAAAACCCGAAATGGCGGCTTAGGCAAAAATGAGCGTCTCAGTAGGCCGAAAACCCAAAAGGACGGTCTAGGCAAAAATTAGAGACAAATAGAATAATTTTTCTCGATAAGTTGAAAAACCGCAAGGACAATCTAGGAAAAAGGTAGGGATTTTCTGGAAAGTAACTGCATTAGACAAGATTCTATCATTAAAGCAACAATCTTCTTGGATCCTCACTAATCTTCAACTGAATTCACTGCTCAGGAATTCAAAGTTGTTAGGGAGAATAGCAGTCATTGTATTTCAATGTATCTTTTCCAATGTATATTACCATTTTCCAAACTTTGTAATCATCTATGGAGTCTCGCCATTTGCATACTATCATCCTATTAATAAAGTTTAAAGCTTTTATCCAATTCTTTGCAATTCTTATTTTATTCAGCTTAAAAAGACTTCATTTATTATTGATAGAAATTTTCAAAGCAAACAGATTAAATAACAAAATTGTTTTTTGAAAAAAATTTATAAATTACTTCTTGCTTTAGATTTTGTGACTCAAGGAGAACAAAAATAGTGATTCCAAGGATGGATGAACTCTGAAATTTATGAAGGGATGTGTTCCCCATGAAGGCTCTCCCATGTCACTTTTGTTGGAATGAGTATGGTCTTCTTGTGCTTGTTAGATAGTGTGAAGATGATGCCAGTTGATGCATAGTGTGGTGTTGGGTTTGTGATCCCATCTTCCCCAGTCGGGTCTCTGTTCATTTTGAATTACGGGTTTGCATAGTATGAAGTCTCCATTTCGGATTCCCCGGTGAGGTTTACACTCACATAACAAAAGACTTTTCCCTCTTTGTATGCTGAGATGGAATCATTTGCAAAGCATCGCCCTTTGCAGTGCTAGCATTTTTGTTGTGGTTTGCTTCCTAGGAAACTAGGCAATGGTAATGTCTTTTCTAAGAAGTGTTGTAGCAGTTGTCAAATTTTTGAGTTTTCTCCTGCCAAGTGCTGGGTTTGATTTAAAATCCCCATAAGTTTGATTTCTTGCTGTAATAAATCCCCAAGTGAAGCTGAGAATTTGTCTCTAGCTGGAAATTGTTATCCCCGTAAAATTTTCATAATTTCTCCCTAAAGAAGTTGGTGTAATCCTTACTCTCAATATTGAAGAATGTATTTTGGGTTTCCTCTTGATGATGTTGTGTTTCCCTCCTCAATGAAGCCAGTGCGAGATCCCCAGCTGATGTCTCGACAATGTGGTACTATTTTCCCCAGTGAAATCAGCATTATAATTACCAGTAGAAGTCAGACCTTGAAACATTTCTTTTCCCCATTGAAGTTTGTGTGATATTCTCCGGTGAAGCCTAGAGGAGGATATTATATCCTTGTATTTGTATTGATTCACTGTTTTGATTTGATTATTTTTGAATTTTGTTCTTTCCCAAGGAAGTTAAGTCGTGAAGTAGGAAGTTTTTTCCTCAGTTGGTGCTTACTTTCTTGTGATGTTTCCATCTCGGATGTGTTTTGGCCGACTATTGACTGTACCCAAGTTGGTTTTGTCTGGTTATCCTCAGTGTTATATGTCTATTTTTTCAGCATATACATGATAACATTCGTACATTCATGCACATATCATGCATAGTTGAATTTAGCAAATCATTTCTCATTTGCATTCATTAATATTTTGTTGGCGTATTGCCCTGTTTTGCAGAGTTGTGTTATCCTCTCTTCAATAAAGTGTCAACCTTAAGCATAAATTGTATATTCTTTCAATTTCCCCACTCAGTTATCCCTCGTGGAAGATTTTTGCTTTAGCCTCCCTATACATCTCTTTGTCTGGATAGAAAGTGGTTCCCTCTTGAGTTTATTTCTCATGAGGTTTTATTTTGGTTGACTAATTCATTCCGATTTATTTCTGCTTTGAATGGGTGGTCCCCAGCAGTACTATCATTTTGATTTATGCAAGCTTTGAGCCCTAAGCTTTGAGCCCTGGTCTAAGTAGGTGCATTTATTTTGCATGTGAAGATTTTATCTCCTCAACAGGAATATATCGGCATGTCTCGGGGAAGTCTTATTACTTTCCCCAGGAAATCATTATTACAATTCTTTCTCGTAACAGCAAGTGGCGGGTCTCTTTATTTGAGAAAACTGTACTTCCCCAATAAGTCTGACAGTTCCCAGAGAAGGTTCAGATTTGTTATTGATATTTTATTACTCCAATGAATGGTACCCTTGTCACTATGGAAGGTAGTTTATTGTTGATGTTTGTTACTCTAATGAATGGTATCCTTGTCATTATGGAAGGTAGTTTGTTGTTGAGATTTTGTTACTCCAATGAATGGTATCCTTGTCATTATGGAAGGTAGTTTGTTGTTGAGATTCTGTTACTCCAATGAATGATAGCCTTGTCATTATGGAAGGTAGTTCGTTGTTGAGATTTCTTACTCCAATGAATGGTAGCCTTGTCATTATGTAAGGTAGTTCGTTGTTGAGATTTTGTTATTCCAATGAATGGTAGCCTTGTCATTATGGAAGGTAGTTTGTTGTTGAGATTTTGTTACTCCAATAAATGGTAGCCTTGTCATTATGGAAGGTAGTTCATTGAGATTTGGTTACTCCAATGAATGGTAGCCTTGTCATTATGGAAGGTAGTTCGTTGTTGAGATCTTTTTCCGATGAATGGTAGCCTTGTCATTATGGAAGGTAGTTCGTCGTTGGGATTCTATTGCTCTGAAGAAGTTCATTTGTTTGCGGTCGGGAGTACTGGATGCTTACCATAATATTGGTATTTACCGGTATTATCTTACCACTTCTTTCCTCGGTGGGTCGACGTTACTTTTTTGCTATCTCCTCAGTGAGTGGATAGTTAGCAGTCATTTATCGATCACTGTTATCCTCTACCTTCTCTCTTCAATCTTTGAGTTGATGACACCTTATCTCCTCTTTGGGCTTTACCCCAATAGAGTCAGGTCTTATGTTCGCCAATGATTAATTTTCTTGGTCGTGTTTTTCTTTTGATCCCTGTTCTTATTTCCTACATCCCCAGTGATGTATTGCTTCCTTCTTAGATTTGTTCATTTGCACTCATAATCATAAGCATTACATAGCATCTTAGGGCCAAAAATAGGGCTTATTTTGTATTTAAGTATCTTCAATAGCGTCGACACGAAGATTTTAAACTTCGTATCTCCGGATAGAAGACACTTAAATAAGGGCAGTTGTTGTACCCCAATTTTTACCCCTAAGATTCCTCTATTATTTCATACCATCACAATGCAACAAGATTACACACTAGGGTTTGGTTCCTCTCCTTATCTTTGGCTTTGCTCATGGGGAATCACCAAGCACCTTGACTTGTATTTTTTTGATCATCTATGTTTGATTTTTATTATATTCTAGCTAATAAATACAATGAATGTTTGCCCTAATTGATGATGTTATAGGTGAGAGCACAACACTTTGCATCAAGTTGATCTACAGGTTCATGAGTCTATTTTCATGCCTTCTTCAACAAAAGATTCATTGAGATTCAAACCTCATCATTGAAGATGTTTTGTATTAATATCATGACAAAGTCTATTATGAGTCATCATGCCTCAAGTTGTCAAAGATAATCAAAAGATACAAGGTTTGATTGAAGAAGTTTGACCTAGTTGGATAAACTCTTGATTTCTTGATCACAAGTACATATTTTCCTCAATTCCCAATATTTGAAAGTGGTTATGGTTGCTATGGTTCCTCATTATCATCCTCAATAACTTCTATTTTACATGACAAAAATATTTGTGCAAGAAGGTTGGTCAAAATTGAAAAGGGTTCTCAAGGCATTTTGTTGCTCTAGGAGCTAGGGTTTTGAACTTCAAAGGGGTATATCTTGCTTATCTTTTGGTATTTTTGAGTGATTCCAAAGATATGCTTCTCTTAAAAGGGTTATCAATAAATCATTTCAAAAGTTTCAAGTAAATTTTGTGTGAAAGGTACTTGATAATGAAGAAAGATTACAAGTCCTCTAGATGAACCATCAATTTCCCTTATGTGACTTCAAAGGACCATAACTTGGTAAATTTATATCTCCTTGAGCCTATTCTTTTTCCACATTTATTTTAAGAATTTTAACTTTATCCCTTCTTTTAAGTGAAAAGTGTGAAAATGGATAGAAGATCCCCTAAGGATGCAAAAGATTATAGGTCATCTTATAAATTTTTTCCAAGTTTAACAAGTCATAACTTTCTCAATTTTTGGAGATTTTGAATGGTTCAAATCTCAAAATTCCAATCAAGAGATCTACTTCATTCCATATTTTTGGTCAAGAGAAAATTTCAAATGGAAGAACATGTTTGTATGCAAGACATTATATGTCATTTTGGAAGAAAAACTTAGAAATTTTCTAAGTATAGAAATTCAACCTCTTTTTCTCAACTTTGACTCATTGCAACTTTCAGCTCAGGCATCCATTTGATTCCATTATTTTCACATTATAAATCTTGTGGTCTCATATTTCTAAAGCTTCAAGAATGATGTCTTAAGACTCCTTGAGCTGAGAATGCCATTGGTTCAAAAGTGGTACCTTGAAACTGAAGTTTCAACTCAAGTCAGAATTTGAAATCCTTGATTTGGCTTCTAAACACAAGTTTCATGTGCGTTTTTGCTTCTAATATTGTTTAATGAACTTCCAGAAGTGATTAGCACATTGAAACGCAAGGTTTGGATGAGTTTTTATCAAAATAGAAGTCAAACTTTTCTTGTTTGCAACTTCATACGATTTCCCTCCAAATCCCATCATTCCACACGCTTGAGCATTCAATCAGCTTCCCTATAAATAGAGGACCATACATCATTCATTTTCTCAAGCTTAGAGAGCCAGAATCACCCTGCCAAACTCCCTCTTGAACTTAATTTTCTACAATTTCGAATTTGCTCTTACAGCCTTTCTCAATCCATTTTCTTTGTCAATTCACCTTCCTTGAACCTCACTGAAGCTAACAGAAGAATAATTAAGCTCTAAGCCTCCCTAAATCGGGCTAGCCAAGTCAAGTTTCAGAGCTCTACAACTTAACTTCAATAGGTAGATTCCTTCACCAATTCTCTCAAACTTTGATACTGTTATGGAGCTTTCATCATCCTGATTCTAGTCACAACACTTGTTTTTAACTAGAAGTACGTTTTGGCCGTGAAATTTCAAATCCCTTTTCAAAACATCTCTTCCAAAACGGATGAGTTACAACTTATAAAAAAAATTTGCGAGGGTACCATTGGAATCGTCTTGAAGAGACAAAGCAAATGGTACCGGTCTCATGTTCTAATTTGACAGTTTCAAGGACCTGCAAATCTTGTGGCTGAAGATTGAAGATGACCAATGTGTCATTTATCAACCAATGAAAGCATGCCACATTTTTTTCAAAATCTGATTTAATTAATGATTACATGCTTTATTCACTAAAGACCATGATAGACACAGCGTGTCTGATCCATTGGATTAGCTTACTAACGCATTTTGACTCTCATCCATTGGTCCACATTTTTTTACTTTATTTTCTATTTCTGGTTTTTATATTTTAATTGTTTTAAACTTTCAAAATTCATAGAAAATTCATTTATGATTCAAAAATTATGAAAAAATTCGCAAAAATATTTTCAAATATTCTCTTTCTGAGTTTAATTTTTTCATAATTTTATTTTTAGGTTTGGTATTTTTATAATTTTTCTTTTTTTTAGTTTATTTTAATTATTTAAAAAATACTTTTGAGCATTTTTTAATTCTGAAAAAATTCATCAACATCATTTCCATTATTTCTGACCTTCTGAAATTTTTTATAATTTTATTTTGACTTCTACTATTTTTTATCTTTTTTCCACTTATTTGAGCAATTTCAATTAGTTTAAAAATAGTTTCTGACTTTAAAAAATAACCAAAAATTTTATATAAATATTTGAACTCATTTCTGATTTTTCTATGGTCTTATTTGTTTTTTCTTGGATTTTTTTAATATAGTTGTTGTTTTCTCCTTTTATTTTTATTTTAAAACCATTTTAAAAATCTTTTTTTCTTTATTATTAAATAAAATTTTATTGTGCATATATTCTGGCTGATCTTGGACTATGAAATTTTTATTATGATCTTTATTAACATCATTGGATTCATGGTGTTGAGTTTACTCCACAAAAAATGGATGAATGATTTTAATAATAGTTTGAGTTAAATTTTTGGTTCAAATGTGGTTTAATTCTTACCCCATCCCTCTTTATCTTATCCCCTTCTTTATTGTACTAAATGTTATTGGAGAATAATTTACATACCATTTCTCAAAACCTATGGTACATAGAATGCTATTGACCGGCCTCAAAATAGGTGCGACTTCTATATAAGTCCACTTACGATTGCCTAACACAACGCTAAATTTTGTCCCGATTTTAGAAATGATCATTTGTGGCCCAAACCCATGTTTGTAAGCCGAAGTATGTTAATTTGAATCCTTTGATCCAATAACTTTGAGATTTGTTGTTAGGAGGTTTTGGTCTTATCAATGCTCTAATGAATCTTCATAAACTTTGGTCAAAGTGAATCACTTAAACACCATTGATCATTTAATGTTGCCTTGAGAATTTTAAATGGATGATATACTTAACAAAAAGCAAATGAAACTTGTTGTTGAGAGGTATTTGTCTTATCAATCCTCTAATTAGTTTCAAATACAAGTTTCAAGATGATCATTCAACTAACCTCTAATTTCTAACAATTAACTTTATTTTATGCCTTTACTTCATGATTTTACTTTATGCACTCTTTACTTTAGTATTTTACATTTCATGCTATTTTCATCTTTACTCATTTGAGCATTTACTTTTATGTCATCTTCATTTTGCTCACTTCAGCATTTTTTCACTTCTTTTTGAAGATACTTAATAATCAACTTGAACCATAATAAAAAACTTTAATGTTACTTGGAATACTTGGTTACAATCCTTGGCATTTATGGAGTTTGTGGACTTCTTGGACTTAGGATTAGAAACCTTGACATATCTTTGATGCCTTGTGACCTTAACTGTTATTTTTGTCTGGAGTTCTTGGAATTTGCTCCAAGACATTGGGTTGTTTGTTTGTTTTGTGTGCAGGCTATTATTATTACATAATTTGTTTGTGATCTAAAATTCATTTGTATACAGTTGTTACTCTGCCCAATTTTTGTGAAACCTTAATGCAAATGAAGCTTGGTTTTCTTAAGAGGTTCATTACTTTTGTTTGTTTGGTTTCAATCCAAAGGAAGGGAATTCTACATTGACTCGTTGTGTTAAGTGTTGGCTTCTTGTTGGTTAGATGGTTATTTTCCCTAGCTTTTACCTTATGCTTTAGGATAGTCCCTTCATCTTCCCCCATCTTCTTTAATTTCAAAAAATCTTCTCCCTCCTTTTCAAAACTCTTCTTGTTTCTAAACTTGAACTACTTTCATAATAAACTTGGACTTAGGTTCATGCATTTTCAAAACATTTTCTTAATCAAACTTTAATCAACTTAATAATACCTTGACATTTTTGTGAGAAGACTAAAAGTCAATCAATCCAATTCAAATCATTTTTCCACTTTTGCTTTTTTACCTTAAAAATTTTCTCAAAAGATTAGACTCTTTTCAATCCTCATAGTGATGCGAACTACTATACTTCTACGATATGTAGTGAAGTGAGGTATTTTCCACTTGAGTGTTGAGGGAGGCTTTGTTGATTTTAAAATCTAAGCCATATCCTCCACTTTGATATGATGCAAATTCTCCTTTCTCATAATCGTGAGTAGTAAGTATGTTTTCCACTTGGATAAGACAATGATGCCTCGTCTCTTAAAATCAACCAACACACTTGTGTTTTAAAATTTTTAAAGGTGAACAACGAGTACCCTGATGCCCTATTGCACGGAAGGTGGTATGTAGGCACTAAAGGTTCGCAACTACGGCGGGTGCAAAAATCATAAAAAATATTTCTTTTCTCATCCCCACAATTTGTTTTTATATACAACATTTTATAGCCAAAATACATAGATTTTCAAAGAGGTTCCTAAGGAGTACCGTAGATGTTTAGGGTGCTAATATCTTCCCTTTGCATAACCAACCCCCAAAATTAGATTCTCTCCCCCTCTTTTGGGTTATTCGCTCTTTTCCCATTCCTTTGGAAACAATAAAGCGCGGTGGCGATTTTTTATTTTGATTTGTGCAAGTCAAGTCAATCCAATGGCTTAGTCTCGACATTTCTACCGCTACCACTTAAACATATAAAAATTCTTAGGATTTGAGTGTTTATTTGAGGACCTATTATGTTTAATTGGTGCATGTTTGATTTCTTCTTGATGAGCCTCAATGCATGCTTAGTGGTTGAGATAAGTGTTGATATGTAATGTTTGTTTTAGTTGATTTTTTATCACTCTTTTAGTACTTTTAGGAAACTTAATTGGTAGATGATTTCATGTTTTTTTGGTTCCAATTCAATTTATTTTTGACGTTTCCTAATTGTTATTTTTTAAAGACTTGATGCATGCCTAATTGTTTAGATGATTGCTTGCATTGATGAATGAGTGAGGGAATGCACTTGTGCAAAAATTTAGGGTTTGTTTATCACTTGTTCTTAAGTTACTTACCATGAGGTAGAGCCCTATTATTCAAGTTCACTTGGTTATTCAAATTCTTTAAATAGATGATACATGTTGATGATTTGTTTTGAGATGGTGTTTCCCTATCTTGTGACCTAAGTTTAAACATGACTTGTGTGAATGCTTCTTGATGCTTGAGAGTTTTGTATGATAAGAATAGAATTTCTTTGCTTCTAACTTAGTTGGGTTTATTACCTCATTTCTTTTTTTATTTGATCCTTTGGTTAGCATGATGATGATTCATTTAGTTGATGCATCAGGGTTGGATTATTGGTTATTTAACCTATTCTTATGCATGATGCTAGATGTTTGTGAGCCATTATGAATGATGAATACTTGGTGTATGCTTCTGACTTGTATTGTCTTATTTCTCTATCAAATGATTAGTTTTTATTTTGTTTACCATGAATGAATGATTCCTCTTAAGGATGACATTGATTGTTGAATTACCTAGTTGTTTGATCATTTGTTTGTGTGAATCTATTGCAACCATGAGCTATGTTTTGAATTGATTTCTTACCCAAGATATGAATTACCATGTTGCCATGTTCTCACCTTAATTCCTTGATCATTTGTGTTTTAGTTCTTAGGGACTAGTTTTGATGATTGCTTGGTCTTTTGACCTAATTCTTGATTGTTTCCTTTGTGATTATTTCCCTATCTTTGAGACATGTTTGTATGAAATCTTTGTGAAATTCTTTCTGACTTGTACAAGTCTTTAACTTACTTAAATCATCTTGCCATTGTATCCTAAGTTGTGATGTTTGTTTAACAACTCAAGTCATGTTTACTTGTGTACTAGTTGTTTGCTTGTGTTTGGGTTCCACAACCTTAGGGATAAAACCATTTGAGCATGACCCTTAGGGGATTTGTGTATTTGTGTATGTATGTGTTTAAGTATTTACTTTGACACATCTTTTCTTATTTAGTTATTACATGAAGCATGCTTAGAGGTTAGCATTGTTTGTTTGCTATTTGTCGATGATTGTTGATTCTACTTGCTAGTTAAAGTTAATGCTTGTCTTCACAACTTGTGCTACTTTGGTTAGGATAGATTTGAACCCAATATATTCTAGGGGAAGAAATTTATAAATGTTGGGATTACCTTCTTGAAAGACTTGTTCATTGTTCAATACTTGTTTAAGTGTTACTCTTGTGTTATGTTTTGATCACATGCCAACTTGATATTTGTTTGAGTACTCTTTTGAGTTTCTTTGATGCTTGGATAAGTTTTATCTTGATGACATGTCTTAACCTTTTGTCTTGTTGATGCTTTGGTGTTTACCTAAGTGTTTAGACTTGATACTTTGTTTCATACTTGTTTGTTTAAGCATGATTTGTTTACCTTGAGTCTCTTTAGACTTAGGATGTGTTTACTTGAAGCCTTGCTTGTTTAAATTTGGTTTGGTCTTGAGTCTTGTTAGACTTAGTATGGGGTTTTGTTTGAAGTTATACTTGTTTAAGTATGACTTTATCTTGAGTCTTGTTCAATTACTTGAGATGTTACTCTTGGTTATTATCTTTGACCTTTAATGTGTTTATTTTCATACTTACTTGTGCTCACATGTTCCTTTAGGAGTTTGATTCCATCTGGTTCAAGGTGTGAGTTAAATAGACTTTAGGTTTCAAACCAAGCATGTTAACATTAGGTAGAAGTTCCCTTAATCCTCAACCTTAGGGCCATTATACATGACAACATTAGGTAGATATTCCCTTGATATCCTCACTCTAGGACCATATTGCATGACAACATTAGGACTTGAGTTTCCCTTTAGATTTTGTTTCCCTCTTGCATTGCATTTAAAACTAAAACTTCTTTTTCTTATCAAATCTCAAAAACACTTGACAATAAAGAGGAGAACCATATGCCATAAGCCTTAAGTATTGGGATAAGTGTGAGGCAATGTATTCCTAACCTTGTGCTTTCTCTCAGTCATAGTCTTTAATGTAGTTTAAATCACCAAATCCTTTTTCAAGGTAACAAAAAGACTCAACCAATCAAATCTCTTATGCCTTCAGGATTTTCTTTTGAAAATATTTTCATAAAAAGGACATGGTATTTCCATTCTGTGCAATACGACGTCCGAGTATCCAAAGATCGGGCGGCAAATATCAACTACTAGAATGTGAATGTAACATCGTCTGTTAAAAAACACCAACAAACCAAATTTTTTGAGAAGAACTAGGTGCTCTAATTCCTTTGCAGGATACGCAGGCACGTGGTTGAAAAATTGAGGCGAGTGTAATAATAAAAAACTTTATTTTTGTTTGTGAATAATTTATCCATGCATCCCCTAAGCTTGTAAGCTTTAGATGTAACAACCCTTTGATTAGAACAACAAAAGTGAATCCCGTTGAGTGCAGCAGACGTGAGGGGTGCTAATACCTTCCCCTTGCATAATCGACTCCCTTATGTTATACACTAATTTTTCCCTTAAGATCCTTAATCATTATATTACATCCTTACAATGCATCAAGATCACAAACTTTAGGTTGCCTCTCACCCTTTGCTCTCTCTCTTATTTAAGTTTATCGTCAAAGGATCATCAAGCACCCTACTTGTGTATTTTGTGTATACTTGTTTTATGATTACTAACATCTAACTAAAATCCAAAAAAAGGATGTCTTTGTTTTTTTTTATACTTTGTACATTATAGGTGTTGAGCCAAGTGCATCTATCTCACCTCATAAGCTAGGGTTTTAAAGATTGATCCTCAGTCAACTGGTTATTCATTGAACCTCAAGGACTTGAACTATAAATATATATTTATATTATCATATTTATATGGCTTGATAACCCTCTCAACTTCATGTGGTCAAGTTTATCTCAAAGTTAGTGGTTTGATTCATCAAGAAACTTCACAGGTTCATGTGTTAATTTTCATACCTTCTTCAACAAGTTTCATCAAACCACGGTCCTAATAATCAAGTGTGATTCAATATAACATCATTTCAAGGTCCTATATGCTTCATCATTCCTTATATTTCAAGCAAAGTTCAAGAGATTCAAAGTTGATTCAAGTTGTTTGACCTAATTTGGAAAGTTCATGATTCTATAATCACAAGTGCATAACTCTCTCAATTTTCAGTGTTTTGAAGTGGATCTTTTTGCTATGAACTCTTCTAACCATCCCCAACAATTTCTATTTACATGAAAACAACCAATTATGCTTAGAGAATCATCAAAGGTTTGGAAAGATTATATGTCTTTTGAGAAATCAGTGAAATTCTTGACCTAACATCCCAAGACCATAACTTTCTCAATTTTTGTGATTTTAAGATGATCTTAATGCCATGTTTATCTTCAAAGAGTCCTATTTAAATCATCTTCAAGGAGATAAGGCCAAATTTTAATGGAAGGTCATGTATGTTTTGAATAGATTATAGGTCATTTATGCAATCTTCAAGTGATTTTTTCCAACTTTCAAGGATCATAACTTGGTCAATTTTCATCATTTTAAGCTCATTCTTTTTCTCACATAATCTTGAAGATGTTTTCTACAAGTTTGATTCAAGATGAAAAACCTAAAAGTGCTTGGAAGGCCATGGAATTAAAGGAGATATTATATGTCCTTTTTGGTCCCTCATAACTTGAAAATTTTCTAAGTCCCTAACTTAATTGCAACCAACTTTAATAGACTATAAATTTGTGCTCAAGCATCCAAATGAATACTCTTTTAGCATATTGTGACGCTTGTAGAAAGGTATTTCAAATTCAACAAGAATGAAGTCATAAAGCCACCCGAGCAAGTGGCCCTATGTATTTGAAGTTGGTGACTTGGAGTTGAAGTTTGCACCATAGTCAGAATTTGAAATCACCTTAATTCACAATTACAAGCCTAATTAGCACATGTTTATGTTTCTAAACATGATTAAAAAGTTTTCAGAAGGTGATTAGCATTTAAAACACACGAAATGGATGAGTTTTGAGGAGTTTCAAGTCACACTTTGCTCATGACGCGGGTGCACATGATTTGATCAATTTTCTTATAATTAACCACAATTAAGCATTGCATCATTATTATACCCAAATTTTTCCCCTAAGATCCCTCATCATGTCATATTATCAATACATCAAGATCATACATTAGGGTTGGTTCTCCCTTTCTATTTCATCCTATCTTTAAATTTGCTCTTGAGGGATCACCAAGCACCTTTAATTGTGTATCATGTACATGTTTTCTTAGACTAACATCAAAATATGTATATATGTATCTTTGAATGTTCATATTGTAGGCAATGACATAATTGCGTTCATCTCATCATCTAACCTATGGATTGAGGGGTGGTCCTCAGTCAAATGGTTCTCCAATGGATTGAAAAAGTTCAAGCTTCAAGGATATGTCTATGATATCCATACTTGTGGTTCAAAGGTCTCCCTCACTTTATTTAGGTTAAGTCCTCCTCAAAGTTGGTGGTGGAATTCATCAAGAAGATTCATAGGTTCATGTGTTTATTTATATGCCTTCTTCAACAAGTTTTATTGAGACTTTAGCTCCACATTTGAGTGTGCTTCAATACAACATCATCTCAAGGCCTATTGTGATTCATAATGCTTTCTTTTGCCAAGAAAGTTCAAAATATTCAAGGTTGACTCAATAAGTTTGACCTAATTGAGCAAATGCTTGATTCAGTGATCACATATGCATAACTCTCTCAAATTTAAACATTTTTAGTTGGTTATTTTTGCTATGGGTGTTTATCATCATCTAAAACAACCTCTCTTCACATGACAAGATCCAATTGTGCAAGAAAAATCACCAAAAGTTGAAAGGGGTTTCAGGTCCTTTTGACACTATCTGAGCTAGGGTTTGTTGACTCCTAACGACCATATATTGCTCTTTTTTAAGATTTTTTATTGAATCCAAAGACATGATTCTCTTTAAAGGGTCCTTAGCAAGTTCTCTTCAGGGATCTAAGTAAAATTTTGAATGGAAGATTACTAATGGTTGAGAAAGATTACAAGTCTCTTTGAAAAGCCTTTGAATCTTAGGATTTGACTTCAAATGATCATAACTTGGTCAATTTTCATCTCCTTAAGCCCCATTATTTTTCCATAATAATATTTTGGATGTCTACTACAACTTTGTTTCAATATGCAAGACTTGAAAATGCTTGGAAAGTTGTTGAAGAATTGAAAAGATTATAGGACTTTTATGAATTTTCCCAAATTTGTTCATCATCTTCCAAAGACCATAAGTCTTTCAATTTTTATGATTTTTGAGTGATATCGATTCCACGATTAAATTCAAGAGGTCTACTTAATTTCATCTTCATATATCAAGACAAAATTTTGAGTGGAAGGACGTGTAATTTTAAAGAACATTATATGTCAGTTTGAAGACCAAATCAGTTTGTTTTTCACGATTTTAATTGATCATAACTTTCAGCTCAAATCACCAAATGGAGTCTTTCTTGTCACATTGTGAAGTTTATTGTGAGATCTTTAAAATTCTTCAAGAACCATCCCATAAAGCCTCATACATTGTGAGCACCATGAATTTGAAGATGACACCTTGAAACTAATTTTGTTAAAACAGTCAGATTGCAAACTAGTTAATGTGGCCTCTAATCACAAATTTGTCATGTGTTTGGTGTTTAAACATGTTTAACTAATTTTCCTGAAAGGTTTAGCACATCAAAACGCAAGGAATGGTTGAGTTTTGACAACTTGCAAGTCACATTTTTCTCATGAGGCAGGTGTGCACGAATTCGATTGAGATTGCATCATTCACCCCTACTCCTGATTCCATTCACTTATCCTATAAATACAGACATATTGAACTCATTTTCGTAAGCTTGAATAGCCAAAAACACTCTGCCAAGATCCCATACAAACTCTTGAGCTTGATTTCTGTTTTTTCATTCCCTCACCTTAATTTACAAAAACTTTCATTCAATTAGCTTCCTTAGCATGCATTGAAGCTAACCAGATTCTTAACAGGAGGAATTGTGCATACAATTGAGTTGCAGAAGCTCAGTTTCAGAGCAAACTTCTTGCACTTTGTTCAGGTAGAAATCTCTATCATTTTGCTTCAAATAAATTACTAAGTTGTAGCATATCCTTCTCTGAAGCATTTTCTTCTTCTGGTTTTTGATTTCATGGAGAATTGATCGTTTATTTTCAAAACTCGTTTTCACTTTTTCTTCTGGTTTTTTGCAAATCGACTGAGCTATGGTTTAAATAAATTTTTCGCGAGGGCACGGTTGTGATCGTCTTGAAGAGATGAATCCATTGGTACCGGTCAAAACCTCTAATTTTTCTATTTGAAGAATCACGATTTCTCTGGTTTCTCTGAAGGTTGGAGGTTGAAGATGATGACATGTTTCGTCTCAACCAATCAGAGTGTGCCAATTGTTTTATTTTGATTGGCCCGAATTTACTTGATTTTGTGTTTTCTTGCTAAGTTCCATATCAAGTACAGCGCGCCAGGTCCTTTAGATTTTTTTAATAACGCGGTTTAACTATGATCCAATGGTCTATATATTTTTTTGTTTATTTTTTATATTTTCTGATTTTATAATTGATCAAGTGTGTTATTCAAGAGAGACCATGACATGCACAGTGCGCCAGATCCCTTGGATCTGATTACTAACTCGTTTTGACAATGATCAGATGGTCCACATTTTTTTGAATTATTTTTGTTTTAATTATTTTAAACCTCAAAAATTCATACAAATTCCATTTCAACTTCTAAAATTATGAAAAAATTCTCAAAAATAATTTTGATTTCTCTCTTTCTGATTTTATTTTTTTTCATGATTTTATTTTGTGATTAGGTATTTTCTATGATTTTTCACTTAATTTGACTTATTTTAATTGTTTAAAAAATACTTTTCTTGATTTTTAAATTCTGAAAAAATTATGGAAGGATTCAATGACCTCTTGACAAATATTGGTGACCTCATTATATTATTAGTTTTGATTTTACTATTTTTCACAAATTTTGGTTTATTTTGCTTATTTCTTTAAATTTTAAAAATAGTTTGACTTTAAAAAATTCTAAAATTTTTGTCAACACTTATTGACTCATGTTTGACTTCTGGTATTTTTTAGGATTTTTATTTGGTGTTTTAATACACTTTGTGTATTTTACCAATTATTTCCATTTTATTAGTCATTTAAATATTGTTTTATTAATTATATTTTATTATTTTTGTGAATTGGTTCTGATTTGTAATTTGGGACAAGCTCCTCAACCTCATTGGATCTTGGGTGTTGATAGGTTAAAAATCCAAATCCACCAAAATAGATGAATGATGTTGATGATATTTGAAACCCTAGTTTCATCTGATACATCCTCCCTCTTCATCTTATCCATTTCTTGTTTTTACTTGTGGTGCATGTTTTCGGAGAATGATCTACATATAATTTCTCTAATATGTTGGTACATAAATTGCTATTGATCGGCCTCAAAATAGGTGTGACTTCTACCTAAGTCCACTTATGATTGCTTAACATAGCGCTAAATTTGTCCCTATTTGAAAAATAATCATTCGTGGCCCAAACTTATGTTTGCAAGCCCAAGTTTGTTTAGTTTGATACCTTGGATCAAATAAATTTGAAGTTCATTGTTAGGAGGCTTTGATTCTATCAATCCTCTAATGAACTTCATGAATTTTGGTCTAAGTGATTCATTTGAACATCATTGATCATATGTGGTTGCTTTGAGCATTCGAAATGAATGATATTGACAAAAAGCAAATGAGATTTGTTGTTGAAAAGCTTTGATTTTATCAATCTTCTAATGAGTTTTCAAATATAAGTTTCAAGTTGGTCATTCAACTAACCTTGTAACTGCTAATTCACTAACAATTAACTTTACTTTATGCCTTTATTTTGTGTCTTTATGACGTATGATTCATTACTTAAGGCTTTGTGACGTATGATTCACATATTTATTTTTTAAGTGTTTTGAAGTTTGATTAAGAAAATGCTTTTGTTTTAATAAAGGAAAAGATCCAATGAAAAAGAAGAAAAAGAAAGGGGAAAAGTCTACCCTAATGTTATCATGCATCATGGCTTAGAGTTGGGATCAAGGAAACTAAACCCTAATTGTTAGCATGCTTGGATTAAAATCCTAAGGTCTAATTAATTCAAATTAATTAAGAGATTAAAGTTGAATTAAAAATCCTAAGGGAACATGTTAAGCAAGCAAGCAATCAAAACCATTATCAACCAATCAAGCAAGGCATAATGAAGAAATCACCAAGAATCATCACTCAAAAATTCATTAAGAAAATCAAACTTAAAGCATATATTTTGAATTAAGGAAACAATTAAAAGGTAAAAGAAAAAATAGCAAAAAAAATAAAATAATTGCTAAAATAAAATGTGAACAATGAAATCAAGATTTAAATGTTTTTAGAGTTTTTAGGAATTAAAAAAAACAACAAGAAAATTGAAATGCGCTAGGCCCAGGCAGTTTAGGTCCAAAACAGTTGTACCAAAAAACTTGTTTCAATTCAAACAAAAATGTATTGTGTGGGCTTGAGAGGGGTATAAACAATTGAGCCCAAACAAATTTGACAAAGCCTGGTCCACATCACGTTTATTATTTTCCATTACATTTTAAAATATCTAGAAAATATTATAAAATAAAAACTAAAAAAGTTAAAAGAAAAATGCATAGACCAATGAGGTATTTCCACCTCAAAAATTTGAATTCAAAATTGTTCAAAAAATTTGTGCGCAACCTTCATCCCTGTCCTACAGCTCCGACCACCACCTCCACCATGCCTGAGTTGGCCACGGTGGTGCTCAACACCAAAATGAAAAGTGATTACATCATCCTCCTCAGAATTTATCAAGGATCTCAAATATGCCAGTGAATTAAATTGAAAGTAACTAAATCTCACGCAAGCATGAAATGATCACATAAACCCTAAAACCTTCAAACATAAATTAAATTACAAAGATCACAAATAAATGCCTAAAACATTAGGGCTTTACATCATAATATCAACGCAAATCATCTCATATCAAGAAGGAACACAAATGATGTTGATATGATGAAGGTGTTTCAAGATAAGATAGAGATCAATTAAGCTTTGGAGAGATGTGAGGAACAAGAATATGTGATTAATTTTGCTTGAATATGCCTGAATTGTTCTGACCAAGTCACCTTGCTCGAAGAAGAAGATGACGTGAAGTTGCTTGATATAATAGATCCAGATGCGAATTGATCCTTACAGAAGTTCACTTAGGACTTGTGGATGATGATAGAATCAATAGATCCAAGAAAACCTTGAATGCTTGAAGTTGTAGATATGATTCAATGATGAATTAGGCTTGAAAATGTTGTACAAAAGTTGATTTAGATCATGTTGATGATAAAGGAATAAAGAGAATTGAGAGAGAGAGAGAGAGAGAGAGAGAGAGAGAGAGAGAGAGAGAGAGAGAGAGAGAGAGAGAGAGAGAGAGAGTGAAGAATGGGAGAGAATCGAAGAAATGAAATTTTGAGTGATTTTGGTGAATTGTGGTTATGGTGAAAATTGGAGGGAAAAGTTGTTATATAGATGATGAGTTAGGTTTGAAATTAGCTTAGGATCTGAAGCAAATGCATGTAGTTTGGTGTGGAGTTAGTTATAAACCAATTTGCACTTGAGATGGAGGTTTGGTGGTAAGCTCGAGTAAGCTAAAAACAAAGTTGGAATGTGGTTTGGGAAGCTTGAACAAGTTTGTTATGAGATGAGGAAGTGAGCCAGCACAAGTGGAAGGTCCTAGAGCAAGGCATTACAATTTGATTTTCATCTTGGCATGTGTAGCAATGATCCAAAACATGGCACGAAATTTTGATTTATCAAGTGAGTTTCAGTGTGATTTTGTGGTGGATTGGGTGAGGTAGTAAGTTTGTAATGAAAAGAAAAGTTTAAGCTGAAGGAAAGTGGTTTAAAACCTAGTTTGAACATGGTTGGTCATAGAATTTGGACATGGTTCAGTTTCAGTAAGCCAACTTTGCAACATCATAACTTCTTGCACAATGCACCAAATGATCCCATTTTGATTTCAAATTGAATCGGGTGTGGCATAGAGCTACTTTGATGTTGGGAAAATCCTGAAAATATTCTTGGATAAAAAGATACATGCCTTTAGAAACAGGGTCTCATAACTGCCTAACACTAAGAAAAAATTCTAAGTATTTTGCCAATTTGACAATTTGAGCGCTTAACTTAAGCATGACTTTTAAGCAACTTATGAACTCATTTTGACTTCAAGTCTTACATCATATTGTAGTATCAAACACCATCTTTGAATGCAGCCCTTGTTTGCAAATTTTGGTTCATTTATGAGAGATATAGAATCATGAGAAGTCACCCAAATGAACATGCCTTTTGACACTTAGAAAAATTTCCAAATTCTCCAATCTTTCCCTTTTTACAAGTTATCTTATTCTCATGATTATTCTTGACAAATATTATCCTTATTCCATGTTCTCTTGATGCTTGACTTGAAACCTCAATTTTGACCAAAAACCCCTAAAGTCAACCTTTGTTTTTTAGGCATTCTTGTTGACTTTTTGAATTTGAACCAACGAACTTCAAGTTAAAAGAATTGACTTGTGAAAACAACCAATTAACATAATTCCTTGCAAATAATAATCTCAAACCAATGCCTTGTTGAAGAAAATAGCTTGAAGATGTTGTGGATGAAGCAAACCCTAATCCCAGATGATTTCAATGAACAGTGATGAAACCCTAGCTTGATACCTTTGATTCTTGATGAAGACTTGATGAACTTGTAAACTCTTGATACTTGATAAGCCTTGATGAAAGTGATCCTTGATAGCTTGATAACATTAAGTGAAGAGGAAAGCTTTAAAACCATAATAAAAACCCTAATCCCATGATCCTTGATCCCAATGCTAAGTTATTGATTAATTATGCATGATTTATTGTATGACCTAATGGAAAGATGCATATGAAAAAGTGAAAGATGCATAAGCCAGATAAAAGTAAAAGGGTATGAAAAATTTGGGGTATGACACGGTAAATGTACAATTACTTTAGAGGATGTATGTATATTGTTCGGTCTCTATATAGATGATAGGGTTGTTAATGGTCGTACTCAAGTAGGCAACAATGTCTTTATGGAAAATTTAGGAGTACAACCATCAAGGGAAGATATAACTAAAAATTATGTAAAAATAACATGTGACTACAAGAAAAATTAGATGGATTAAAACCAAATGGTGCACCAATCGATAAGGAGAACATTATTCATGCAAAAATATATATTTTACTACTCATCTACGTGGATATGTATTCACACTCTAACTATTAAATTTCTTGTAACAATTTTTATGGAGGCCCTACCCACAATACCCATGTTATGTTCAACGCGATAGTATGGTTTGGAGTGCAACAACATCTATAATAAGTTTTCATATTGTTGAAATGCATCAAGCAGGTAGGGTTATATTTCAGTTTGGGTTTAAACAACAAATCCCTACTCCACCAAGATGTCTTGCGGAACACCACGACACATAAATGCAAGATATGTGGGGTGTTGCATGGATCGACGTGAACATCAGTGAGAACAACGAGTGGAAAAGTAAGAAGAGAATTGGTTTTGGTTGGGAACATGGTAACTAATGATGAATATCGTCATAGCGACGAATATATTCAATGGGTTAGAAATATTCCATTAATGCATATTTCTCAACCATAATTTTTAAACAACTCACGTCACTATGCCTCCTCTTCAACTCGACAAACAGCCCTGCCGTCTGTACATCAACAAATTCCCCAGATGAACCCCCCACAATTTCAATCCCAAACATCTTCATTCTTCCAACAAACATACCAACACACCAAAACCACACACAACACACATTCTATGCCACTGAATCTCAACAACCAACTCCTCACACCCCAACCCCTCACCCAAACTACTACTATCACCAACAATATAAAAAACAATCCACACTTCAACCACCTATGAGTTTTAGTCCAATTCCTCCACCTAACTTTGACTACTCCTACTCCCAATCTCAACAACAATCCTTTAACCCATCATCCCCCGAACAAAACTTTAATTATTCCTACCCACAATCTCAAAAACAAACCTTTAACTCTTCACTCTCCCAACTCACCACATCTATATTTGACGTTGCAAATGTTTGTTATCCAGACGTTAAACAGACTTTGTTAGATACCTTCATACCTACGTCACAACCAGTCCCCAACTTTGGACTCACTAATGATGAGCGTATGGATTTTTCAGCTTTTCGTATTGAAGATATGGATATTGTTATGGGCGACAGTCCATCTCAGAAAGATGAAGATTTATCATCCGACGATACTCCATCTCCTTCAAGACAACAAACTGAGGTAGCTATAAGACAATTAACCGATATAGGCAGGGGGAAGCACAAAAAAAGAACACCAGATGTCATACTGGCACGCATCTTAATCAACCCTAATATGTATTTGTAGTCATTTCAACAATTATTAATAAAAATGTTATTTATTTTCTATAATTGTTTAATTGTAATAATAAAAAAAATATAAAAATAAAATTATGAATTAAAGAATATTAATAATAAAATTATTAAAAATATTAATATTAATATTAAAAATATTAATATTAATATTAAAATTATAATTCTAAATATTAAAATTAGTTTGTAGTTATTAAAAAAACATTGAAATATAAAATAATATAAAAAATAGGAGAAAAAAAGCTTTTCTACCCGCTCGACCAATGGACGGTCGAGCCTAAGAGTGGCAAAACGGGTCGTGAACCGCAGGACCGGGCCGCGCACCCGCCAAAAAATGGCGGGTTGGGTTGGGATTTTGGACCGCCGCCCACTAAGTCCCGCCTTGCTAAAGTCCGCCACCCGTCAAAGTCTGCCCCGCCAAAACCCGCCACTTGCCAAAGTCCACCGCGCCTATTCGTTCAGTTTGCCCCATCTTAAGCCCGTCTTTTTTAAGTTAATTCTAGTAGGTCCAATTCTTGATGGTTTTATTTTATACATTTATTTGTGAATATATACAATATTTTTTTAAATAAATTTTATTAAAAAGATGCTTTATAAAAAAATATTCTAAAACATAAGTGAAAAATATAATTGAAATGTAAAATAAAAAGTTTTTTAATATATTAAATAAATGAAAAAAATAAATAAAAAATAAGCAGACAAACCTATTACTTTGACAAGACGAACTAAATTTTTATACCTATTTCTATTCGACGGATTTATCGCCACACTCATTTTTTAACAAGCTTAAAGAAGGATGGGGGCGGAGTGGATGGTCCGTGGATAGCTAAACACCTAATAAAAGATGTGGCATTCTGATAAATTTTTTTCAAACTATGACATTTTAATATTATTTTTTCATAAGGATGGCATGGCTAAAAAAAATCTGACATGTTCTTTGAATAGAGATGCCTCCAAGCATCTTAGGTGACAACTAACAACAACCAATTTCCTTTGAACCAGTAGAAGTTATTGCAGAATAAAGAATATTCGCTCTTATATAAGTTAAAATTTCTTAGTGAAATTTAAATAAGAGCTCAATCGAAAAATAAATTAGCAAAAAATAGCAAATTACTTGAATATAAAGAGAGAGGGTGGTATCGTCAAAAGAAGAAAAAAAACGAGACTGTCGGAATTGATACGGTCACACAAGAACTTCACTTGTAATTTCTTTTGTCCTAGACAAAATATGAAACACTACCATCAATTTATGTATACAAAGTAAAACATTCATACTCAAATATGAAATACCACAGAAAATATATCTAAGTATTGACTTTATGTATAAAACATCATTTGTATAAATTGTATTATCTCAACATTTTTTTCAAATCTTGCGGCACTTTGTATTTTGTTTGTCGATGAAAGGGAGAGGAACTGGACGTACTGGGTCCTTTGATATTAAACATGTTTCATACGATATCAATGGTGTGTAATAATATAACATGTTTCATACGATGATTTTAATATAGGGAGAGAGACAGGAGTAAAGGGATGGATGGCGATGCAACTAAATGCATACAATTAAATCATCTTAGTACTACACAATTAAATCATCTTTTAGGGATGCATAGTGGTGACTTGCTCTAGTATCTGTTGGTATATGAATGGTATTGGGTCGGGTCGGTGTGGATTTCATACTACATATATCCGTATTCAAAATCACCATTCAAACCTGAATCTAAAGGCTATTCGGATGGTAAAATAACACTCACACTCACATCCGTTGAGTTCGGGTTTTTCCACTCAAATACGAACTCGCAGTAAAAATACAAAAAATATAACAACAACATTGAAATTTAAAACACAAGAATTTCATCAAAGTCTCAAAGAAATTAAAGAAATAAATTATAAATTTCCATCAAGTTTGGTAATATTACAATTAAAATTAAGATTTTAAATTTTTATACTTATATATATTCAGAGGTACTTATATAATTTAATGTATAAGCGGATGTGGTTTCAGGTTTCGGGTGCGAGTTTAAGTGAATCCAAACACGCACCTAAAATAGTGGGTGACACCCGAACCCAATCAACTCGAATTTTCACCAGTTGACTCGGGTTCGGTGTGGATGGGCCCCATAAGTTTGGGTCTGCCTGCCATCCCTATGTTGGTATAAGTTGACAACACTATCCTCCAAGTTAAGAACTCAAGCTCTCTCATGTTCCACTGGTTAACTTTGCGCTTTAAAATTGAAAATATTTAATCCTGGTAAAAGATCAAGTTATTATACTCTATTGAGTTCACTATTTTGATGACAACCAACAAAGTATATTCATAAAAAAATAACATAGGTGTTTTTCCTCTCAAAGGTTCAAATTGATAAACAAATAAGTAATAGAACGGAGTCAATGTGCAACATGATTTCCTATGAATAACATAGGTTTGCAATGAATAAAAGTAACTCGAAGAAAACTTTTCGCAGCAAATTAGGGATCTTGCAAATAGTAAATGGAAATTTATGTGAATGTGTGATAGAGTTTTGAAAAGGGAAAGTGGAGAGAAAAAGTAGAGGGTTGCGGCGACATGTTAAAGAGGAGGATGAATAGTAAAAGGGGTGATTTTTTTTTTTTAATAAACCAAAATATATTAAAACAAAAGAAAGGATTACAAGGAACAAAAGAGGGAACCAAATCAAAACTTCTTAAGAGCAAATTCTTATCCTAGGGGTACCAAACTTGTCTACCAAGTAATTCGAAAGAAAATCATTATGAACAAAATTATAACAAGTGAACTTGTTGCTCTTTAAGCCAATGTTAGCCAAGGAATCCGCACAAAAACTGGCCTCTCTAAAAATATGAGTTATCATGAAATCGATAGTAAGAGTAAACGCCTAACACATAAGCCAACAAGATTTGATCTTCCACGGCACCAAATTATGATTCGAGAACACTTTCACCACATAAATACAATCAATTTCTAACTAAATTTTCTACCACCGTACCTCTTTAGCTTTATCAAAGGCAAAAATTTCTGCCATGAATTCAGCAAAAAACAGAGAAGCTTCAACCAGAAACGCGCTAAAACTAATAAAATGCTTGGAGTTGTCGTCCCTAAAAATGCCGCCACAAGCTGTTAGCAAAGGAGAACCAGCTCCCACACCATCAATGTTACATTTGATCCAACCATTTTGGGGAGGAATCCAAAGAACTTCAACCATGATAGATTGAGGTCGAGGGTTGATTTTGATATCAAAACCTTTAAGCAAAGTGAAACAGTTTATAGAAGAATTGGATTTCTTTGTGGAGAAGTTACCAACAATTTTAGCACGAGCGACAATCTCAACGTTGCAGGATTTCCAATTAATGAGTTTGCTATCAAACATGGCATTGTTCCTAGCTTTCCAAATCAGATAAAAAGTAAAGACAATGCAAGCTTTAATAACAGTTGTGGTTTGAGGATTCCAAGCCTGGTCCAGAATTTTCTTGTAGTCCACAAAGTTCTTAATGGATGAGGTGATTTGAAATTTTGCCATTAACCACTTACACAGATTCGAAGCAAAGGAGCAGCCAAAGAAAAGGTGCTCCGAGGTTTCACAAGCAGCAGAACAGAGAGCATTTAGAAGGGAAGGAGAAGCCACAAATATGGAAGTTCTCATAAGTTGGAATTTTGTTGTGCATAAATCTTCAGACTATCATAGAATGAGAAGGGGCATAGTCTTTGTCCCAAGGGAAGACATACCAAGCATCAGATGTAGCTGAAGAAGTGAAAAACACAAGAAGGGGGGTTGAATTGTTAAAACTAGAAATCAATTGCAGTCAACACAGTATTTTTATCCTGGTTCGTTTGATCTCAAACTACTCCAGTCCACCCGTCAAGGTGATTTCGCCTCTCTCCAACGAGGTCTTAATCCACTATATTCAACTGAATATTACAACTGCTTTAACAACTGCTAAAGCCTTCTTGAGTCAAACCACATACCGGTTTCTCAAGGGAATACTTTCTTACAGATAAATGAAATCTAAGTGTGTTGAATGTTTTCTGCAAAAACTGTTTATCACAACTGTGATACTACACAATTTAAGCTTATGAGAACTAGAGTGCTAAAGTAATTGAATAAAGAATTTGAGAGCTTTAGCAAACTGAGAGTGAGGAAGATGATGAATAGCTTTAGGCGTGTAGAAGGTTGTAGAGCATTAGCCAATTCAATCTTCACTGACTTGTTTATATAGCATTGGAAAAATGGTACGTTGGAGTCAGTAAATCCGTTTCAATGCCAATAACATTCTTTCCATATTAAGCAGATCTTTGTCTGGAATAATTCCGTTGATAATAAATAGTCTTGAATGCACAGTACCGTTGCCACTAAAGCATGTTTTGGCTTTGGCTTATTCTGACGCTACTAGATGCTGATGAATTGTTGTTTTCTTGATCAGAGTTCAGATTGTTACGCGCAAATATGTTCATCAAGCTTCAGCGTAAGCACATGTTGATCTTCTGATTCTGGTATCTGATATAACATCCTCTGATGCTGATGTTGATATTTCATCTTCTGATGCTGATGATGATATTTTCTTGCTGATACCCATCAGAGTTTCTGTAAAACAGAATGTAATTTTTAGGTAGCATACATGTCTTACATGAATCATACAATTAATATATCTTTGCATTTTGTTATCATCAAAACTTAAACTTAGGGTAGTAGATTCAAACTTTGTTCTAACAATCTCCCCCTTTTTGATGATGACAAAAACTAGATTTTTTCAATTGAAAAATAACGTGAAAAGTATCAGAGATAACCAAATAGTAAAGAGTATCAGAATTAAATAGGAAGTTATCAAAGATAAGGGATAAGGAAATATCAGAGATTAGATCGGAGATACTCCCCCTGAGTTTATTACTTCCCTTTTTAATTCCATGAATCCTTCAGGATCAGATCTTTATTGACTTTCTTTGAACATCAGAACATCAGAGCTTCAGTGTATCAGAGATGATTAACTTCTTGTACCTGTAGCTTATGCAAAACAGAAAACATTCAAGTATATCAGAGTGTTAGAATGTTTGAGACTTTTTGTCCCAGTAATCAGTTATTGAAAAATATCATTCTTTTTCTCCCCCTTTTTGTCAGCAATCAAAAAGTGCAAATAATATAAGCTAAAACGATCAGAGCAGAAAAACTGTTATATTTAATTCAAAGCTTAGAAGATAGTACAGAAAACATGGAAAGAAAACAATGAAAACATCATGAATGAAAATCTAAGGTTGGGGTGGAAAGCGTGTGAACAGAGCTTCTAGCATGTTCTTGATCTGATCAGCAGTTTCCTTCTGCTGATGCACCATGCTGACAACTGTATAAATCTTGACATCTTGCACATCCATCCTTTCCTTCATCTTCTGATCATTCTCATCCATTCTTTGCTGTAGACGAATATCATTCTGCTTCAGCTCTTCAAGAGTCTTCCTGTCCAAGGCAGCTTGAGAAACGTCAGAAATAGGATGCTTCTGAGAGCTTTCTGCAACATCTTCTGCTTGACTAACATCTTCAGCTTGAATAGTCTGATCTTCTGCTTGCTGAACTTTTGAAGCTGGACGCTTTTCAGACCATGGCTCACTATCCAGAAAGAGCACTTCCTCCTTCAGCAGCTGACCTTCAACTTCCTTCAGCAACTTGCTGAAGTTCTGTTGAGCCTGTTCATAATTGATGTCTTGCAGCTTGAGGGCTTCAGCGCGTACCCACTTTCTGAATTGAGTCCAGAGATGGTATGAAGCGGCAGGATCAATCATTCCAGGACAAACCTGCTTTAGAGAAGCAATCCAATTCTGCAAGCCTGTTTCAAAATTCAAAATGCCAGCACCAACATCTAGTTGTTTGGGTTTGGGGATGGCTATTTTGTTTTTAAGGTCAGCAAGACGGTTAAGGCTTGTTAAATCAATGAAGTTGGAGATAAGGGGCTTTATGCTTAACATACTTAACATACCATCCTCCATCTCCTTCCAAGCCAAAAAATCCACAAAGTTCAACTCTGGAACAGAGAAGTTGGAGATAAGGGGCTTTAAGAAGGGAATAGCTAAGTTGATGTTGTCGCTAACAGACCAATTATTAATTTTCCACCAGTCACAAACTGAAGAAGTAAGACCAGATATGAACATCTCTGGGATTTTGAATTTGGAAGCCTGAGGTTCACCCACCCAATTGTCCAGCAAAAAGTTGATGTTCTTGCCATTGCCAATAATCAACACAAAATTATCCAAAACTTTGTTGTAGAAATCCTTAAAACCTTTATATAAAAAGGATTTGATAGAATACCCTATGAATTTGTTGTTTCTTTTAACCCTAGCAGTGAGAAGCTTTGATCAAGATTTTTTGTTATTAAGAAACTGCCAGCACATTTGGAGTAGAAGTAGAATTGTAAGCTTTTAAAGATAAAATTCCCAAACCATCTTCCTTCAACTTCTTGCAGCAAGTTTTCCAAGCAACGATGACAGTTTTTTTCTTTTCAAAATTTCCACTCCAAATGAAATTTCTCATTTTTGTCTCAATTCTTTTTATTATGCTTGCAGGCCAATTATAAATAGAGAAGCGATGCACTAACATGCTGTGAATAACATATTTCACCAATAAAACTCTTCCAGCCATTGACATCATCTTTGCTTTCCAGGCTGCCAGCTTGTTCCTAACATTATCTGCAAGAGAATCGAAATGACAAGCTTTAGGTTTACCAAGAAAAATAGTCACACCCAGATAAATAAAGGGAGAAGCGGCTTTAGTGAAACCAAAAATGTCTGCAACCCTTGAATGTTTGTCAACAGTCATTCCTCTTGCATAAATGAGAGATTTAGTTAGGTTACAACTCTGGCCAGAACAAATGGCACAATCCTTGAGGAGATTGGATATAGAAGTCAAAGATTTTGAATTTCACTTGCAGAAAATCATAAAATCATCAGCAAACAAGGTATGAGATGGAACTTTGAAGTTTTTATTGGATGGAATAAGATTAACACATATAGTATTGAACAATTAGTGATGCCCCTACTCAGGACTTCCTCAGCAAGACAAAAGAGAAGGGGGGGATAGAGGATCTCCTTGTCTCACAATATTAGAACACTTAAAGTACCCTATTTGCTTACCATTAAAACCTATAGAAATGTTAGCAGATTCAAGAGTATTGTGGATCGAGTTTCAAAATTTATCACTAAAGCCAAAACTAGAAAGAGTATTAGTTAAGAATTCCCAACTTAGAATATCAAAAGATTTGGAAATATCAATCTTTAAGGAAACATTGTCACTATAACTTTTGTTGTTCAGGAGGTTTATGGCCTCAGAAGTGAGGAAAATGCAATCTCTAATAATCTTACATGTCACAAATCCATGATGCTCGGGGGGAATTAAAGAAGGAAGAATAACAACTAATCTATCAACTAAAATTTTAGAAATGAGTTTGTATTTAAAGTTAGCCAGAGCAATAGGCTTGTACTGTCCAATACAATTAGCATCCTTAGATTTACGTCAAAGAATAAGAGTATTTACATTATAGTTAGGTAAAACCCATCCCTGGAAGAGTATTGACATTATATTTTATAATCTCCCGGTACTTTTGATAAAATATAGCTCCTAAACCATCAGGTCCAAGAGTAGAGTCCATATTGAGATTCATCATGTTAGAACATAGTTTGATTCTACAACCCTTAGTTAGAGTTTTGATGACAACAAATACAAAGAACAAATATGCACCCTAAAAATTATGTTATTGTGTATGCAGAAGTTTTGACCAAAGCAACATCAGAAGTTAAGCCATAAGAGCTACACGCTGAAGTAATCAGAACATGCGCTGAAGATTGATGACCAGAACATGCTCTTAAGTGAAGTAAACTCTGATTATGAACAAGAACATAATAGTCCAAATCATCAATGTTCTGAAGTATCAGCAGCAGGCAAGGATGTAAGATTCTGAAGCGTTACTAATCATTCAAGACAACATCAATTACAACGGCTTCTTTCAGACAGGATCTTCTCCAAATGGAAACTGAGTTAATGACATTTATCATGCTTAATGATCATCAAGAATCCATTTCATATATAAACAAGCTCAGTGTTCAAATTGTTTACGATTTGCCAACAATTTTCACAAGAATTCAAAAAATCTGCAAGCATTATTCATCACCTTTCCTCGCTCTAATTTTTGTGTAAATTATCACAGTTGTGATAACATTTTTTGTAACGAAAAACAACAACACACTTTCTTGTATATTTGTTTTAAAACAGTGTTCCTTGAGATTAATCAGATTGTGGTTGTACTCAAGAAGACTTTAACAGTTGTTAAAGTAGTGATTGTGATCCTTTTGTGATTAGTGAATTAAGTCCTCATTGGAGAGAGGCGAAATCACCTTGACGGGTGGACTGGAGTAGTTTGAGATCAAACGAACCAGGATAAAAAATATTGTGTCATTGCGCTTTTGATTTCAAGTTTCTAATTCAACTCCCCCTTCTTGTGTTTTTCACTTCTTCAATTGGCATCAGAGCGCCTGGTTCTGAGCTTAAACACTTAACCGTGTCAGTACAAGATCCAAGCTTTAGAAAAACACTATGGTGGGACCAAGCCAAAACATCAGCAATGACTACCATGAAGACAGAGACAGATTCAGTGGCAAACCTCTAGTCTTTGATGGAGAAAACTTTAACTATTGGAAAGATAGAATTGAGAGTTTCTTTCTGGCCCATGATGCTGATCTGTGGGACATGGTGATTGATGGATACACACACCCAGTGGATGGAAGTGGTCAGAAGATAGACAGAAAAATGATGTCTGACCAGCAAAAGCTTGATTTCAGAAACCACCACAAGGCCAGAACAATACTCCTCAGCGCTCTCTCATACTCAAAATATGAGAAAATCTCAAACAGAGAGACTGCCAAGAACATGTTTGACTCTTTGAGAATGACACATGAAGGAAACATTCAAGTCAAAGAAACTAAGGCCCTTGCGCTCATTCAGAAGTATGAGGCATTCAAGATGGAAGACAGTGAATCCGTAGAAGTTATGCTTTCAAGATTCCAAATCCTTGTTGTTGGACTGAAGGTTCCTGAAAAGGGTATTCTACTACTGATCACGTTAAGAAGATCATCAAAAGCTTACCCAAGCAATGGAGGCCAATGGTCACAACACTTAAGCTAGCCAAAGATCTCAATAAAATATCTCTGGAGGAACTTGTCAGCTCCCTCAGAAGTCACGAGTTAGAACTAGAAGAAGATGAGCCTCAAAAGCAAGGTAAGCCACTAGCTTTAAAATCTAACAGAAAATCTGACTCTAAGGTTTTGTAGGTTGTGGAAGAAACTTCTGATGGATCCTCATCAGAAGAAGATGAACTTTCTCTCCTCTCCAGAAGGGTGAATCAATTGTGGAAGCAGAGACAAAGGAAATTCAGAAATCCTAGAAGATCAGAGAATCAGAATGAATCCTCCTCCAGATATAGATAGTCTGAGTCTTCCTCTGGACACAGAAGATTTGAAGGTTCTTCAGGATACAGAAAGCCAAATAACAAGGACATCATCTGCTATGAGTGTAATGAGAAAGGGAACTACAAAAGTGATTGCCCAAGGCTTCAGAAGGAGAAGCCCAAGAATAAGTTCTTCAAGAAAAAGAAGAAAAGCCTCATGGCTACATGGGATGATTCTGACACCTTTGAAGCTGACTCAGAGTCGGATGATGAAAGAGAAAACATAGCTCTCATGGCAAACGTGTTAGAATACAGTGAAGCTTCTGGTTCAGACTCAGAATCAGACACTGAAGAGGTATTTCTGGACTTTACCATTAATTTTACTAAGGCTGAACTTGCAGAAAGTCTAAATGAAATTCTGGAAAGGTATCAGCAAATCAGAGTCAAATTCAAGAACCTGAAAAGGGATCTTGCCTCTGACTCTGAAAAGTCTGAGAGTCTCAGATTAGAGAATTCTGAGTTAAAAGAAAAAATTTCAAAATTAGAAAATGATTTGCAAAATTCTCAGAAGGAAACAATCTTAGAGACTCCCAGTAATGCTGATGAGATCATCAAAGAGTATGATCACAAATTTCAGAAGTTTCTAGCTAAAAACATAGATAGAAGCAAGATGGCTTCAATGATCTATGGAGTTAGCAGAAATGGTAGAAAAGGGATAGGATATCAAGGTAAGGTATCTACACCTAAACAGGCCATGGACTTAGTCATAAAACGCACACCACTCAAATCACATTTTATATATGGGCACACACATGACATAAAATACACAAGTAGTGATTATTCTGTCAAACCAAAATTCAATCAGAATTTTGGTAAAACTAACAAACCAGGACCCAAGAAGATATGGGTACCTAAGGATAAAATTATATATGTAGCAGATATCTTTAGCAGCAAGGCTAAAACACCAGTCATGGTACCTGGACTCTGGTTACTCTCGACACATGATGGGAAGAAGGCATATGTTCCAAAGCCTGGAACTTAAGCCTGGAGGCTACGTGGGATTTGGAGGCAACCAAAGAGGAAAGATCATTGGCTCTAGAACAGTAGGTAATGGAAATCTTCCCTCTATAAATAATGTGTTATTAGTTGATGGATTAATGCATAACCTGTTATCCATAAGTCAATTAAGTGATAACGGTTATGATACAATCTTTAATCAAAATTCATGCAAAGTTGTTAGTCAGAAAGATGGGACTATCCTATTTAATGGAAAGAGGAAAAACAACATTTATAAAATAAAACTTTTTGAACTAAAGAGTCAGAATGTAAAATGCCTTATGTCTGTTAACAACGAGCAATGGGTCTGGCACAGAAGATTGGGGCATGTTAGTATGAGAAGAATATCTCAGATTAACAAACTCAATCTGGTAAGAGGACTTTCAAACTTGAAGTTCAGCTCAGATGCTCTGTGTGAAGCATGTCAGAAAGGCAAATTTGAAAAACCTGCTTTCAAATCCAAAAATATTGTTTCCACCTCTAAGCCGTTAGAACTTCTGCACATTGACTTATTTGGACCAGTAAAAACTGCGTTTGTCAGTGTTAAGAAGTATGGGTTAGTAATTGTAGATGACTATAGCAGATGGACATGGGTAAAGTTCTTAAGACACAAGGACGAGTCACACTCTATATTCGTTACCTTCTGCAACCATGTTCAGAATGAAAAGGATATTAGAATTGTCAAAGTCAGAAGTGATCATGGTGGGGAATTTGAAAATAAAAATTTTGAATTATTTTTTAATGAAAAAAGCATCTTGCATGACTTCTCTTGTCCTAGAACTCCCCAACAAAATGGAGTTGTAGAACGAAAGAATAAAACATTGCAAGAAATGGCCAGAACCATGATCAATGAGACTAACATTGCTAAGATCTTCTAGGCAGAGGCAATCAACACAGCATGTTACATTCAGAATAGAATCTCCATAAGACCTATTCTGGAAAAGACTCCATATGAATTGTGGAAGAACAGAAAGCCCAACATTTCTTATTTTCATCCATTTGGATGCACTTGCTTTATTCTTAATACAAAAAACTATCTGAACAAGTTTGACTCTAAAGCACAAAAGTGTATTATGTTAGGATACTCTAAACGCTCAAGAGGGTACAAGGTATACAATACAGAAACACATATTGTTGAAGAGTCAATCAATGTTAGGTTTGATGATAAGCTTCACTCTCAAAAGTCAAAGCAGAATGAACTCCATGCAGGTATGGAAGTTGAACTCATAGGTACTGAAGACAACTCGTCAGAAGTTCTCAACAGAGACGCTCCCACAACATCAGAAAGAGTTATTGCAAGAAATCCAGCACCTTCAGTTGATCAACTTCAGAAAAGGCTATCCAGAAGCAGCATTGCTCACCCAGAAGATAAAATACTGGGAAAGAAGGATGATCCAATCAGAATAAGATCAACATTCAGAAACTCTAAAGAATCCCTCATGGGACTGGTCTCTCTGATTGAACCAACAACAATTGATGATGCGCTTCTAGACAATGACTGGATTCTGGAAATGCAGGAGGAACTGAATCAATTCACCAGAAATGACGTATGGGATCTGGTTCCCAAACCAAAAGGATTCAACGTCATTGGAACAAAGTGGGTGTTCAGAAAAAAACTGAACGAGCAAGGAGAAGTCATCAGAAACAAAGCACGACTGGTAGCACAAGGTTATAGTCAGCAAGAGGGGATAGACTATACAGAAACCTTTGCTCCAGTCGCCAATTTATAATCTATCAGACTTTTAATATCATTTGTTGTAAACAATTGCATCACTCTCTATCAGATGGATGTCAAAAGTGCATTCTTAAATGGCTATATAGATGAAGAGGTATATGTGCACCAACCCCCTGGGTTTTAGAATTCCAAACACCCAGAATATGTTTTCAAACTAAAGAAGTCACTCTATGGTCTGAAACAAGATCTCAGAGCTTGGTATGAAAGACTAAGTAACTTCCTGTTAGAAAAGGAATTCACCAGAGGGAAATTGGACACAACCTTGTTATGTAAGACAGTTAAGAATGACATTTTAGTATGTCATATTTATGTTGATGACATCATCTTTGGATCTATTAAACCCTCTTTGGGAAGAGAGCTTGCTAAATGTATGCAGGAAGAGTTTGAGATGAGCTTAATGGGGGAACTCAAATTCTTTCTGGGCATTCAGATAAACCAAACCCCAGAAGGAACTTACATTCATCAGAGAAAATATGTCAGAGAACTTCTTAAGAAATTTGATCTCTCAGAATGTAAGCCCTCAAAGATACCAATGCATCCTACGTGAATTCTGGAAAAGGAAGAGGTAAGTAAAAAAGTAGAACAGAAGGTCTACAAAGGTATGATTGGCTCTCTCCTCTATCTGACGGCTTCAAGGCCTGACATTTTGTTTAGTGTTTTCTTATGTGCTACATTCTAATCGGATCCTAGAGAATCTCACTTAACAGCAATTAAGCGAATTTTCAAGTATCTGAAAGGTACTACTAATCTGGGTTTGTTTTATAGAAAATCAAATGATTACAACTTAGTAGGATATTGTGACGCTAACTTCGCTAGAGACAGAGTAGAACGTAAAAGTACTTCTAAAAGCTGCCAGTTTCTGGGAGAAATTTTGATCTCATGGACCAGCAAAAGACAATCCACAATAGCACTATCAACAGCAGAAGTTGAGTACATGGCAGCTGCTGGATGTAGCACGCAAATGCTCTGGATGAAAAGTCAACTTGAAGACTTCAACATATTTGAGAGTAACATTCCTATCCTCTGTGACAATACTTTTGCTATATGTCTCAGTAAGAATCCTATTTTGCATTCTAGGGCTAAGCATATAGAAATAAAACATCATTTTATTAGGGACTATATTCAGAAAGGGATTCTTACCTTAAAGTTTATTAACACAGACCATCAATGGGCTGATGTTTTTACAAAACCTCTTTCTGAAGATAGGTTCAACTTCATTCTGAAACATCTCAGCATGAAGCTATGCTCAGAATAAAATGTTTTATTTATATCTTAACCCTCAGAACTTTGTTATTTTCTGTGAGCAACTGATTAACCTGTCTTCAGAGTTTAGAAGTACAGATTGCATCAGAATCTATCCATGAAGATCTGAACGTTTCATTTCAAGGATAGAGGCGTGCAGTTCACATCATCAAACAGTTGTCATCCTCTCATCAGCTACTTTTTGAGGCTGAACACGCGTTCAATTTATGAAAGGTCAAAGGCGCTGATTGGATGCATTGAGACACTTGTCAAGGGTAACTGTTCAGTATCTTTCTAAATCCCCAAATTTCAGGTGTCATTAATGCATATAATCATGATTTTTTCTTATTTCTTACTGCTTACGTTTTTAAGAAACCTATTTAAACTCAAATTTACCTTTTACATTCATTCTCTTTTACTCTCATCAATATTTTCTCTCGTTTCAAGTTCCTGTTTTCAAAAAACCCTTTCATCTTCCTCAAAATCCCGTGTAAATAATGGCTTCATCAAGTCTAAAAAATGTCAGTGCTCATGAATCTGCTTCAACGGAACAGTATGAAGAACCCCATAGAACGCTCCTCACTCCTATTGACAATCTGGAAGTTCTCTCTGAACTGATTATTGATTTTGAGAGCTTGCAAGAAAATGGCTCCAACCTGTATGAAGACGTTACTGCAGAAGGATGGAACAGGTACTTTGACCGTTTGTTGGGGCCAACCTTTCCCATTCTTGTCAAAGAATTTTGGATACATGCTTCTTCTTCAAATCATCAGGTCACTTCTTATGTCATAGGGAAGAAACTTGTGATTACAGAAGATCTTATTGCAAAGCTTCTTGGATACAATGGTGGTGGTGTCAGATGCATTGACATGGCTGAGAGATGCTCTGACCTAAGTTCAATTGCAAGGGAAATTTTTACTTCTGGACTACCCTCTAGTAAAATCAGAGATTTGAAGGATCATCACAGAATATGGGCCAGAATCATTATGGGATGTATCAACCACAGGAAGCCTACAAGCTCTCCTAATTATATCAATATTGATCAGCAATTTCTGACCTATTTCATTGCTAAGAAGACAAAGGTAAATCTTCCACACTTGCTTTTCAACCATCTCAGAACAAGTGTGAAGGAAACAAGAGAAGAAGAAAGAACCAAGAGGGATTGGATTCCCTTAGGAAGGCTGATATTAGATATTCTAACAGCGAATAGGCTGATAGAACATCTGACAAAGGCTCGGGAAATTAGCACATTGGAAGCAACTGCTGGGAAGCCTCTGAATGCTAAAAATCTGAAGAAAATGAAAATCATTGACAATATCAAGAAGGAACCATCTGTTACTTCTCATGAGACCATCACTTCAAGAAGGATACCTCTGAATGATTTTCCTCTATTTTCTGAGATTGACTCCAAACCAGAAATAACAGTCAGATACCTTGAAGCGTGCAAGGCTGATGGAACTGCCCCATAAATCAACATTCAGCATTTGCACAAGGCTGCTCCAGAGGTTGTTCTGGAGAAATTAAAGAAGAGGAAAGCAGCAGGAGAAGGACCCTCTCAGAGGACACCAAAAGCTGCCAAAAAGAAAGGTAATCCATCTTCTGTTTCTGTTATAGAATCAATAATTGTATCAACATCTGAAGCCATGCCTTCTCAACCAGAAAATCCATTACCCCAAACCTTTGAAGATTTTGACATAGGGTTTGATCCATCTGAAACTCTAGGTCATTTTCTGAATGAACCTCACTCCCCCAATCCAAATCCAAATCCTGAACATGACCAACCAGAACTTGCCAAAGTTCTGTCTGACATTGATTTATTTGATCAAGATTTTTCCTCTCCCTTACCAGAAAATCCAAATTCTCAACTCCCATAAAATCCAAACTCTCAACAACCACCAGAAATTCCGCAACCACACTCTCCACAACCAGAAATTCCTCAACCAAAAATTCCACATCCACAATCACCTCAACAAGAAATTTCACAAACACATTCACCTCAACCAGAAATACCACAACCAGAAGATCTGAACCCCAACTGACCATAACCAGAAACTCAACCTTCTGAAAATCCATCTTTTGATATTCATGAACCAGAACCCCAACATACTGCCACAAACCAATCTGAAGACTCTCCTTCAGATTCTGATACAATCCCAATACCTAGAATCACAAAACCTCTTGCGGTTCGCATGCCTCTCACCATTAATGACATTCCAGAAATCCCTTCATCTCTAGAATCCACACCTCCCAACACCCCCACTAGACCAATCATTATTCCCGACTCTCCCACTCCTTCACCCACTAGCCGTCCAGCTGACAACCTCAGACTTGTCATTGATCCAATTGTGCTGGAAAGACTAGCCTCCACCTCTCACAAAACTACCATTCCCAAACCTAAACCAACTGCACCACATCAGATGTTGGTACAAGTTTATTGATTTTTGAAACAGGAATGCAGGAATGGATAAATTCTTTGAAGCATGCAAGTCAAGAGATGAGTAATCCTGCTGCTTCTGATTATATGTGGGCAAGATTCAGAAATTGGCTTAGCTCTGAAACGCTGAAGCTGAAGGAACAGAGTTATGAAAAGGTTCAGCAGAACTTTAGTGATAAGCTGAAGGCTTTTCAAGACCAAGTTATGAGCCAACTGTTCAAGAAAGATATCCTCTCGCTGGATAATGTTCCCTGGAAAGAGCATCATCCTTCAGATGAAGTTGAACCAGAATTAGAAAGTCTCTCTCTGACTACTGCTCCAGAAGACATGATTACAGCAGAAGAAATGGTTCACTTAGAAGAAGCTGTAGAATGCTCTGAGCAACATCCAACTCCTGAAGAGACTCCAGCTTCCTCCTTAGTCATGCAAACTCTGGAAGAGTTGAAGAAAGAAAATGCTTTAATCCATGCAAGGTTGGATAAGCAGGAGGATACGAACAAAGAGATTAAAAGTATTATGGGTAAATAAGAAGATACTACAAAGGAAATCAGGGGCATTTTGGGAAAGCAAGAAGAGTCAAATACTCAGATCAAGAGCTTGCTGGAAGCGTTGTTCACACGTCTTCCCCCTCCTTCTTAGATTTTCTTTTAAATGTTGTTTATCTGTAACTTTTAATTTTACCTCTTTGGTTCTGGAACTTGTCATTGCATTATATTTTAAATATAATTCATCTCTTTTGGTTCTGATTATATTGCCTTTTTGATAACTGACAAAAAGGGGGAGAAAGTAAGATATTTTCAATAATGGTTTACCGAGACAAAAGTCTCAAACATTCTGAATTACTTAACCTCTACTTTCTGAAAAGTTTGAGCAGGTACAAATTATGATATGAGATGCAGCTAAAACTCTGATGAGAAGGAACTTAAAGGAAGTAACCAACTCAGGGGGAGTTTCTCTTAAACCTTTTGTTCTTTATTTTTAATTGAAAATTCTAGTTTTTGTCATCATCAAAAAGGGGAGATTGTTAGAACATAGTTTGATTCTACAACCCTTAATTAGAGTTTTGATGATAAAAAATACAAAGAACAAATATGCACCCTAAAAATTATGTTATGGTGTATGCAGAAGTTCTGACCAAAGCAGCATCAGAAGTTAAGCCATAAGAGCTACACGCTGAAGCAATCAGAACATGCGCTGAAGATTGATGACCAGAACCTACACTTAAGTGAAGTAAACTCTGATTCTGAACAAGAACATAATAATCCAAGTCATCAATGTTCTGAAGTATCAACAGCAGGCAAGGATGTAAGATTCTGAAGCGTTACTAATCATTCAAGACAACATCAATTACAACGGCTTCTTTCAGACAAGATTTTCTCCAAATGGAAACTGAGTTAATGACATTTATCATGCTTAATGATCATCAAGAATCCATTGCCTATATAAACAAGCTCAGTGTTCAAATCGTTTACGATTTGCCAACAATTTTCACAAGAATTCAAAAAAGCTGCAAGCATTATTCATCACCTTTCCTCGCTCTAATTTTTGTGTAAATTATCACATTTGTGATAACAGTTTTTTTAACGAAAAACAACAACACACATTCTTGTATTTTTGTTTTAAAACAATGTTCCTTGAGATTAACCGGATTGTGGTTGTACTCAAGAAGACATTAACAGTTGTTAAAGTAGTGATTGTAATCCTTTTGTGATTAGTGAATTAAGTCATCGTTGGAGAGAGGCGAAATCACCTTGACGGGTGGACTGAAGTAGTTTGAAATCAAACGAACCAAGATAAAAATATTGTGTCATTGCGCTTTTGATTTCAAGTTTCCAATTCACCCCCTTGTATTTTTCATTTCTTCACATCACAGCTTAATGTATTTCCTCAGGGCTAGTGATCATAGGAAGCATTTCATTAGTTTGATCTATCACTAATTTAGGAATAACTTTTTAAACTAGACCCGTGTCTTGAAGAACAACATCAGTATTGAACATATTTTTGAAGTTAGATTCAATATAGTTTTATAATCTATCCTGATCAGTTTCCACAAAGTCATTAATAGCTAAAGAGGAAATCAATTTAGTTTTTCTTTTTATTTTGGCATAAGTATGAAAATAGTTAGTATTTCTATAACCCTTTAAATGCAAATTAATTATGGATTTTTCTTTCCATAACTTCTTTTCCATATTCAAGGCAATTTCTAAATCGCACCGAGCTTTGGGTTCCTTATCCCGTAAGCAATCCGTGTAACTTAAAATGTTAATATTTACCTGTATTAGACGTCTGTCCACTCAATATGCAGATAATTTTATTAAATTATTAATGATAACTACTAATTTAAAAAATATATATTTGTATTGATATTTTATATTGAGTTTATTTTATATAAAAAGTTAAGAATAATTTAATAGTTTTAATAACTTACTGTACTAATTTATATATATATATATATATATATATATATATATATATATATATATATATATATATATATATATATATATATATATATATATATATATATATATATATATATATATATATATATATATATATATATATATATATATATATATATATATATATATATATATATATATATATATATATATATATATATATATATATATATAACATTGTTCAACTAAGTTTTTTTTGTATAATAAATTATTATTTTGCCACCATTGATATATTTAAAATTTAAAGAAAATTCTTATTCCCTAAATTTTACAAATACTCCTATGCAATTTTGACCCTCTAGTTTTTTTCTATTGTCCTACTAAATGTACAATTTTGTTGCCAAATTAAATTTCGGTTGGATTTTATAAAATAGTTTAACACGTGCATCTATGAAATGGTCCAAAATACATAATCAAAAATTGTGAAACAAAAATTCTACATTAATGATTATAAAAAAATACTATAAACAAAAAAATGCACGCGTAGTAAATATAACTTGCTACTGAGACTGCTACTTTTCATTCGCCAATGCTATTTTTCATATCACTGTTGCTTTCAAAACACTTACACGTACATGGTTTTTTAAACTATACAATTTCAAACATATTTTGTTTGAGTATTTCTTTTTCATATTTTAAATTTTATCAAAATATTTGAATTTTTATATTTGATATTTAAATTGAATAAGAATTTTTATTTGAATTTTTTATTTTTATGTTATATTTTATTGTTATTTTTTTTTTGAATTTTTTGAATTTATTTTGTTTTCAGCTTTTTAAAGAAAAATTAGTAAAATAAGTTATTTCACATTTGTTATTATAGTATGTACAATTGGAGTGTTGAAAAAATTATTCAATAGTTGAATATGTGCAATGAGGGTGTTGAATAAATGATTGATTAATATGTGTTAAAAACATTCAACATATTAAATGAAGAGAGAGCGATGTCACATATAATACTTTATAAAATCTTATTGGTTTTTGTGATTGTTTAGATTTTTAATTCACCTTAATTATTTGAAATTAATTATTTTTATAATTAATTTATTTTTTATTTATTTTTACTTTCACCAAAATTCATCATTTTTTTTGTCTATAAATAGAGATTTGGCTCATTTGATTTGGACACAAAAAAAAATCTATTTGCTCTCTCTATTTTTTCTATTTAACCGCCAATAAACTCTTGTTTTATACACTTTTATTTGTTTTAATAATGACTATCCCTATAAAATTAGAAAAAAATTCAAATAAATTAAAAATATAAAAATTAGAAAAAAAAATTCAAATAAATTAGAAAAAAATAAAAATAAATTTTTTAACTCTTAATTATTTGAATTTTATTTCAATCGATAATTGATATTAATATAAAATCATAAAAACAAAAATACAAAAGAAAATAAAAATATGAAATAAAAGTGGTGGGGTATGGTGTTGAATTTTATTAAATAAAACCATTGTAGTGAATAAAAGTAGAATGAGTGTTGAATTATTAGGTGGAAGAAAGAGAAGATGACGTCAAGTATAAAAAGTGAAAAAGAATATTGTTGAATATGTAAACCATTATACATCGACTTATATAGAATTGAATATTTACGGTATCATTTGATTGGCAACAGAAGGTAGTACATTACATAATGATTATCCAGGGCCCCTGGGTACTGGTTAACCTTATTTTTGTTATCTTTTTATAAATTTGTAGGAGCAAATTTATATTATTTTATACTTAAAAGTATTATTATCTATTAAAAATAGATTATCATTATAAATTTTAAATCTAATTAAGTTTCTATTTAGTAATTTGATTATGAAGCAACGTCTAGAGTTTGTAGTCCTTTGAAGTAAAGTGGCTTAAATGTTATAAACCTGACTTTGTGGAATCATGTTACCTTATTGAAGTGTTTATGGAATATTCATAAGAAGTCTGATAACATTTGGTTTCAGTGGGTTCACAGTTACTATATCAAAGGTAGATACTTTTATTGGAGATTGAAGAGGGCTCGAATTGGACCTGAATCATGAAGCAGATAATGAAGAAAAGAAATAGCATTGAAGCTGGCATGCAAAACTGGCAGAGATTCATTAGTGGCAACAAGTTCTCTATGAGGGATATGTATGCATCTCTTATTGAGGATAAAAACAGAGTTAATTGGAGCAAGATGTTGCAGCACAATAATGCTAGTCCGAAAGCTCTGTTAATTTTGTGGTTATTGCTTCATGGTAACCTTCCCACTAAGAATAGGCTGAAGAGGTTTGATTTTATTCATGATAGCATATGTAGTCTTTGTGGTACTGAAGACGAAAAAGCTGACCACTTATTCTTTGATTGCAAGGATACCAGAGTCATACCTCAAATTTGCCCTACCCTTATATTATATTTAGGGTTCTATTTAAATAAATTTTATTATATGATTTTATTTCTATAGGGGTTTAAAACAGGGAAGAAAGGTGTATTGATCTAGAAATGGACCATCAATATCTGATGGCCCATTAGGGTTTCGTTCATTTTGAGAAGGGGTCCATAAAACAAATTAGTTTTCCTTTTAAGAAGTCTAATAAAATGATATGACCCATTAAGATTTTCAGACCGGCCCACTAAAATTATTAAAGTCTTGTTTTTTAAAACAAGTTAGGGGTGTGTGTATTCTAAGTCAAGGAGGCTCATAAAGTATTTTATTTTGTTAAGACCCAACGAATTAAAACAATGTGGCCCATTTGGTTCTTCGGTTTGAAGAGATTGTTTTGTTTTTAATTATAACAATTTTATTATTATTATTATCAATATTACAATTATTTTTTATACTAACACTGATTATAATTATAACATTATATTAAAAATTTTAATTAAAATTGAATTCTGTTTTATTGATTAAAAGAGAAGTGTTGATAAAGAGTTTTTTTCTTTCACGGCCCATTTCCAAAACCCGAAACGTGCAAGCCCAATTCAAGTGAGGAAAAAATGTTTGTTTCCACAAACAAACATCTATTGTGAGAATCATAAGAAATAAAGCATGGTTTTAAAAGAAACAAGTATCGCGCTGATTAAACAGGAAATAACACATATAACAAGTATTGTTCATATCTTTCCCTTTATTCAAAATCAATACATAAATCAAAGTTTTATCCAATACAGAAACAAATCTCTATTAATCAAATCAAACCTTAATACAAAATCAACATATACATAAATAAAATGAATCCAGAAACTGAGTCAAAACCAAAACGGGAACAAATTAAATTTGTACTGAAATTACAAACACATTAATTTGTTTCCTAAACCTAATTCCTAAAAATCACTATAAAAAACCTAATAGTAAAATAGATGGGAGAAATAAATCGTTACAGGGAGGAATAAACAGAATCAATCGTTACAGAGGACGAAGAGAATTTTACAAAAAAATTTACAGAGAATACAAAGTTGACAGAGGGAGGGAAGAAGAACAGTTAAGCTCAGCCACCGCCGCTAGCCTCGAGATGTCACTCACATCCTCCATCGTCGCTCTAATTTAGGGTTTCGATAGCTGAAACTCTCGTTCTCCTCGAAACGTCATCATCACCATCATAAAAACACCATCAGTGTACCTGCAAAAACAAGGAGGAAACGAATCAAAAGTGAACTTAGGGATTGACGAAGGGGGTAAAACGATTAACCACTTAGCTTGCATTTTTTTCTTTTGATTTGTGTCATGATTATTTGGGGTTTCATGGGTTGATACAGTTTGAATTGTGGAATAAAGGGGTAGACGCGCCACTGCGGTATAAGTTGGACAAGGGGGTTAGGGTTTTTGTGTGGAGAGAGATGAGAGAAGAGAAGAAGCTGAGAAACAGAGGAGGAAGTATAGAGTGGAATTAAATTGAGAAAAAAGTTGGGTTTTAATTTCTATTGGGCCTCATTTGAAACTCTAAAGCCCGGTATGAATTCTTACATACACCACCTTTTATTATTTTAGATGATAAGTAAATTTGTTTGGACCATAAACATTAAGCTCACCAGCGATTTCCAGTAATACCCCCCCCCCCCCCCCATTTTACTCAGCAGCACAAAAATGCACCCCTTAGTGTAGTGGACCCACTCCAAAATCAGGACTTGGACCCCCAACTTCTCATACCCCTAGTTTTTACTTCTAAGCTAAAATTGACACCCCCTGCGTTGCTGGGCCAAATCCAATATCTGGATTTTGGCCCATGTTGTTAACCCCCCCTGTTACTACCTTAATACAATTTGCACCCCCTTTATGTTTTATTTATTTTTCTTTATTATTTTTATTTTTTATATTCTATATTTCCTATTTTATAATTATAATATTATATTTATTATTATCATAAATCAAATTATATTTCTCAAATCATTCAAATATATTTTGTTTATTGTATTAAATTATTTTTTAATCATGCATTTAAATAAAATGTTTTCTACAATTAATACTAAAAAATACTCAACCAAACACCAAATCTTTTTTTTTTCTTCGTAAATTAAATTAATTCAACAATTAATTTTCGAAAAAGAGTACGAAGCATATTTCAATTAACTGCGCACTTGGTCCAAAATCTTCATTATTCACACCCCCAGACTAAACACACGGGAAATTCAAATATTATGCGTAATCCATGAAAAACACAAAATAACCCGAACTACAAAATGAGACTCTGATTACTCCTAAGAGGATACGTAGGCATACGATGGAAATCGTGGCGAGTCCCCCTGATTAAAATTAAAATCCTTTTCCCCCTAATAAAATAAAAACTATATTTCCTAAAATTTACGCTTCTAAATCTAGTATCCTTGTGAACAAGGTAGATGAGGAGTGCCTAACACCTTTCCTTCGTCTAAAACCGAGTATACGACCTAGAATCTCAAACTTTTTAGGATTATCCTTTATATTCCCTCCCCTTAGGGTAAAAATTAAGAGTGACGCCTTTGATTTAAAAACCAGTTGCAACAGTTGGCGGCTCTATTGGGGACTTAACCATAGGTTTAGAAGCCTCCTCTTTTGGTTTTAGGGTTTTTCTTGTTTATTGGGTTTTTATTTCTTGCTCATTTAATTATTTTATGCTTATTTTATTATTATTCATTATATTACTATATTTGTGGTGGGATTTAAAATTTTGCAAAATATTCTCAAAAACCCTTAGAAAGAAGGTTCGTCTATTAGCCAAGGGGATACATCAAACCTATGAGTTTATATGACAAATTCTACTAGAGTTGGTGGAATTCCGCAAAAGGAATACCTCTCGAGAGACATCCTCTTGGGAAGTAGGACTTTGGAATGACACCTATGACTCTTTGTACGACCTTTAAACCAAAAACTCATGATGAGACCTTTCATGACCTAGAGACAAAAGTTTTGGTTTGTAAAGAGACCCCGCTTAAGGGAGGCCCTTATGCCTTTTCCTCTCATGTTATTCATGATACCCTTAAGGAAGCCACCTTATAGGGATGGTAGAATATCCGTAGGCTAAAACTAAGAACCTACCTTCTAAGGATACCTTTCACAAATCCTAATAGAATCTGGAAACCCGTAAGGGTTATCTTTTCTTCTACTACTATCTCTAGCATGTAGGGCTTCCATCTATGTTATAATCCATATCCTATAGGGACTCCTCATCATCTTTCATTGGCCATAATCCTCAAGGAGTTCCTGCCAGTCTCAATCTCTGAGTCGGTGCAAGATATCACAATATGTATCATTAAACCTGTATAGGGTATCCCTACGTCTACCCTCATACTACGTCTATAAGGTGATTCCTGGATACTCAAAACAAACTCGAAACAGCTTATGAAGCAAACGTAACGTTAGCTATGAAAATGAGAGAAGGTCAATAAGCCACAACTGGAGACACCATTACACCTCAAGAAAACACTCAGGCTCGACCCCAGCCTATACAAGCTTCAACTAAAAACCTTGATGTGCAAGAACACGCCGTTTCCCGAGACGGGTATACTTCATCCCATGAATATATCGAGTATCATCAATTTACATTCCCTATGCCAAAACCCCAAGGGGAAAACCCGACCATAAATATTGAAGATCCATAAGATGCTGAGGACACCAAAAGATACTACATGTTGGAAAAGAGGCTTAGCGCCATAGAATGATAAGACACTCATAGCTTTGATGTTTATGCTTTATGTTTGGTTGAAGACGTGGTATTTCCTCCGAAGTTTAAGATGACAGATTTCAAAAAGTACAAAGGAGCTAGTTGTGATAAGATCCATTTGAAGATGTATGTTAGGAAAATGGAAGTATACCCACGCAACGACAAATTTCTTATCCACTGTTTTCAAGACAGTCTTAGTGGAGTATCATTAGACTGGTATACCCAATTGGAAAGAAACCACATTCCCACATGGAATGACTTGGTTGTGGCATTTCAGAAGCATTATCAATACAACACTGACATGGCTCCAAGTCGCATGCAACTATAAGATTTGTCTCACAGGAGTAACAAATCCTTCAAAGAATACGCACAGAGATTGAGAGTTGGCTGCTCGAGTACAACCACCATTATTGGATAAGGAGTTGGTAGACATGTTCATGAGCACCCTACAAGGTCAGTACTATGAAAAAATGTTGGGCAGTGTATCGTCACACTTCTCTGACCTAGTAATAGTTGGGGAACACATCGAGAACGACATCAAAAATGGAAAAATACAAAGCATCTCGAGTAACACGACTAGTGAGTCCATTAAAGATTTCCAAGGGGAAGAAGAAAATGAAAAAAAAATCAATTTGGGGAACTTACCAAGCTCTAAAAACTATGTCTCATGTGCCTTATCATCAATATTCGTATGCAGTAGATGCTCAATACCAACAACCACCCTCTAGTCTTCAACACCAGCAGTCATGGCATATACCACAGAACCATCAGGCTAAGATTTCACCTCAACATCGATGTCAAAATCGATAGGTTCGGAATCAAAACAATCACCATCAATGCCCGAATCAGCATAGGCATCCAAATATCCAAGAAGGGGAAAATTGCCAGTTTAACCTGATCCCAATGACATACAGTCAATTATGGTTATATCTGGTCCATAATTAATTAATGACCCCTAGACAAACCAGATCCATGAAGTCTTCATTTCCTCCTTAGTACAACTCGGATGTACAATGTGAATTTCATGATGGAGTAGCGGGGCATTCGATTGAAGAATGCAATTCATTCAAAGAAGCAGTACAAGAGCTGATTGACAATAAGCAATTAACTTTCGAAGAAGATGGCCCACATATGATGGAAAATCCCTCGCTCTGATTGGTGGATCACTAAAGAATCCCATCCCTAGGGTAATTAGGCTTTGTCTTGTGTAATTTCTTTCTTGCTAAGTGTCATTTGCTATAAACTTGTATCTTTTGATTAGTAATTCTAATAAAATAAGCATGCATGTTTTTGAAATCAATTCATTTCTATCCACTCGTCCATCACTTTCCATAAATAATCAACGACTTTCGATTCTTCTTTTCTATTTTCCCATTACACAATATTAACAAACTTCTAAGGAGAATGATGTAAATATAAAATAACAGAATTTGGCTGACGTATGATTTTAATGTAAGACTTAGCTGACGATTTAAGGCATTGTTTCACTTACTAAACAATGGAGAACTAAGGAGTTAATCCATAGTTAACCCCCTCGAACCAGAAGTCGGAGTTCTTTCTATTTTCTAAAAAAAACCTTAATCTTAACCAGAGGCATGGTAGATTTCAATTAATTCGACGCATACCTCTTCCGAGATTCAGGGGTATATTACATGAGATACCATCGACAAGGGGTGATCATTCCGAGATTCAATTAACTCTGATAAAATTTCAAAGTATTGTTCAATCAGGGGCATACCTTCCAAAGAAGCATTCCTTAATCAAGTCATATCACAACAGTGTATGACTCGGTTTCCTCATTTTAACAAACCTCTCAAGGCCTTGATAATCAGGGGAAACCTTCCAAGATTCAAATGTTGGGGAAGCACGTACCAAGTTCATCCTACTACATGTAGGGTCCAAATTCCCCTTCAAGCAACTTCAAGTACAAATCTTTCAAGCTTTGAATACTCGGGGAAATCTATGTCAAGTTCATGGTGAAGTCTAAGTTCTTTCTAAGGGTACTTCCTATAGATCCAGGAGATTGAGGGACACCTCTTTCAAAATTTGAATTGTAGGGCAAACCACTGCAAGGCTCGATCAAAAGGAGTTGATTCAAAATGGTTCATCAAAGCAAAGCATTTTCAAGAGTCTTTTAATCAGGGGCATAATACAAAATAGTGGGGTCATTCACATTATGATCAAATTGTTCCCAAGCTCATATCAAAGAGAATCTCCTCCAAGACACAACATATTCCACATAGGGGCAAGCTCTATATGCACTTCCATAATCTCCAGTGGATCTTTCTCCTACACCAGTAATCTTCAAGTTCAAATCGAGTATCGGGAAGTCATGTTAGCATAACATTCAACCATCAAGTGACAAGAAAACTTGTTACATAGGAAAACCTCTATGCTTAATCATCAACGAACCATCACAGGGGCATCATTTAAAAAATCATCCATGTCATAATCACAAAGCATAAGGCTGCATAAATCATGCATTAGGGCTTCTCGACCCAGAATCAAGCTATACTTATCATCTCATCCATCTGACAAATTCTGACATCATGGGTCATGTATATCTCAAAAGGCCCAATTACGCATTCGCATTTCAAAGTCCAACATCCATTTACACATATCCAAATCACTCATTACATGCATCAATCAATAATTACATTTCATGCATCAATCAAATATACATGCATAACATAAACTATGTCGCATGTGAAGACAATCATCATTGTTGATCAAGTTATCAATTCTACATCGAATATCGGAAGTAGATTACCCTGGTTAATCTCGGTGTTTGATTATCCAGAAGACCTTGGCAGAAGTTAATTCTATAAGGAAATGATTATTTGGGGTTTTGGGGGTTGATACGGTTTGAATCGTGGAACAAAAGGGTAGACGCACCATCACGGTATAAGTTAGACAAGGGGGTTAGGGTTTGTTGTTGTATGGAGAGAGATGAGAGAAGAGATGAAACTGAGAAACCGATGAGGAAGTATAGCGTGGAATTAGATTGAGAAAAGAGTTGGGTTTTAATTTCAATTGGGCCTCATTTGAAACTCTAAAGCCTCGTACGAATTCTTACATATACCACCTTTTTTTATTTCAGTTGATAAGTAAATTTGTTTGGACCACAAATATTAAGCCCACTAGCGATTTCCAGTAATACACCCCCATTTTACTCAACAGCACAAAAACGCACCCCTTAGTGTAGTGGACCCAGTCCAAAATCTGGACTTGGCCCCCCTACTTCTCATACCCCCAGTTTTTACTTCTAAACTAAAATTGACACCCCCACGCTGCTGGGACAAATCCAATATCTGGATTTTGGCCCATGCTGTTAACACCTCCCCTTGTTACTACCTTAATACAATTTGCACCTCCTTTACGTTTTATTTATTTTTCTTTATTATTTTTATTTTTTATATTCTATATTTCCTATTTTATAATTATAATATTATATTTATTATTATCATAAATCAAATTATATTTCTCAACTCATTCAAATATATTTTGTTTATTGCATTAAATTATTTTTTTAATCATGCATTTTAATAAAATATTTTCTACAATTAATACTAAAAAATAATTAACCAAACACCAAATCTTTTTTTCGTAAATTAAATTAATTCAACAAATAATTTTCGAAAAGGAGTACAAAGCTATTTCAATTAATTGCGCACTTGGACCAAAATCTCTGTTATTCACACCCCCGGACTAAGCACACAGGAAATTCAAATATTCTGCGTAATCCATGAGAAACAAAAACCAACCGCAAACTACGAAATAAGACTCTGATTTCTCCTAAGAGGATACGTAGGCATACGATGGAAATCGTGGCGAGTCCCCCTGATTAAAATTAAAACCCTTTTCCCCTAATAAAATAAAAACCCTATTTCCTAAAATTTACGCTTCTAAACTTAGTATCCTTGTGAACAAGGTAGATGAGGGGAGTTTAACACCTTCCCTTCTTCTAAAATCGAATATACGACCTAGAATCTCAAAAATTTTAGGGTTATCCTTTATATTCCATTTCTTTAGGATAAAAATTAAAGGTGACGATTCTGATTTAAAAACCAGTTGCAACAATCGGGAATATTTGGAAGTTTGTGTTGAGTTGGATAGAGGTTGACCGTGTTCCTATAAAGTGGAGTGAGGATGTCTCTTGGTTGATTGGTAAAACTAAAGGTAAAGGATAGAAATCATCTTTGATGAAGCTGGTTGTGGTAGAGGCTATTTATGGTATTTGGCAACATAGAAACAAGAAAATATATATGGATACTACACATAGTTATAATATAGGTGATATAATCAATGAAAATATTATATATATGGGTTGGTATAAAAGACAGATAGGAGAGCATCTAGCTAAGACGATGATGATGTAATGCTTTGTCTGTTTTGTTTGGCTAGATCTGCGTGATCGCCTTGAGTTGTATAGTTTTTTGAATTAATATATAATCTCTTAATTCAAAAAAGAAAAATTATATACTTATACAAATTGTACATCTACAACATATCAAAACACATATTATTATAAGTTACATACATGTACAAATTATATATCTTCCATACATCAAAACTTAAACTATTAAACAGTTCAATCTATTTTCTATTTCGCACACCTATTTCCCATAAAATAACTAAATTAATCAATTTCTAAATAACTAGATAAAAAACTACGAGGCATGAGTCATTCCTAAAAAAATTAAATTTATCATTTTCAAATAATTCGCTAAAAATGATGAGAACTAATTTAATTCCTATAAAAAAATTAGTCTCTTAATAAAAGTGATAATATTATTACTACTTAAACCGCTCATAAGATAGAGATAATCAATTTCATTGGAAGGTATAATTTATTTTATTTTTCATATACTGATCATTATTTTTATTTTTTCGCATACATCAATTTTAAAATTATAATAACAATGAAAAATAAAGTGGTCAAACAATACTTTCAAAAATTATTAATTTAAAAAATTATTACGTCTATAAAAAATATTAATGAAATATGATTATTGATTAAACCGAAAATATATATTAAAATAAATATAATACAATTTTATTTAAATAAAAAATAATAAAATTTTCTTAGAATTCAAAAAAATATTATATTTTAAGATAAAGTTTATTATAAATAAATATTAAAAATTTCTTAAAAAGTATATCATTTTTAGTATTTAAAAATGTCAAATTTATTTTGAAATAAAGAATATATATTTTTCTGAACTTTAAGCAAAATTTTCTATTTTGTAATGAAATAAAGAATATTACATTTTTATTAATGATTATTAAAAATAATATAACAAATCAATATACTAATAAAAGCCACGTTTTAGTAATATTTCTTAAGTATATAATATTTTAAATATTATTTTAGTAACAATTTGCTTTGTTATATTATTTTATAACAAATTGCTTTGTTATATATTTGTGTATGATTCAAATATATCTTATTTCGGTGTAACAATATAGATATAATTAAATATAAATATATTTAAATTATTTATAAATATATAAATATTTATAAATATTAATATATTTAAAGTTTAACATGAGACTTGAACTTATGTCCTTTTACACCCATTACCAACGCTCTTACCATCATGTTATACTAATTCATTTGTTAAATGTCCACACAATTGTTATAATGGTAATAGATGTGTAGCTGCTGTGAAACTTGAAGATGGGTCTATTGTTGAAGCAGATACATTATTTACTTTAATATGGGTCTATTGCTAAAAATTTACTTTTATAATAACCATATGATTAGCTAAAACGTAGAGGCGTTTACATTAGAGAAGAAGATCAATTGATGGAAAATTACTTTTTCTTTCTAATTTGTGCATGTAATTATAGGCATTGGAGCAAAATCTGCTGTTGGTCCCTTTGAGAGATTGGGTTTGAATACTAATGTTGGTGGTATACAAGTGAGGCCAATGGATATTCAAATATCTTAAATAGTATTTAAGATTAGACATTGCATTTGGTTCTTAATGCATCTGCAACAATTTAGAGGGTAGTTAATTGAACACGTTGACATTGTTTTTGAACATGTTAATTATCAACTTTTTGAGACCGTGCTCCATGTGTTAAAACCCCATGTTTGCAGATAAAACAAGAGGGTAGCCAAAATAATAAGTTCAAGGATTTCATCTAAATGTGTTAGTAATATAGTATCCTGTATTTCAGGTTGATGGTCAGTTTCGGGAAAGCATTCCAATAATATTTGTTGTTGGTGATGTTGCAACCTTCCCTTTAAAGGTATACTATTAATTTGTTGAGACGGTTGACTCAATTCATTCTCGAACTGACATTGACATTTTTGGAAAACTAGACAAATCTTTAAACACAACTCGCTCTCGATTTAACATTTGTATTTTTGGAAAATTGGACAGATATACAAGCGTGTTGCTCGAGTGGAACATGTAGATCATGCTCGAGCGGAACAATTTTCACATGTTATACTGTATGTTGTAAATAAAATTTAGTTTATAAACAATATATTAAAAATTAGGCAAAATACCCTTTTTAGTCCTTTAAGTTTACCCCAAGGTCCATTTTGGTCTTTTATCTAAAAAAAGTGTCAAACTGGTCCTATAATTCTTTCAAAAGGACCATAGGAGTCCTTTCCGTCTATTTTGGTCCTTTTTGGTTCATTGGAGAAGCTGCAAAATGAGCTTGATGGAGCAAAGATGGAGATACATCATCTAAAGGAAAGGGAGGATGGGTTGAAACATAAGATAATGGAGTTACAAATTGAAATAAAGAAGGATGGGCTGAACCAAAAAGGACCAAAATGGACGGAAAGGACTCCTATGGTCATTTTGAAAGAATTATAGGACCAGTTTGACACTTTTTTTAGATAAAGGACCAAAATGGACCTTGGGGTAAACTTAAAGGACTAAAAAGGGTATTTTGCCTAAAAATTAATTTCAATTTATTACATTATATTAAAAATTAATTTCAGATTATTTATGCAAATATATACAATATATTAAAAATAAAACCCAGTTTATTCTAAAAATATACTATATATAACAATCGTGTGGGCATTTAACAAATGAATTAGTATAGTTTGGTGGTAAGAGCGTTGGTAATGGGTGTGGTATACATGTGTCACCATTTATCAAATCCAACAGTTATCATTTTATTCTCCTATCTCTTATTTAAAAATTCTCCTACTTGATACATCCCCTATATATATATATATATATATATATATATATATATATATATATATATATATATATATATATATATATATATATATATATATATATATATATATATATATATATATATATATATATATATATATATATATATATATATATATATATATATATATATATATATATATATATATATATATATATATATATATATATATATTAAAAATTTCTTTAAAATCTATTATTTTTAATATTTATAAATATAAATTTTTTACTCAATAACAGTTAAAAGATATATCTTATTTCGGTGTGACAATATAGATATAATTAAATATTAATATATTTAAATTCATTTAAAATTTACTATAAATAGATGATTATATATAAATAGACAAATTTACTATCTGTTTATATATATTTATCTATTTATATATAATTATTTATTTATAATAAATTTTGAATAAATTATGTTTTAAATATAATTTTGAATAAATATAATACATGGTCTATTCTGCTTCATACAATTTCACATATTCAATTCTCCGTCTTCTTCCATAGAAAAGTTTGTGTTGATTTCATCTAAACATTCATTTTTTTTAATATTGTAATTGTTTCTATTCAATCCGTTTATGTTTTTTGATTTTTCTAACTATGTTTCATATCTGTTTTAACTGAGCCGTTTCAAATATTTGTTTCATGATTTTTGATTTTTCTATGATTTTTCATGTTCTATGAATTTTGTCGATGTTTTTAATATAACAACTTATCGATTTCATGATCTGCGATACTCTTACAAAATGAGTTTCAAGTATTGATTTTATTTTACTGCCTTTATTGCTCAATGACTTTGTTTTACCTGCTTTTCATATTAATATACTCAAACATACAGAATATCAAGACATCCTATCTTTATTGGTGACTTGAAACAATGGATCAAGATATAAAAGATGTCCATTCATATTGTTGATCTTTGGATTGTTAGAGAGCGCAATGGCCAACAATATTTGTATTTGTCTATAATTAGTATATTTTATAATTTTAATAAAATCAACAATTTATTTTATCACAAAATTTATTTTCCATCTCACAGGCCACTATATCATATTACCTATTTTATTTTAAACAACAATAGTCTTTATTTGAGAGGAAAAAATCATATTTTTATTACAGACAAATAATAACGTTACCAGTCCAATTTAAGAAGTATGTATTATTTTACTTTCTATTTTGAAACATATTTTAATTACTATTCATTGACATCAAGTAGAAAATTTTGAGTATTATATATTGATATCAAATTTTTAAATAATAAAATATTTTAACTAACAGTCACTATCAATATAATACAATACATATTTTATTTTAATCAATTAAATTTATATAATCATAATTCATAATTAAATTTATATAATCATGGTTCATTTTACGATTGAGAAACTCATTATGTATCTAAATATATTTTATATTTTATCAAAATGAATTTACCTATGCGGACGCATGGCTATCTTACTGATTTCTTATAAAATAACTAAATTAATCATATTCTAAATAACTAGATAAAAAACTATGAGGCATGAGTTAATTCCTAAAAAAAATTAAATTTGTCATTTTTAAATAACTCGCTAAAAATGATAAAAACTAATTTAATTTCTATAAAAAAAATTAATCTATTAATAAAAGTGATAATATTATTACTACTTAAACCGCTCACAAGATAGAGATAATCAATTTCGTTGAAAGATAAAATTTATTTTATTTTTCATATATTAATCATTATTTTTATTTTTTCTCGTGTATCAATTTTAAAATCATAATAACAACGAAAAATAAAGTGGTCAAACAATACTTTCAAATATACAAAAAAAAAAAAAATTTCATATTCTTTTTAAAAATATAATTCTTATAAAGTGGTTACATGTTACAAAGTTTAGCATCAAATATTAAATTCCATTACAAAACCAAAAATAATTATCAAACAATTCTTTCAAACTTAATTCATAATTTTCAAATAGATAAACAAATATTTCAAATGGTTTCTAAAATATTATTTTGAATTATAATTGCATATACATATTACAAAGTTAAATCATAAAGTTTCTGTTATCATTTATAATTCATTACATAAAAATATCTTATAATATATTGATAAATTATAAATAATTGAAATTGAAAGGCTAATTAAATTAAATTAATAGTTTTTTAAAAGGCGAACACAAAAAAACTAAAAACACCAAGCATATTAAAATATCCAAATCATCTTCCAATCCATAAATACTCATTCAATAGTCATACTCATTATCTTTGAAGACTACAAATTCAATCCAAAATAGAGAGTTTCATCTAAGGATGTTAATGTTGATTGTCGTGAATGGTTACATTGAGTGTGAACCTTTGAAATGCGAAACATATTTTATCCATGAAATAACCAAGAACAAATATTTTTAGAGATGTCAAAAAAAAAAAATATATAAAAAAAAAAAATTTACATTTATTTCACATTTTAAAAGTAAATTACGATGTCTTATTTGCATTTCTATATTCAATCACATTTCTTTTCTTATTATTTTTATCTTATCGTTGTTGGAAACTCACCAATTCTATGATGAATTTCTACCACAATGACAATTTAATTATGAGACAAACAAAGAAAGAAGACAAGACAAATAATTTCTGCAGAGTTTCTCTCTGTTCACAAACTGTGAAAACTTTGTTATTCACTTTGCAACTGCAAAATACTGTGAATGATTTACTTGACTTGCTTACAAAAATAGGGGTTACTCCCTCTATTTATAGCTGAGCTTACACCCTAAGCCCAAAGCCCAAAATATCTATTTTGTTACTAAATTAAATCTAATCTATTCTAGACTTAAATCAAATATATTTAAATCTAAAACAAATCAAATCTTTTCGATATATAGTTTCGACACGCTGAATTACAATTTAACACACCACCTAATTCATTGGGTCTAAACTATCTATGTTCATCATGGCTCTTAGATTTTTGAATACTTCGACTTGCACTCCCTTCGTCATGATGTCTGCAATCTGATTCTCAGTTCTGCAGTGTTCTAAATTCATCTTCTCATCTGCTACCTGCTCTCGAAGATAATGGAACCTCATTTTGATGTGCTTACTTCGACCATGTGCTATTGAATTCTTTTCTAGATTAATAGTTGACATGTTGTCGATCTTCATGGTAATTGCTCCATGATCTTTCCCTGTTATCTCTTCGACCAAGTTCACCATCCAAGTTTCTTGACATGCACAAAGAGAAGCAGCTATGTATTCTGCTTCGCATAATGATAATGTCACTACTGATTCCTTTCTTGAATTCCAAGCACCTGGTGCACCACCTAGCATAAACATATATCCTGTTGTTGACTTTCGATCTTCAACATCACTACACCAACTCGAATCAGTGTATCTCACTAACTTGCATTCTTTTCTTTTATCAGCTGCAGGAAACAAAATGCCATAATCAAAAGTTCCTTTGAGATACCTTAGTATCCTTTTCACTGCTGCTAGATGTGATACCTTTGGCTTCTACATGAATCTACATTCCATACCTACACTATATGCTAAGTCGAGCTTTGTATGACAAAGATATCTTAATGACCCAATAAGTCTTCTATATTGGGTTGGATCAACATCATCTTTATCTGCATCTTTTGACAGTTGCAGTCTTGGTTCTGCAGGTGTCGAAGTTGAGTTGCATTCTTCCATCTCAAACCTCTTGAGAATTTCTACTGCATATCTTCTTTAATGCATCATCAAACCTTTATTGTTCTTGTAAAATTCGATACCAAGGAAATATGAAATCTCACCCAAATCTTACATTTCGAATTCCTTGCTGAGATCATCTTTGAAGTCTTCGATCTCACTTTTGCAGCTACTTGTTATCAACAAATCATCTACATAGAGACATAGTATAAGCAATTCACTCTTGCTTCTTCTTACATATACTTCATGTTCAGTTGTGCACTTTACAAATTCCTTCTCCCTTAGGAAACTATAAATTTTCTTATTCCAAGCTCTTGGAGCTTGTTCTAATCCATACAGGGCTTTATGCAGCCTGTATACCTTTCTTTCTTCGTCATGTTTCACAAACCCAACTGGTTGTTTAACATAGACTTCTTCATCTAAGGGTCCATTTAGGAATTCACACTTCACGTCCATTTGACATATATGCCAACTGTTTATTTCTGCTAGACCAACAACCAACCTGATTGTTTCGATCCTAGCAACAGGTGCAAAAACTTCATCGAAGTCTATTCCTTCTTTCTGTAGAAATCCTTTCACCACAAGTCTTGCTTTGTGTCGAGTTACTTCACCTTTCGAGTTCGTTTTCACTTTGTATACCCACTTGACATTAATTGCCTTCTTGCCTTGAGGAAATTCGAGAAGTGACCAAGTGTTGTTGTCTTCGATAGACTTCACTTCTCCGTTCATTGCTTTCACCCACTTTGAATTCTTCAATGCTTCACCTGCATTAACAGGTTCAACATCTGCATAGAAAGCATAATGTACCAGCTCACATTCATTATCTATTATATCATCTGATGTAATCACACAATCTTGCAATCTTGCAGGCATGCGTCTTGTTCTTTGAGGTCTGCTTGTACTTGGTATATCTGCTGGTTCCTCTTGTCGAACTTCTCTTTCGAATTGAGTTTCTGGATCTTCAAGTAGGATTCCCACTGAATCTTTCTTGACATTTTCAGTCCAATCCCATTCTTTAAACTCATCTATGATCGCGTCCCTGCTGATCACAATCTTCTTGTTCTCTGGATCGAACAACTTATAGCCTCATGTCGAATGATATCCAACTAGAATCATTTGACTTAACTTGTCATCAAGTTTTCTTCTTAACTGATCTGGCACATGTCTATGTGCAATATATCCAAATACCTTCAGATGACTCAAGCTAGGCTTCACACCAGATCAACATTCTTCAGGAGTAATTCCTTCTAGCTTCTTTGTAGGAAATCTGTTCAAAATGTATGTTGCAATCGAAACAACTTTACCCCAAAACTCTTTAGGTAAATTCTTGCCTTTCAACATACTTTGTACCATATTCATGATGGTTCGGTTCTTCCTTTCTGCAATTCCATTTTGTTATGGAGTATAGGGTGGCACCACCTCATGCATAATCCCTTCCTTTTCACATAGTCTGTCGAAGTCTTTCGACACATATTCTCCACCATCATCAGTTCTCAAAACTTTGAGCTTTCAACCACTTTGTCTTTCGACCATAGACTTAAACTTGGCAAATACTTCGATTACTTCACTTTTCTTCTTGATCAGGTAAGTCCATAGCTTTCGAGTGAAATCATCTATGAATGTAACAAAGTATTTGTTACCTCCCAACAAATCCACCTGGATTGGTCCATATACATCAGAGTATATGACTTCAAGAATAGCCTTCGACCTGCTTCCTGCATCCTTGCTGAAGCTATTCTTGTGTTGCTTCGCCTGCACACATTCCTCACATACCTCGTTTGGAATGTCGATTTCTGGCAATCCTGAAACCATATTTCTTCTCTTCAAATCTCTGATGTCTCTAAAGTTGAGATGGCCTAGTCTATAATGCCATATCCATTCATCTCTGCTAGCTGCAGTTGAAAGGCACTTGTGCTGCATCACATTTAGTTCAATCTTGAAGGTTCGATTCTGAGACATATGAGCCTTCAAGATTAATCTCCCATTTGCATCAACGACTCTCATCATCTTATCTTCGATTGGCACTTTATAATTCTTTTCGACCAACTGCCCTATACTGAGCAAATTGTTCTTCATGTCTGGTATGTACAATACATTAGAAATTACTGACCTCTTGCCATCTTTCTTCATAATCATAACATCATCAATACCTTCAGCTGCTAGGGTATTGTCATTTGCAAATTTTATCATATTTTTCATTGAGGGATTTATATTGACAAACCAGTCTTTCCTTCCAGACATATGTGATGAACATCCTGAATCCAAGTACCATTGGTCCTTGAATCTATCTTCATCTCTTGTTGTGACCATCAGCATCATCTCTTATTCTTCATGTTTTGCAAGATTGGCATCACTTTCTTGATTCTTTCATTTTTCTGGACAATCACTCGAATAGTGACCATAATTCTGACAATTGTAACATTGAAGGTGAGTCTTATCAGGTTTTCGACCACCACCTCTTTCTCTATTTGCAACACCACCTCTTTGGTTGCCTTGGTATGATCTTCTTTGATTCGACACGTTTCCTTCGATCTGGTTTCCTCTACCATTCGATTTGTTGTAGCCACCTCTACCTCTGTCGAAACACTTTCCTTTGTCTTTAGTCTCTTTTGCTGAATGTGCCTGCAAGGCCACATCACTCTTCGATTTGCCTGCAGCTCTTTTTCTCATTCTTTGTTCATGAGATTCAAGTGTCCCTTGAAGCTATTCCTTTGTCAATTTCGACAAGTTTTTCCCCTCTTCTATCGCTACCACTATGTGGTCTAACTTAGGGGCCAAAGATCTTAAAATCTTTGAAACAACAACTCTTGTTGTTAACGTTTCTCCACATATCTTGATTTGATTTACTAGTTTTGTAACTCTAGTGAAGAAATCAGATATGCTTTCACTGTCTTCCATCTGAAGTAGTTCGTACGTCCTTTTGTGAGTTTGTAACCTCACTTCTTTCACCTTCTCAGCGCCTCCAAAAGACTTCTCAAGGATTTCCCAAGCTTCTTTTGAAGACTCTGAATCACTAACCTTTTAGAAATTGTCTGGGCTGATACATTGATGAATTATAAATAATGCTTTATAACTCAGCTTCTCAGATTCTGTGTATTTCTTCTTTTCTTCTTATGAAGCGTTTTCTCCAAGCGCTTCGACTCCATCTTTTACAAGGTCCCAAAGACCTTGACACCTGAATAAAACTTTCATCTGTTTGCATTAATTCTCATAGTTGTCAGCTTTCAGAATTGGTAGCGTTGCTGGATAGTTTGCATTCCCATAACTTGTCATCGTGAATTCTTCGATCGTTCTTGATTGACACTTCCCTCGAATCGAAACAAATCTTTTGATATCATATGTTGGAAACTCACCAATTCTATGATGAATTTCTACCACAATGAAATTTAATTATGAGACAAACAAAGAAGAAGACAAGACAAATAATTTATACAGAGTTTCTCTCTGCTCACAAACTGTAAAAACTTTGTTATTCACTTTGCAACTGCAAAATACCGTGAATGATTTACTTGACTTGCTTACAAAAATAGGGATTACTCCCTCTATTTATAGCTGAGCTTACACCCTAAGCCCAAAGCCTAAAATATCTATTTTGTTACTAAATTAAATCTAATCTATTCTAGACCTAAATCAAATCTATTTAAATCTAAAACAAATCAAATCTTTTCGATACACAGTTTCGACACGTTGAATTACAATTTAACAATCGTCTCAATTACAATTTTTTATAATAAATAAAATCAAAATCTCTATTTATATACCACTTAAAAAATCTTATCTCAGCCTCACGCATCGCGCGAGTCTCAATCTAATTATTATAAATTATGGTCACTCGAACCGATTTAATCTATCTTAAATTGTGACGGTTCAAAAAATCATTGTTATTTATATAAGCTATTGTGGTTTTTTGTTTAACCGCCATAATCATTTTATTTTTGTAGTGAGTGTTTTGGACATAAAAATAACTTATTAGATTTGTATAATGACCTGTTTGATCGAAAGGTAACATAATCACTAGTAATAATAAATTCTAAATTAGATGAGAGAGAGAGAGAGAGAGAGAGAGAGAGAGAGAGAGAGAGAGAGAGAGGAGAGAGAGAGAGAGAGAGAGGAGAGAGAGAGAGAGAGAGAGAGAGAGAGAGAGAGAGAGAGAGAGAGAGAGAGAGAGAGAGAGAGAGAGAGAGAGAGAGAGAGAGAGAGAGAGAGAGAGAGAGAGAGAGAGAGAGAGAGAGAGAGAGTTTTGGAGAGGAAGTTTGCGGTAAAGAACTTCAGAGATTCTTTGTGAAAGATGTAAAATATAAGATTTTAAAGTTTAATAAGTCTTTCTATCGCCTGAAACAAGTTCCTAAAGGGTAAAACGAAAGGGCTTTGAGCTTTTTGAAGTAGATTAGTTTTTTCCAAGTGTACAATTGAACATGAAATATATGTGAAAGGTACAAGTTAAGATAATCTTAACATAATATCTATATGGATAATCTACTAATCACAAGAAGCAATTACAATAAGATAGAGAATTTAAAAGTCACCATAAGCACTGAATTTGATATGTTTGACTTAGGAGGGCAAGTTACTTTCCAGACCTTGAATTTACAACAACCATAAAGTTTGGTGATTCACCAGTGAAATTACATTAGTCACGTCTTGAAGATATTTAATATGCTAAACTGTAATTCAACAAGTATTCTTTTGGAATTAAATTTAAAATTAAGCAAAGATGAAGATGAAAAGACTAATGATATCACTTTATAGAAGAAAATGATATGTTATTTGAGGTATTTTACAATTCTAGACATGATACATGTAATTATGTTCTCAGGAGGACATATTTTGAACACGATATCTAAGACAACGTGAACAACTGGTTTATGACAGATGACATATTCTTCGTAGGTCAGATGTTAGAAACGTTGTCTGGGATAACGTATACCATACAAATAGAAACTGTGAATTAAATCATAAAGCAATAAAGAACACAAAGGATTGGTAACTTAGGTTGGGTAACGTCACCTACATTTGAGTGGCTTTCAACTCAATAAAGGAAATTCACTCTCAATAGTATTAGTACAAATAGTCTTAGATGAACAACCCCTTGTCCAATTCCTTTTCCCCTAATATTACATGTGTCTTTTTATTCAATACTCCCTATTGAACTATTCTACTCTCAATAGACATAGTCAAAATCACAATATTTTCAAAATGATGTATCTCAAAACTGATTTTATTTAAAAGAAATTATGATTAAATATATTTTTGGTCCCTATAAAAAATGGACATGTTTTGGTCATTACAAAATTATTATGCACGTAGTTTTAGTTCCTGCTATTAAATCTCAATATGTATTTTTGAATGATTATTTTAGAGACATGTTTAAAATGTTATAAAAAATCCTCGAAAAAAAAAACTCAAAATTTAATTTTTAAGTTGAGATTTTCATTACTTTTGTCATTATCTTTTGGAATTTAAAAAATTCATATTTAATTCTTCTCATTATAAAAAATTCTAAAATTTGGTAAATAAATATTTTTTAAGTATTATAAACATAAATAAAAAAAATAAAAAATTTAAAAATTTAAGGGTAAATAGACAATTTTCAAAATTTAAAAAAAATAACAAAAACTAAAATTAATGTATAAAAATTTTGTAAGGATCAAAATATATCATTTTTTATAAATACTAAAAATGAAATTTAGGATATTTATTGAAACCAAAAATACATTTAACATAAGAAACTATTCAAAATATATTTAAGTGATTTTTAAAAATTTTAATATTAAAAAGTTATAGCATAAGAATAAAATACCTTAAATAACATCTTAAGAATTACTACTTAATTTTTTTAATAAATTAATTTTATTAATATAATCAACAGTACTATATAAAAATATCAAGTAACTGGACAATTAGTTAAGCCGCTACCCAGTTTTAGATGAAAAAAAAAATCTTTCTACATATTTTTCAACAAAAATTTCTAAAACTATAAAAATTATTTTTAAAAAAATTTGAGACAGACTTGCCTTAAGAAACACTTGTAATAGAAAATAAGATTTAGTTTAAGAACTTTAATAGTTTTTTCCTTATAATTCATGTTTTAATTACTTATAATAATTAAGAAATATTGTGAATTGAAGAATTATTTTCTCTTTTAAATATAAATCAGTTTAATCGAATTAAATAAATAATTTTCTCTATATTCTCACTTGTTAATTGTTGTTGGGTTAAAATTACTTTATTAATTGTAATTTTTCTTTGTTCCATGCACTAAAGCCTAAGCGTATTTAAACTTTGAATTATTATAAGATATTCACAAGAATTCCATTATTCAATTTTTTTCATTCTTAATTTGAAAACTTTATGAAAAAGACTTAAGAGACAACCTAGAGAACATGCATTATTAATTCAATAGCCCAAATAAGGAAAATAATAAATATATCTAGGTTGGGATAGGACAGTTCCCCAACTTTAATTACAAAATGTGATCCATATGACATGGAAAGATTTATACAACAACATGATTATGTTTTTTCTTAACCTAATTGTACACATTAGGTACACAATGAAAAATCATTATTTTTCATCCTTCACATTTAGTGGAAGTTTGAAAGTGAAATTATGTGGCAAGTCATTATAATTGTTGAAGGTCTTAACTAAATGAGTGAGTTATTAAAATGTTGAAATTGACATGCTCGTCTTCAAAGGTGGGCCGAGCAACCGTCACTATAATAAAATGTACGTTTTTTTTTTTAATAAATTAGTATTTTGGAAAATTAATTTATTGAGATAATATCTATTTTATTAGACACGTTTCTTTCATTTTAATTTTTAAGACACCTTTTTTCATTCTCCACGATTGAAAATTTCAACCGTCACAAAAAATTACACATAATTTTATTTATTTTTATATATTTTTAAGTTATTTTTTTATCATGGTTGAAATTTCAATTAGGGTTAAAAATAGTGTTTTTCTAGTTTTTTTTTTTTTAAATTAAAAAATATATTTTGTCACGGTTGGAAATTTCAACCGTGGTGAAAAGTCATCCAATTTTATTTTTCTAAGATATATAAAGTTATATGTCATTCACTCTTATCCTAGATGCATGGACTTAGAAAAAGTTTATTTTCTGCCTCAAAACTTCATCTTCCATTTATAAAACTTTATTTCTCTACTAAATCAAACTCAAAAACGTCATTTCTTTCATTAACGAAATTAAAAAAACATCATTTCTTCCATTAAAAAGTTTAACTATTTTTTTGATTTTGTTTTTGTTGTTGTTGTTGTTGAGATTTTATCTTTAATGATTCTATTGATTTAGTTTTGTTGTTGTTGTTGTGTTGTTATTGTTGAGATTTGATGTCTAACGATTCTATTAATTTACTTTTTGTTATTATTGATGTCGTTGAAATTTAATATTTAATGATTCTATTGATTTTATTATTGTTGTTATTGTTGTGTTAGAAATATTTAATATTTTATGTTGTGATAGAAGAACTAATACAAATAATATATTTTTATGACAAATTTTCACCTCTCCCAACAAATAACTGATGTATAAACCCTGGACGCACCATATTTTATTTTTAAAAAAAATTAGAATATATTTCCTCAGTTGCAACACACAACCGATGGGTGAATTAATTAAGGGACACGCTTCAAATCCCAACAACTGCAGTTTTCATTTTACTTCTTTTATAATGGAGCTGTTTTTTTTCTTTTTTATTTATTTAAGTATTAAGTCATCTTTGAAGGTTCATTGAAATACAAGAAAGAAGGGTTTGAATTAGGTTTCAAGAATAAAACTTTTTCGTTCACCCAGATACAACCAACACAAATGTAACAATGATAAAAGAACATTAATATTTTTATCTTGGTTCCCTTTAACTAGGTTAGTGCAGTTCACCCGCCAAGGTGATTTCGCCTTCTCAATAATGACTTAATCCACTCATTAATACTTGATTACAAACACAAAGGCCGCGATCAATGTCTTCTTAAGGATTCTGACTAAACCCTAGTCCCTCAAGGAAATTAATCAAATGTTAAGATTACAAGATTGTGTTTTTAAAGTGATTCTAAGAAAACTGATACAGACAACTTCAATGCAACAATATTTTCTAACAAAGAAATAAAATTTTTAAAGCTTTACTAACAATGTATTTCTTCTTTGTGTAGATTCTTAGATTTTCGTTCTTAGTGCTTCAGAGTCTAGAATATATCAGAGTCATTCTAGATAAGATTCTTCCATGAGAGTTTACTTGATAAGTCATATGCATATTTCCGTTGTAAACACATCTTTGTATTCTCAGAATGCATTTGATGTACAAAGTCCAGAACTTGCTAGTCCATAGCCTAGAACTTACTAGTCCAAAGTCCATAGTCTACTTATCAGAATCTGCGCACTTAACAAAACTATTATAGTACACAATTATTCTCTATAAAATGTATACTTTGTTATCATCAAAACTCAAAGATAGTTGCAGAACCAAACTTGTTCCAACAATATCTCCCTTTTTGATGATGACAAATCCATTCATTTTGATGAATAATTTTATACTTTGATATACATAAATAGTTTAACACATCAGAGTTACTTTTGTAAGATCCACCTGATTTTTAACCTAATAAAATTTTTAGCTTCATTAGAATGAGGTTTATAAGCTCCCCCAGAGAATCAAATTATCAAAATTTTCTTGGCTTCCTCAGAGCGAGGTTTGCAAGTTTCCCTTGAGAGTAAGACTTATAAGATTTTGATAATCCCAGAAAACTTTAATCGAGTAACAAAATATATGAAGTTCTAGTATACAAATCTTAGATGTCCTAAGAGATATCGAGACACTGACCTCTGAACAACAACACAATGAACAGATTAAATCATAGTTAATAATGTAGAAAGTAAACAACACACAAAATTGTTAACCCAGTTAGGTGTACAACAACACCTACTTTGAGGGATACCAAGCCAGGGACAAAGTCAATTCGATAGTATCAATTTGTCGACCCACAACAAACTCTCACTAGTTTAAAATCTACTCACTTAATCACTACCCTTTCTTACCTTCTACCTAAGACTCACCTAGGTATGAGACCATTCTCAAATCTTTTACAATCACAAAACAGTGACAAGAACATAATTCAAAAGAATTTAGAAGATAACCTTCAAAAACACACAATCATTCACTGCTTAAAAGCTTTAGAATGATTGACAGAACTTACAACTCAATAGAGACAATCCTACTCTTTTATCAAGATGACAAAACTTACAACTCAATAGAGACAATCCTTCTGCATAAAAATAGGACTTCAATCATTAGTTTCCTAAATTATCTCCATAACTAGAAACTAAGAATAATCCTTGAATTCAACTTTAATCTCTTAATCCTTAAACTAAGTGCCACATAGGAAATCATAATATTTGACATTTGTAATAAACTAAAAACATCCAACTGTCCAACTATACATAGACGCAATATCGAATGATTCTGCATAGGACATCTTGTTCAACATATTTTTTCAGTTGATAGAACATCTTATTTTAACATGTTTCTTTTAAGTTAGTTTTAACAAACATAATGCCAATCAGAAAAATAGAGAATTAACAATCTCTCCCTTTGGCTTATTTTGGCTAAAACAACTTAATACTCCTTTCACACATAAACATTAAAACATCTTAGGTTTGAAAATACATCAAATACAAATATCAGAGGCATAACAGCAGAAATCAATTCAACAGAGTATCAGTAGATGGAAGCTACTCAACACAGCAGCCACAAGAAACATAAATTCTCAACATGTCAGGACATCATGTCTGACAATAATTCACAGTAGCAACAGTCCAATCCAGAACATGGACTCCCCCCTCAAAACCTGCTAAGTACCACTTCAGAGAATAACAAATTATCCCCCTCAATAGCAGCAATTAGATATTGTTAGATCACATGCAAATTACTCTCCCTTTTTAGCCATAATATGACAAAGGTGTATAACTAACTAACAACAACCATAGTCACACATTAGCACAAATGCTAAACATATCATGGGAATTTAACCCTTACAAAATCATAAAATAATAAAAACAAGTACACAAAGCAAAACCAAAAAGGTTTACAGAAGCAGTAATCATGCATCAACATCGACAACAATCTCATTCTCTTCTCCTTCTTTGTCAGCATTAGCACCAACAAATGCAATAATTCTTGATGTAGTTGTGGTTGGAGTTATAATTACCATAAGTTCTCTCACCAAGGTATATTTTGTCCCTAATGTTCTCTTGATTTATGTTGTCATTCTTCTTTAGATCTTTAGCATTGATAATCTACCGACTAATGTCTCTCTGATTGTTTTGATTATTAGGATGGAGAGCTTTGTAGTAGTCGTTAATATCTATTCCACTCTATAATATAGTTGTAATCCGATCTAACAGTGAGTGACCATTCTTTGTATACATCCACGAAGTTTGGCTTTCTTACTGCATGTTAAGAATAGGGATTTGTTTTATCTTGTCAAAGTCTATAGGCCAGAATATAGTGTTAAGAACCTTTGTATTCCAATAATTTCCTTCCAAGTCAATAAGGTTCCTAACTCCCCTCACCCTCGGATTTTAGGGTTCGCGGGTCATGATTTTAAACCCGTACTGATTTAGAATCCAATTGTCTTTCCATATATCCATAACATTCCCATTCCCAAATGCTTTAACAAATCTATTTATTGATGATCCATTTACTATGATGTATGCTTCTCTATAAGGAGCAAGAATTGTTAGTTAGGTTAGCTTTTAGAATGTCATAATTTGGGTGTGTAATACGGTGGCAGAACCGACTGTTATACTAGTTTGCGTTTTCTATTTGCAAATGTGCGGTAAGCAAGAGTCGCCACCGACTTTTATTTTATCCAACAAAAGAAAAGGGAAAAAGAACAGAAAAAACATTTTTCGAGATGTTTCTGAGTACGGGAGGTACATTATAGAAAGGGAAGATGTTAACACCCTTTCTATCTGTGGTTTTCCACGGACTCTTAGGTACTTCCTCATTCTTAAATTGCTTTTCTGTGTTTGTGTGTTTGAAAATGTTTTGAAATTTTCCTTAGTGTCGCGTTTCATTTTACGGTAACCCTTGTATCAGTCCTCAAGGGTGTGATAAAGTGTTTTGAAAACTTTATTTTGAAAAGTTTGTTTGAAAGTGTATGGTGTAAAAGATGTTGTTTTGAGCAAGTACCTAAAAGTTTCTACCTACTCGAAAAGAAGTCTGTTCATTTTCTTATTTCCTTTAGACAGCGCTATTCTACTATTAAGGAGTAGGTAGCACCGTCGTTGGAGTTTTAAGGGACAATCAAAAGAGATGTAATGGTCATTGAAGGCAACATGTAAGGATACCTTAGCATTTCAAAGGGACTGTCATCATATATTCGTAGGCAACATCGAGGGACAAGATCATTTCTCGTAGGCAACTCGAGGGACATTGAACGACTATGATCTTTATGATGACTTTTAGATTGAGGGTCTTTTGCTAAGATATCCCTACGTTCGAGGGACATACCATTGTTTTCCGAGGCAACCAAGTGAGGTATATCCTAGGGGTGCAAGTGTGCAATAGTGTGTTTTTTCAGTTATATTTATCTTGCAATTAGGGTTTTCTATCGTTCATTTTTATCTTTCCATACAATCCTATTATTCTAAGCATTGCATAAAATATAGTAGCAGTAGATAAAGGTGGAAATGTAAACCTAAGCTATTACAGAGCTTTGAGGAAGTTACATAATAGTGAAGAGTGTGGAAAATAAATCTTAAAACTATTACATCCCGGAAGCAATTACATGATAATAATGAAAAAAAAGCGGGAAAAATAAAGTTACGTTATTACAGTTGAATGCGTCCTATACACTTTATCTAGGAAAATAAAAATAAGATGAAAATAGAAAAGAAAATATTTTGGTGATTTTTTTTATGAAAAATGATTTATGATAATTAATTAAATAAACCTAAAAACCTAATTAATTTTAATTAATAAAAAAATATTAATTTTGAAAAAAGTTAATTAAAATACCTAAATCCTAATTAATTGAATTAAAAAAAGGTTAATTTTGAAAATAAAGATTAATTAAAAAAAAGATTAATTAAAAAAAAACCTAAAACCTAATCAATTTTAATTAAAAAAAGATTAGTTTTGAAAAAAAAGGTTAATTAAAAAAACCTAAAACTTAATTAATTTTAATTAAAAAAAGGTAAATTTTGAAAAAAAGGTTAATTAAAAAAACCTAAAACCTAATTAATTTTAATTAAAAAAAGTTTTAAAAAAAAGTTAAAAAATCTAAAATTAATTAACCTAAAAATTAAATTAATTTTTTTGTAAAAAAAAAATGTTTGTGAAAAAAGTTATGTGGTTAAGTGAACTTAAGATTGAAAAAGACAAATTGGTTAGAAACCAAAAATAAACCATGAAATTAAAAATCTAAAATTAAATTTAAATCTAAAATTAAATTAAAAACCTAAAATTAATTATTTGAGTTTATTAGGAAAAATCAAGGGTTTGTGAAAAATATTAGGTTTTATGAAAAAAGTTTTAAACAGAAAGATGGTCACCTTAACCTCCTCAGGATGTCTGCCTTGCCATGAGTCATGCATTGGTTGTTGTTATGATCCGGTCTCAATGTTTTGTAATAAACCTGTATGAGACCATAATGGTGAAATCTGTAGTGTTGAATCTCATAGACACATTAAACAAATTAGTATACCATGAAATACAAAGAAAATAAATATATCACATTTTATAATATTAAAATCGATATGGCATGTATAAATGTTTCTACACCCTTTTGATCATGAAGATCAAATCAGCCTTACCCTTACTGGAGAAGTAGTGAGATGGGGGTTTGTTTGTAGTGAGATGAGGGTTTGTAACAAGAATTTCAAGATTTTTATGGTTCTTGAAAGAATATGATATTTTGACAGGGTTGTGGCAAAGGTTTTTTTTCTCGTGTGTCATTTGTGTGAAAAGAATAAGATTATATAATGGAAATTAGAGAAAAGATATGAGCTTTGAATGTGCAATTGGGCCTCCAATAACCACAAGCAATAGTGCAGATTTTGATTCACTTGAGTCTGTCAGGTTTCAGGCTAAATTGCAGGGGCTTAAGTGCAATTTTTGAAGTTGAAATGTGAAAACAAAATGTAGCCGACATCGAGAACTAACTCATGTCCAAAAATGGGCTCAATCGGATAAATGGTGAATTAGTTATGAATTTTTGAAGTTTCGCCTCAGACAAATTTATTTTGGGCTCCAGTGTCAACTCTGGCACGTTCTTCAATAAAAAAATGGTATTGATCAGAGTATAACCCGGTCTCGACTTTGGAAGCAAATTTGTAGGTATCTGAGTCAGTGACCTTGTGTAAAAATATGGGCCCGATCCGATAAAAATTGACCGAGTTATGAATTTTCGAAGTTTCGACCCAGATGAAATAATATTCAGCATTCAGGATTTTCGGTGCATCACGCATACTATGAGCAAAAAACAAAGGCCTTTTGGATACCTTTCAAACTCGATACCTCTTGTGAAAATGTAGCCAACTCAATTTGTGAAATTTTGGCGCCGGAACCATATTGATACGATGAAAGTCGACCAAGTTATGATTTTCTGAACATGACGCAAATAAACTTCTCTCACAAATTTTCTGTACGAAAATACTTGATAAATCTGCATTTTTGAAGATCTTTTGATCGAAATTGCCTTTCAGCCGTGAGAGATGAAAACATAGATGACATCAAGATGGAATTTTGGCCACCGGAACGGTTTCAAAAAAAGCCACGATCTTCAAGTTATGAATTTTTTACTGCATAAAAACTGCACTTTCAGCATATTTTTTCACCATATTTCTTCGAGAAAACTCACACATTCGGAGACTTTCTTTAAATAATTGGCTCTCGAGCCGATCCTGAATTTGAGAATATGTTATCATAGATATCTTGGCGAAAGAACACCTGAATATGATGCGCCGGGTTGGACTTGTGAATCTTTGAACCCCGAATCACTGCGAAACGGCGAACCGATCTTCAGCACGAAAAATACTCTGAGAACATCCATTGGCGAAATAAACGTCACTTGTAACCTGACGAAGCTTGCTAAATATACCTTGATCCCATAACCATAGAACCAATGATATGCGTGTATGTCATAATGAAATGTAAGCCAAAAAGGTCAAAATAAATAGGGTAAATTTTGGGGTACAACAACTGCCTCTGTTCAATCTTCTTAAACCTGAAGATTTAGATTGGCTTGTCTGCATTTCATGATCTGAAGGTGGAAGATGATTGAACACTAGAGTGCTTAAAAATTTGCACTCGTCTGTAATGATGGTTGACTATGTAGATAATGTCGGGAATAGGCTTATAGATGCCATTTAGAGAAGATGACTGAAAGTCGTCAGAGATGGGCTTAAAGACGCCATCCTAAGAATGTGACGGAGAGTCATCGGAGATGGGCTTAAAGATTCTATCCAGAATAATGATGATTTTATGAGACATTCCTTCGTGGGAATTCTTGTTCCTGTTGTTAGGGAGGACTTCGCTGAGGAATGTTGGTCTCTGTCTTGGGGAACAGAGTCTAGAAGCTTCAGTTGTCAGTTATTCTACTAGGGAGTCATCTTTTGATTGAGGAGACGGAAGTGAACTACTTATCTAGTCAGGATCTAGGCTTCACAGTGATTGGTTGAGGATGATAAGGCTGACTTATCTGGTCGTATTCCAGGCTTCACAGCGACTTACTGGGGAAATGTGAAATCGACCTTATCTGGTCGGGTCCAGGTTTTACAGTGTTGTAAACTGTTGTCCGGAGATAAAAGAGAAGGAACCTGTATAGGGCTTTCTCGGGATAAGTCCATGCAAAACTACGTCAATTAATTCATGAAAAGGAGCCTGGATAGTAGGGCTATGAGAAGGAACCTGGGTAGTAGGGTTACATCGAAATAAAAGCCTAGATAATAGAGCTATGAGAAGGAACCTGGGTAGTAGGGTTAATTCAGAATGAAAGCCTGAATAGTAGGGATGTGAGAAGGAACCTCGATAGTAGGGTTACTTCGAAATGAAAGTCTGGATAGTAGGGCTATGAGAAGGAACCTGGATAGTAGGGTTACTTCATAATGAAAGCCTGGATAGTAGGGCTGTGAGAAGGAACTTGGATAGTAGGGTTACATCGAAATGAAAGCCTGGATAGTAGGGCTATGAGAAGGAACCTGGATAGTAGGGTTACATCGAAATAAAAGCCTAGATAGTAGGGTTGTGAGAAGGAACCTGGATAGTAGGGTTACTTCGAAATAAAAGCCTAAATAGTAGGGCTGTGAGAAGGAACCTGGATAGTAGGGTTACTTCAAAATGAAAGCCTGGATAGTAGGGATATGAGAAGGAACTTGGATAGTAGGGTTACTTCGGAATGAAATCCTGGATAATAGGGCTATGAGAAGGAACCCAGGTTGTAAGGTTGCTTCGAAATGAAAGCCTGAATAGTAGGGCTGTGAGAAGGAACCTGGATAGTAGGGTTACCTCGAAATGAGAGCCTGGATAATAGGTCTATGAGAAGGAACCTGGGTCATAAGGTTACTTCGAAATGAGATCCTGGATAGTAGGGCTATGAGAAGGAACCTGGGTAGTAGGGTTACTTCAAAATGAAAGTCTGGATAGTAGGGCTTTGAGAAGGAACCTGGATAGTAGGGTTACTTCAAAATGAAATCCTGGATAGTAGGGCTATGAGAAGGAACCTGGGTCGTAGGGTTACTTCGAAATGAAAGCCTGGATAGTAGGGCTTATTGGAAGGAACCTGGATAGTAGGGTTACTTCGAGATGAAAACCTGGATAGTAGGGCTTATGGGAAGGAACCTGGATAGTAGGGTTACTTCGAAATGAAAGCCTGGATAGTAGGGCTTATGGGAAGGAACCTGGGTCGTAGGGTTACTTCAAGATGAAATCCTGGATAGTATGGCTTATGGGAAGGAACCTGGGTCGTAGGGTTACTTCGTGGGGAGTTTGGGTAAAATTGCATCTGAACCGAGAATGAACCTAGGTAAGGTTGCTTCGTGAGGAGTTTGGGTAAAATTGCATCTGAACCGAGAAGGAACCTAGGTAAGGTTGCTTCGTGGGGAGTTTGGGTAAAACTGCATCTGAACTGAGAAGGAACCTAGGTAAGGTTGCTTCGTGGGGAGTTTGGGTAAAACTGCATCTGAACCGAGAAGGAACCTAGGTAAGGTTGCTTCGTGGGGAGTTTGGGTAAAGCTTCAGGAGGAACCTGGGTAAGGTTACTTCAGGATGAGTTCGTATGAAACTTTATTTGGAAATATATGAGAAGGGACCCGCATAAGATTTTTTCAGGATAAACCCGTGTGAAGCTGTATTTAGGAGAAACCCGTGTAAGATTGCTTCGTGACAAACCCGTGTAAAGCTGCATCTGGTCGCGCAGATAATTACTCTATTTAGTTTCAGGAGCTAATCTTGGACCTGCTGGAAATTGTTGATGATAACCATATTTCCTGAAAAGGTACATGATTAATTATATGTGATGCATGAAATGCATTGTATGATGATGTTCTCAAAATAAATGAGATTATGTTGTATACAATATGTGTGCATATGTCATGATGTATGAACATGAGATGCTATTGTGCCATATTCGAGTTCGGGAAAATAAACCCATGACTGCTGTCGGAGAGTACTGGAAATTAAATTCCTGATCGTCGTAGGAAAAGTGGTTCTTCTACTTCTACCGGGGATGGTGAACGGAGATGAATATGCCGTGGATTTACTCCTGTTTGCAAATAGTCTGTCGGGGAGAGACTTTATTTGAGAATAACTCTGCAGGGAAATAAATTTGTTGGAAGATGAACTTTCGTAGCTGAAGTAATAAGCTCTGCTGGGGATTGAGCTTCTATATTCAGAGAAATAAACTCTGATCGGGAGAAAACTTTATGACCCGCTTGCGATTATGAAATTCGGTTGGGGAATATAGATGTCAGTTTTCTGAAGGGACCCAGATGGGGAGAGTAACTCTTGTTTGTGGAAGCCGATGTCAAAGCTTTAGTTGTCTCTACTTTGTGGGGAATGTAGATGTCACTGGGACGCATGCTGAGGATACGACAATGACTTTGCATCAGGACTTTTCTGCCTCTGTACTTACTGGAGAAAGTACCTGCAGAGGCTTTGTGGGTAGCTTGAATGTTATCCCAGCTCATGAGGTGCTTGGTAACTTCCAATCAAAATGATAAGTCTTCTACTGATAGGCAAGTGACAAGATGACGGGACATAATCATACACTTTAATCCCTAACTTTTGCCTGGACTATCTTTTTAGATTTTCAGTCCACCAGGATACCCTTTTTTGCCCAAGCCTCCTTTTCAGGTTTTCGACTTGCCGGGTGTACAGTTTTTTTTCATATGCATACCCTTAAATTTTGCCTGAACCTTTTTTGGTTTGCCGGGATGCCCTTATTTTTGCCTAGGCCGGTCGACCTAGCGGGTCTTTTTCATGCGTAGTCTTTTCTGACTATGTCCATGTTTACCGGGTATGGAGAATTATCACTGTCCATAGTAGTAAGTGTTGCCACACTGCCAGAAGATGCTCGTTTGATCATACAGGATTCGTTGCTGGAATTCATGTCCAATGCCCTAAGTGATTCAGATGGTGATCTGCCGCTGGCTATTTGGCATCTTTGAGAGATTCCTTGAATCTTGACTTGACTGCCCCAGATCAGTTGGACATCATGCTATGTCCCTTGATTATGAAAGGCCTACCAATGGAATGTCTTTCCGTCCGAGGTGATTCTGTTCATTGAGGAGATCTTTGTTCACTGAATATCCATCGTGCGAATTTCTCTGTTGTTGAACAAATAGTCATATGCAAACAATGGTATTTTAAGAATGCAAAGCTTATGTCTGTCTTGAAGTTTGAAAATTCATTTTTTAGTAAAACAAACAAATTTTATAAAAGTGATATCAACTCGGAATTTATAGCGAACCCTACAGGAGTTAGGATACCTTTTGTAACAATATGCTTTCGAACTAACCCATGCTTCAGCTAGGAATTTTAAGGGTTATAACGTGGCCTGATTCACGGTTCAAGAAACAAAGGATAAAGGCTAAAATTTTATTCGTATCCAACCCACTCTTCGTGATGTTCTTCAGTCCTATGTTCAGTTAATTGTGCGTTTAAATCCCGATTGAGTCTGGTATCTTGTCATTGATGTTTCAGTGATGGTTCGGGTACTGAGAATTTATTTTGAATAGGCAGTCATCTTTTTTGTCGAGGATTTATAGGACCTCCTTTTTGGTTTTACTATCCCTGTCTTTTTCCTGAACTGTTTCTTTTTGTGACTACAGTCAGCGGGATGCCCTAGTTTTTCCTTAAGTCTCCTTCATAGGTTTTGACTTAATGGGCTTTTATTTTGAGAAATGATGACTGCCTATTTTGACGATTATACAGAACCATCACCGTCTTTTGTTTTGGAAGGACGTCTTCGATGTCATTCATTGTGTACGAAGCGGCAGATTGCGACTGAATGCGCACCTGAATTAACTGAGAAAACTACCCTGCCCCAGGTTATGATTAAGGGTTTTAATTTGTGTGAAAAGAAAAATCCTACTTCTTAGGCTCAAAGGGGTTGACTAGGGATTATCTTCCTTATAACTCCACTGTTTGGGATTTGAAACAACGCCTGTACATCGTCAGCAGGGTCTGTTCAAAAGCATACTGTAGAGATCATGGTATCATTTTCGTCATCCTTCCTCTAAAGGCTTACAGCTTTTTAATCAAGAGTCAAATATCACAAAAAGGAAGTAATAACGCGGTTTTGAAATAGTGAATACGAATGAATTGATTCAAGACAAACATACGCGATGCATTGATGAAATAACAAGGTTTGATATGAATAAATGTTCGAACAAATCAAAAGAAAGTTACAAATTGAAAATTGTAATGAATAAATGCCTCTTCGTCTGATCTTGTCACTTCAGATGACGTGCCTTTGAAGGATGGCAGAAGAACTCAGCCTGACCATCTTGTGTAAACTCCAACACTCCTTCATCAATCAAGTTTTGAATTTTATATTTCAACATCCAACAATCATCAGTATCATGCCCCGGACTGTTGGAGTAATATGCACATCTTGCATCAGGATTGTATTTAGGCGAAGAAGTCTTGGGATTCGGATGAGGCCCTATCAATGTAACCAAATTCATCCTCAACATGTGTTGTAAATCTTGAGTCAGCGGCATGTTGAGTTTGGTAAATTTCCTCTTGGGTGTATCTGGCTTACTCTGATTAACCTGTTGGTTTTGGCGATGTTGTTGTTGGACCCGTGAGGTAGTAGCAATTTGGAAAGGTCCACTCTTCACCGAACCAAACTCTTGTCTTCTTGGAGGTTGATCAATGACTTGGTCCCCAGCCTCGACTGCTTGCTTCATACGGTTGTATCTATCTTGATGAAGTTTATTGATAATGGTTCTCAGCTCTTCTTGTCCCCGGGCTAGGCCTTGGATAAGAGCCATCTGCCTTAGCATCTGGGTTCTCATTACTTCAACCTCAGCTTGCAGTTGTTCCAACCGTTTGTCCTTATTGTCTTCAGGATTTTTCTTGGCCAGGTTCCCAGCGAGGAGTGCTTTTAACTCTTCCTACCCCTTGTATAGGTTTAGGAACATTTCCATGAACTGAGCCTCTTGAATTTGGAGATCTATGTTGTCTTGTTTGAGATCCATTGCATGAAATAAACAGCGAGAACATGAGAGACCTACTTTGAAACCTGTTTATGCAATGATATGTATGATATATGTATGCAATGTTTTCAAGGATCTCGCGGGGTAAACAAGAAAATGTCAGAAGTTAAGATTTGCAGCTTTGATTGAAAAACTTCGTATCGTCGAATGTACTTCTACGAGAGTCAAGCTCACCATATCAAGTGGGTCATAGCCCCTAACTCAAGTTATCGTGTTTTGATCTTTTGACGGCATTGGCTAGAGGAAAATAAATCCCCTTGCCCCTTTCTAGACATCTGGTTCATCATAACCTGCATCACAGGCCCTTGAGATCCTTGAAATGGTTAAGGAAATGCTATGGTATGATGGTATGATGTGTATGCTATGCATCCAGCAAAAAATGCAGGATAAGAAACCAATTTATTGGATTTATACAAACAAGGTCCCTCAAGGAATACAAACAAATCCCTGCAATGAGTTCAAATTGTTAGGAACAGAAAGAAAACAAGTCACACAAGTAGCCTTAGGTTTAGGCTTGGATGGATTCCATAGGTAAATACCCTCTTTAAGTTTAGTTGGTTTCAAACCTGTCTTAGAAAAGTAACCGGGTTCTACGGGATCTCAATATCACCGATCTTTCCCCCAGCTCCGTTCAATAGGCGATTGACTCGCAACCAAACAAAACTCAAGAGTCAAACCTCAACGAGTGTAGCATCGAGTATCTGTTGACCTTGGGAATACACCAAAGTCGGCCATCTCGCTACATCCTACCGGCCAAGTTATGTAATTAAAGGTTCTAAGGTCAGTTGATGCTTCACGACACCACGCGGAGGCCTCGTACTCTCCCTGATTAACTCAAGGGTTACTGGTACCAACCAAAGTTCCACATCAACATAGCTACTGCTTCAACCGTGTCGGTATACCCCGTACAGTTTCCTCACGGTTTATTGTTACTTACCTAAAAGGTGTCCCCAGATTCGGGTGTAGGATCTATATAACCCCAACAGAACCCTTGAATATAAAGCAGGCAAAGCAAACAAGAAAGCAATTTTAAAAGTGACCTAGATCCTAAGGTATACCGACTTATTTAATCTCCCCAACAGAGTTGCCAATTCTGTAATACGGTGGCAGGACCGACTGTTATACTGGTTTGCATTTTGTATTCGCAAATATGCGGTAAGCAAGAGTCGCCACCGGATTTTATTTTATCCAACAAAGGAAAAGGGAAAAAGAAAAGAAAAAAAACCTTTTTCGAGATGTTTCTGAGTACAGGGGTTAGATTATAGAAAGGGAAGGTGTTATCACCCTTTCTATTCGTGGTTTTCCACGGGCTCTTAGGTACTTGCTCATTCTTAAATTGCTTTTCTGTGTTTGTGTGTTTGAAAATATTTTGAAATTTTCCTTAGTGTCGCGTTTCATTTTATGGTAACCCTTGTATCAGTCCTCAAGGGCGTGATAAAGTGTTTTGAAAACTTTATTTTGAAAAGTTTGTTTGAAAGTGTATGGTGTAAAAGATGTTGTTTTGAGCAAGTACCTAAAAGTTTCTACCTACTCGAAAAGAAGTCTGTTCATTTTCTTATTTCCTTTAGACAGCGCTATCCTACTATTAAGGAGTAGGTAGCACCGTCGTTGGAGTTTTAAGGGACAATCAAAAGAGATGTAATGGTCATTGAAGGCAACATGTAAGGATACCTTAGCATTTCAAAGGGACTGTCATCATATATTCGTAGGCAACAACGAGGGACAAGATCATTTCTCGTAGGCAACTCGAGGGACATTGAACGACTATGATCTTTATGATGACTTTTAGATTGAGGGTCTTTTGCTAAGATATCCCTACGTTCGAGGGACATACCATTGTTTTCCGAGGCAACCAAGTGAGGTATATCCTAGGGGTGCAAGTGTGCAACAGTGTGTTTTTTCAGTTATATTTATCTTGCAATTAGGATTTTCTATCGTTCATTTTTATCTTTCCATACAATCTTATTAATCTAAGAATTGCATAAAATATAGTAGCAGGAGATAAAGGCGGAAATATAAACCTAAACTATTACAGAGCTTTGGGGCAGTTACATAATAGTGAAGAGTGCAGAAAAGAAATCCTAAAACTATTACATCCCGAAAGCAATTACATGATAATGATGGAAAAAAACGGGAAAAATAAAGCTACGCTATTACACTTGAATGCGCCATATACACTTTATTTAGGAAAATAAAAATAAGATGAAAATAGAAAAGAAAATGTTTTGGTGATTTTTTTTTATGAAAAATGATTTATGATAATTAATTAAATAAACCTAAAAAACCTAATTGATTTTAATTAATAAAAAAATGTTAATTTTGGAAAAAGTTAATTAAAATACCTAAATCCTAATTAATTTTAATTAAAAAAAGATTAGTTTTGAAAAAAAAGATTAATTTAAAAAACCTAAAACCTAATTAATTTTAATTAAAAAAAGATTAGTTTTGAAAAAAAAGGTTAATTAAAAAAACCTAAAACCTAATTAATTTTAATTAAAAAATGGTTAGTTTTGAAAAAAAGGTTAATTAAAAAAACCTAATTAATTTTAATTAAAAAAAGGTTAATTTTGAAAAAAAAAAGTTAATTAAAAAAACCTAAAACCTAATTAATTTTAATTAAAAAAAGATTAATTTAGAAAAAAAAGGTTAATAAAAAAAAACCTAAAACCTATTAATTTTAATTAAAAAAAGGTTAGTTTTGAAAAAAAGGTTAATTAAAAAAACTTAAAACCTAATTAATTTTAATTAAAAAAAGGTTAATTTTGAAAAAAAAGTTAATTAAAAAAACCTAAAACCTAATTAATTTTAATTAAAAAAAGTTAAAAAATCTAAAATTAATTAACCTAAAAATTAAATTAATTTTTTTTGTAAAAAAAAAAGGTTTGTGAAAAAAGTTTTGTGGTTAAGTGAATTTAAGATTGAAAAAGACAAATTGGTTAGAAACCAAAAATAAACCATGAAATTAAAAACTTAAAATTAAATTAAAACCTAAAATTAAATTAAAAACCTAAAATTAATTATTTGAGTTTATTAGGAAAAATCAAGGGTTTGTGAAAAATATTAGGTTTTATGAAAAAAGTTTTAAACAGAAAGATGATCACTTTAACCTCCTCAGGATGTCTGCCTTGCCATGAGTGATGCATTGATTGTTGTTATGACCCGACCTCAGTGTTTTGTAATAAACCTGTATGGGACCATAATGGTCAAACCTGTAGTGTTGAATCTCATAGACAAATTAAACAAATTAATATACCATGAAATACAAAGAAAATAAATATATGATATTTTGTAATATTAAAATCGATATGACATGTATGAATATTTCTACACTCTTTTGATCATGAAGATCAAACCAGCCTTACGCTTACTGGAGAAGTAATTAGATGGAGGTTTGTTTGTAGTGAGATGGGGGTTTGTAACAAGGATTTCAAGATTTTTAGGGTTCTTGAAAGAATTTGATATTTTGACAGGGTTATGGCAAAAGTTTTTTTTCTCGTGTGTCATTTACGTGAAAAGAATGAGATTATATAATGAAAATTAGAAAAAAGATATGGGCTTTGAATGTGCAATTGGGCCTCCAATAACCACAAGCAATATTGCAGATTTTGATTCACTTGAGTCCGTCACGTTTCAGGCTAAATCGCAGGGGCTTAAGTGCAATTGTTGAAGTTTAAATGTGAAAACAAAATGCATCCGACATCAAGAACTAACTCCTGTCCAAAAATGGGCTCAATCGGATAAACGGTGAATTAGTTATGAATTTTTGAAGTTTCTCCTCAGACAAACTTATTTTAGGCTCCAATGTCAACTCTGGCACGTTCTTCAATAAAAAAATGGTATTGATCAGAGTATAACTCGGTCTCGACTTTGGAAGCAAAGTTGTATATCTCTGAGTCAGTGGCCTTGTGTAAAAATATGGGTCCGATCCGATAAAAATTGAACGAGTTATGAATTTTCGAAGTTTTGACCCAGATGAAATAATATTCAGCATTCAGGATTTTCGGCGCGTCACGCACACTCTTAGAAAAAAACGAAGGCCTTTTGGATACCGTTCAAACTCGACACTTCCTATGAAAATGTAGCCAACTCAATTTGTGAAATTTTGGCGCTGAAACCAACTCGATACGATGAAAGTTGACCAAGTTATGATTTTCTGAACATGACGCAAATAAACTTCTCTTACAAATTTTCTGTACGAAAATACTTGATAAATCAACATTTTTGAAGAGCTTCTGATCGAATTTGGCTTTCAGCCGTGAGAGATGAAAACATAGATGACGTCAAGACGAAATTTTTTTCACCGGAACGGGTTCAAAACAAGCCACTATCTTCAAGTTATGAATTTTTTAGTGCGTAAAAACTGCACTTTCAACATACTTTTTCACCATATTTCTTCGAGAAAACTCACACATTCGGGGATCTTCTTTAAAGAATTGGCTCTCGAGCCGAACCTGAATTTGAGAATACGTTATCATAGATATCTTGGCGAAAGAACACTTGAATATGACGCGCCAGGTTGCACTTGTGAATCTTTCATCCCCGATTTGCTGCGAAACGACGAACCGATCTTCAGCACGAAAAATACTCTGAGAACATCCATTGGCGAAATAAACGTCACTTGTAACCTGACGAAGCTTGCTAAATATACCTTGATCCCATAACCATAGAACCAATGATATGCGTGTATGCCATAATGAAATGTAAGCCAAAAAGTCAAAATAAAGAGGGTAAATTTTGGGGTACAACATGGTGGTATTTAGCATTGAGATGTTTGGCATCAAGGTTGTCTAGGTTTGTGTGCAGTTTTCAAACCTGCTTAACAAGGAGTTCTTAATTGAACTCTTTTAGGGTTCTTAAACTAAGGCCCCCCTCATTCTTATTTTTGAATAATTTTCTCTGGATTTTCCAATGAATTTTATTTTTCCCTCTTTCATCCCCCACCAGAAGTTTCTCATGATACTTTCAGATTTCTTACATATATCTTTAGGAATTAGGATGGAGCTCATGATATAGGACGATATGGCTCGAGCAGCTGCTTTTGAGAAGGGTTTCTATGCCTGCATAGGATAAACTTTGATTCTTTCAATTTTTGAGCTTATTCCTTACCCTATCGATTATGAAATTGAAGATAAGAGATTTGGATTAAGTCATCTTGATGGGAAGCCTAGATAGGTCGGAGTGGAGTTAGTGGTAGTCATTTGCAACATCTCAATGATTATGCCTTTATTATCATGAGGGGCTCCTTTTCTAAACATCACTTCAGATTTTTGAAGGTTTATTTTTTGACCAGATTCTTCTTGGTATTTATCCATTATGTTGATGAGAGTACGAATATCTTTCTCCTTAGCTTTACAGAATAATAGATTGTCATCTTCAAAGAAAAGGTGAGTGATATTAGGTGTATTTTGGCAATAGATATGCCATAAATCTTCTTCTCAATTTAAGTGTGACTCAACAAATTAGACAGAATATCAACGCATATAATAAAAATATAGAGGGATAGCAGGTCTCTGTCTTATCCCTCAAGTGGGTCTTATGATATCTGTGAGAGAGTCATTGATTACGATATTGAAAGACATAATAGTAATATATAACATATCAGTCTTGGTGATTTTACTAGGGAAGCCCAAATTAATAAGGGAGTAGATGAAATCTCATTCGAGTCTACCATAGGCTAAAATACTTATTACTTGATTTTACTAATTAAAATAATCTCACTAATCCACTAAAAAATTCTCACTTATTACTAATTCAATTAAATCAAAATAATATTTTTAATTAATAATTAAAAATTAACATATTCATAATTCTAATTTAATTTTAATTAAATAATTTGTTTATATTACACTATACAAAATTTGTATAACAAGAACAAAAATGAAAGCACATTTCTTTCACCTCATTTTTCCTTTAATCGGAGAGAACAACAAAAGGTGTGGGTCACACAAATTTAAGCTCGTCTAATATTTCTCTTTAGTCCCAAACAAAAGAAGTAGTATTTCTCTCTTACTTATCTCTCATGTATTTCTCTCTTATATCTTTTCTTTATTTCAAACACACTCCAAATGTTAAGTTTTTTTTTTTTTTTAAATTAGAATTAAATATGTTATTAGTCCTCATTAATATAGTTATTTTCAATTTTAGTCTCTCTAATTTTTTTTTCAAATAATGGTTGATTTAAAATTTTGTATCCACACTTTTAGTCATTCAAGCTAACATCCGTTAATAGAGCTGACATATCACTGACACGTGGTCTTGCCACCGTGACAAAGACGTTGACATGAATGCCACATTGCATTTTCTCTCATTTTATATTATTTATATAACTTCTGTTTATAGCGACGAATATTCCATCACTAACATGAACATCATATATAAATTCAGAAACCGTAGTTAATTTATAGCTAATCCGTAGCTAATTCAAACACATAATTCTTATGACCTAAACTTCATTTTCTCATGATTTTTTTACAAAAAAGTTTATCACATTATAGGATCCCTCTCACAGTTTTTTTTTTTTTTACTTTAGATGAACTAAATATGAATTTTTTATTAGTCGATTTTCTATAAAACAGAAACAAGGAAAACATTAGTATATGCTTGAATTTTAAGCTATTATTTTTTAGGAAATTATATCATAACATATATAAAGTATATGCAAACTTTCACTGCATTTCGAATAAGTCTGGATTTATTTTGATTTTTTTTATCAAAACACCTATATGTGTTTCGATTGGAAAATCAAAATAAATCGAGACTTATTCGAAATATCATGAAACTTTACAGGTTATTTTTATATGTTATTATCTAATTCCTTGTAAAATATTAGTTCAAAATTCAATAAAATTTCAATCTTATGTTGTTTTTTGTTTTATGAAAAATCGGCGCTTAAAAGTTCTTATTTAATTCACCTTATGCTAAAAAAATTTCAATTTTTGTGAGAGAGATCTTTATAATTTAATACACTAATATGAAAAAAAATAGTATTTTTGCCTTTTTACAATCAATAGGGTTAAATTTCTTAGTTTGTCACTTGAGAAAAAACACATACATATGTATTTTGATCAAAAAACTATAAAAAAAATCGAGGCTTATTCAGAATGCATTGAAAGTTTTCAAATACTCTATATATGTTATGAGATAATTCTATGAAAAATAATATCTTAAAATTCAATCACATGCTAACTTTTCCCTTGTTTCCGTTTTATAGAAAATCGACTTATAAAAAATTTATATTTAATTCATCTCAAGTCAAAAAAATTTATATTTTTGTGAGAGAGATACTTATAATATGATAAACTTTATTGCAATAAAACATGAAAAATAAAGTCTAGATTATAAAAATGATGTGTTTGAATTAGCTAAAGATTAACTACAAATTAGCTATAGTTTTTGGGTTTATATATGATGTTCATGTTAGCGACAAATTTAATGATAGAGTATTTGTTGCTATAAATAAATTTATATGAATAATATAAAATAAGGACAATATGTCACATGACATCTATGTTAACATCTTTGTCACGTTGACATTGTTACATGTTAGTGTCACATCAACTCTATTAACTAACATTAATACGAGAGACAAAAAAAAATATAAATGAAATTTTTTAAAATAACTATATTTACGAGACCAATATCACATTCAATTCAAATGTAATACATACTCTAGACTAAATTCGAGCACTAAACTTTTGGTTAGATTGAAAAAACACTTGATCATATCACTAAGTGCTATGTGCTTTGTCATTCTAAATTTGATCTTTTTTAAAAATAAATAAATAAAATGAAGTCAACATTAAACAAAAACAGGTGTAAACGCCATAGTTATGTCATAGTCCATAACTTTAATTATGATAGTAGCATAAAAATTTATGATAGTGGAAAAACAGCTTTTGAGAAGACAATGACAAGCACTTATCATTTGATCATCCTTTGCAAGGAAATTGCACCATTATATTTGTAACGTGTCCCTTTGTAATGATGGTTTAAAAGATAAAACTCTCTATTTAGGGTTTATTGTTGGATGCCGTGAGACATGGTAGTAATAATAATTGAATTGAGACATTGATCAACCCTAAAAGTATGAACCAGAAAATAAATGCTTTAGGGTTTTCAATCAATTACTTTCTTTGTCTTTAGTTTCAATAGTTTTATAGTATTGGATTGTGTTGTGGATTGTGTTGTGGATTGATTAACTTCATGTAGACGCAGATTGAAGAAAGGAAAGGCCCCGCTTGCATACTTTTTGATATTTGTGGACAAGAATTATGCAGCTAGTAGACACCATGTTTTTACCCTTTTAACTATTAATTAATTAAATTAAATGTAACATATAAAAAAATTAGGGTAAATTCTTAGGTATCATGACAAGTAATTGAGTATCTGTACTTTTTATTATAAATTTATTTAGAATTTAAATTTATTTTAAAATAAAAAATTGTAAAAAATGACATGTAATTGAATAACAACATTTAATTAAACAAATATACTGATATCTAACTAAATTCAAAGGTTATAGTGTTTACCACTAATTATGGAAAAATAATAGATCCTCTATTTTGACTCATCCCGATTATACATGATGAAAAATAATAGACACCTTGTTTTTTAGCACATTGTTTTGATTAAAAATCAAATATAAGTACTTTTAATTTAATTTGAAAAATAAATATCTATCAGCAAATATTTTAATGTTTTCTTCAATATTGGCACTGATGAGCATGTAGAGGTAAATATTCATCGCCGAAGATAATAGTCCAGTAAAACAAATAAATATGTACAAAATTTTATGAAAATAATCCAACACAAATTACATAAACATAAACAAACACACATAACAGAAACATAAGAAGAAAAAAATCAAAATTTATCCAATAAATTTGAACCACACAAAAGTACATCCTCCAGTATTATAAGTATTTTTATATATTTTTTATATGAATTAGATATATTGATACTCAAATATATATAAAAAAAATTGTTTATAATAATAATAATAATAATAATAATCAGGAGGTGTATGAAGAAGAATAACTATAAAGAAGTAACTGAAGAATTGAATGAAAAAATTTGTGAGAGAAAAGAGTTAACATTTAAATTTGTGTGAACAATTAATGATAATTCTAATTTCTAATAAACAAAATGATCATAAACTATTTAACACACCATACCAATTATTTTATGTTGAGCTGATTTATTAAAGGTCATCTTATTAAGCATTAAAAGATCTATATAAAATAAAAATTATTAATTTAATTTGAGGGCCGACACGCCTCCTTTGTCCCGATTTATTTTTTGAGTGATTGAAACAACTCAAATCAATTAGTAGAATCGAGTTGAAAACTTCAATATAATTCGTCTAAAATAACGAATTAAATGAATCGGTCTAATAGATCCACCCCATTTTGTCATCTTTAACAAAAATTATTATTTATATCTGTACTATATACTCTTATTAAAAAAAATATAATTAGGTTGGATTTGTTGAAGAAAAAAAGTAATTTAAGGAGGATGTAAATGGGTTACAAATTTGATATAACAAATTACCACCTTGATCAACAACAAAAGAATCAAGCAGAAGCAATTTTAATTGGTTACCACCTTTGATAGAATCTGACAGTAGTTTCATGTAATTGGTTATAACTTTTAAGTAATCGATTATATGGTCGAAATATTGTTTTTACTGCTAGCTGGTTAGTTGTACAATTGTATATTGATGTATGAATACTCCTATATGGATTGTTAATAATAATGTCAATATTTTCACCATATTATCTCTACATTTTCACACTTTTTCATCATTCTCTTATGATTGGATTTTCCTCAACATTTGACATCAAGAGCTTTATTCATTGATTAAACATTTAGTGTGCAAAAAATGCTTTCCATCTCCAATGAACGTATTCCTTCAAATCTCTCAATTCTCTATACAAAGAATTATGACAAGAGGTGTAAACGAAGGTGTTGTCTGATTATCAAGATGTTCTTGAAGTGATCAAGAATGATATAATCCACTTGTAGAAGGTATAATGGCTGCACAAAGCACGACACATAAGGAAGAGAAGACAAAATATTTCAAAGCTTTGTTATCTCATTCGTAAATGTGTTAATGCTGATAACTTTGAGTAGGTTGGTGACTACACATCCTCAAAGCAAGTTTGAAAAATTCCGGATAACAACTATGCAGGAGCTGATAAAGCAAAGGAGGCGAGGTTATAAACTCACAAGAGGCAGCTATAATTAATTTGGATGGAAGAGAAGGAAATAATTAGTGAATTTACTACAAGAATCACCAGATTTATGAATCAAGCGAAAACTTGTGGAGAATCATTGAGTAGTATATGGTTAGTAAAATCTTGAGATCGTTAACATCAATATTCTATTACATATTGGTTTCTATTGAAGAGTCCAAAGATCTTTCAACCATGAGAAAAGAAGAGTTACAAAGTTCTCTTGAGGCTAATGACCAGAGAATGGAGGAGAGGAATGTTTACAAAGCAAATGATGAAATTGCTTTGCATGACCTATTTTATTAGAAAATATAAGAAGGGAGAGGAAAATGGTCCATGAATAGAGGTAGAGGAAACTGTCATAACTATGGTGGAAGAGACTCATAAAACTCCAACAACTCAACATTCTAAAAGGGTGAAAGTAGATACAACATAGGCGTGATGGATCAAGCAATTACAAAGGTGAACACAATCTAGGAACAAGGAGAAGAAGGAAAGATGATAAGAGCAATGTCTAATGCTACAATCGTCAAAAGCTTGGACATTTTGCTCCTGATTCAACCGCAAACAAGAATGACTTACAAAAAGCTAAAGCAAAGTTTGCAGTGCAAGAGTATGATGAGAGCACATTGTTAATGGTAATTACATAAGTAGAAAACAACATAAGAAAAGGCCATTGTAACTGGTTACATGAAGAGCGTAGCCGATTACCACCATTTGAAAATGTGACGGTGACTAGGCGAGAAGATATATAATGCAGCGATCAAGCGTACCTTGACTCTGGGTGTTTAACTCATATGACAGGAAGGAATGATTAGTTTGTAAAAATAAACCATGCAATGAAAAACAAGGTGAAATACGAGAATGACAACACACTCGCGTCACAAGGGATTTGTGACGTATCTATCAAGCAAAAAACGGTGAGCATTCTATGATTAAAGATATGTTGTTAATTCCTGGAATCAAGTGTAATCTTTTAAGCATTGGTCAATTACCTGAAATGCATGTAATAACCGACAAAAAATAGAGTCACCACCATTAATTTTTATCCTAGGAAAAGAAATATAATGGATAATCCTAATTTCTTAAAGATTCTAAGTTGTTGATTCACTTTAGACGAAGGGAAGGTGTTAGGCACCCCTTATCTACTTTGTTCACAAGGATACTAGGGTTTAGTTTTAAGGTTTAGGGATAGGGTTTTAGTTTTAATTAGGGGAACACACCACGATTTTTAATTCGTATGCCTACGTATCCTCTTATGAGGAATCAGAGTCCCAATTCGTAGTTCGTAATTGTTTAGTTAGCTTTTATATGAATTATAGAAATATCTCGAATTCTCCTTGAACCAAGTCTGGGTGTGAATTGCGGAATTGTAGACGAAGTTTGAAGTCGATAAAAGAAATTTCCATAATCCTTTTTAAAAATATCTTATAATTTTAAATTAAGTTATTAAAAAAGAGTTAGAATTTGATAGGTTAGATATTTTTCGAATATATTATGCAATATGAGAAAAATAGTTTTTAATGCATGAAAAAATATTTTAATGTAACTGAAATAGTTAAAAAGGGGTTAGTATTAAAAAAAGTTTAATTAATATTATTATAATTTATTAAAAAATATTAATTATGCACAATAATAGTAAATAAATAAATAAATGAAATTGTAAAAATAAATTAATTTTATTTAAAAATGCAAGAGGTGTAATTTATTCAGACTAGGTAATTCTGGGGGTATGGATATCAGGGCCTTAAATCCAAAAATTGGATTTAGGCCCAAAGCGCATGAGAGGTATGGATTTAAACTGAAGCAGGAATTGGAGGGTGTTGGATAGTAACGGCCCAAGTCCACATGTTGGACCCAACCCATTAGGGCAAAAGGGGTACAATTTTGCACGTGGTAGCAAATATAAAAAACAGGGGGCGCGGTTAGTAATTGGGCCTGGCCCAATGTTGAATGCTGGGAGATCCGCTTGGATCGTATGCAGGCGACCTATGGTGTTACCGTGGTCTTGCAGTCTTGAGGGCGTGGGCTATAGATAGATGGTGGGAACATGAAGGTGCACGATATGCAGAACACATAAGATCGCGAGGGAGTATATTTTTTGTTTTCTTTTCATTTTCATTCTATCTCTGCTTCCTCTTCTCTCTGTTCTCTCCAATAATAAAACAAACCACCGCTGAAACCCTAACCCTAATCCGACAACGGCGGCGGCGATGAATCCTCTCCTTACCCTCAAACCACAAATACCCATCCAAAACAACAATTGCAATAACAAATTCAAAGAAAACCCTAAGCTCAGTAGTTCGCAGATTACCTCTTCACAGTGATTTCGTTTTGTTTTGGTTCTCAGCGTAATCTCCTTCTGATCCTCCTTCTCTCTTTGATTTTACAGGTAACAGCGGCATCTGAAGATTAAAGGTGATAAACACGGCGGCGACCTCCCAGATCTATGGTTTCAGACTTTAAAACCCAGATCTCCGATGAAGGCGACTCTCTTTGAAGATTTGAAGCCATGCAAACTCCTTTCTATCCCTTCTTCTCCTTCTGTTAAGACCTTCTCCTCCCCCTTTGTCTTAGAATTCTAGGATTTATATATTTTTTTAGGTTAGATAATTTAGGAAATTTTCATGTGATTGTCGTTACAAATTAGTGATTTTGTTAGAAATTAGGACTGGTTGATTTTGTTAGAAATTAGAAGATTTTGTAATTGATAAAACATTGGACGATCTTGTATGTAATTGATACGTTTTTGGATTTGATTAGATTTTGTTTATCTGTCCGAGATTTGTTTCAATTTTGATACATTTTTTCCGTTTAATTCGCACAATGTCTGTTCTTAAGTTTTGTTTGAGCAACATAAAAGCAGGGTGCCATGGGCTTGCAAAGGGAATTAGGGTTTCCTTATTTTGATCAAAGTCAACGATAATAACTTTTAATAATAATAAAAAATGATAGTTATAATAATAATAGTAGATATAATAAAATAGTAATAATAATAATTATATTAATAATATAATTGATAATAATATAGATATTTAATAAATAAAAATTGCAATTATAATTAACAAACGCACACGGGCCTCTGAAACTGGGCCTATCTAATTCAAAAAACGTGCATCCTCTTGCTCTTATAAAAAATGAGTTAAAATAACCTTCAATGGACCATCAAACTTTGATGGCCCACTTGAAACAATACCCCCTTCTCTACAACAAAGCACCTCCCTCATCTTATGATTTGAGATGAACCCAAAGTGTAATAGGCCCCCTATTAACAACCAAAACTTTATTTCAAAAACAACAACACCCCCTTTTTTACTATTTAATGGACTGAATGAAAACCCCTAATGGACCAAAAAAGAAAACAACCCCTTACTATCTTATCCAGTCCTTAATAGGCCAACAACCCACATGACAAATACACCCATTTTCCTTATAAGATATAAAGTCTCCTTAATGAAAATGGGCCACCAAACTTGGACACATACACCCCACTCTTAATTATACGAAAAAATTAATGGGCCATCAGATTTTGATGGTCCATTTTGAAACAATACACCCCTCTTATGTATTAAAAAAAACCCATTAGAATAAGATCCAAAAGTACACCAATTGAGACAAGAGAATTTTATAATTTTGGGAACATAGTAATAATATATAAGTAACTTGAATGTTGAAATTGAATGGGAAAATTTGCGGTATGACAACTGTCTCTATTTAGTTACCCTTCAATTAAATAGTGCAAGAATACGCAACTCTTGCACGTTTAAATCAGAGGTTTATTAAATAATGGAAGACCCCAAAATTTGTTCGAAAGATTATAAGGATACATTGTATAACGTTCCCAAGAGTTTGAAAAATAGGCATATATGATGGTGTATCATCTTACCAGAGTTTGAACAAAGAGTTTTGATCTGACTTATATGCGATGACGCGGATAACTCGTCAATAATTTTAAAAGGAGATCGTATATTTATTGTGTATTCACTGTAACATAGGAGGTAAATGACACAAGTTTGAAAATTGACTTACTAATACTTTGAGACTATCATAGTAAGCTTGTAACATAGATTTTGCCTATTCATCACAGCCTAGGGGATGAATAAAATAGAGCTTGATAATACATTGCCGCATAAAGACTAACACAATGAATTATACTGCAGACTTCGTATGTTTACTACAACCTAGAGAGTAAATAATACAAGGATGAACATGTGCATTTATCACAACCTAGAGGATAAACGACATGAGGATTGGTTTATGTATTCATCACGACCTAGAGGATGAATAATATAACCCCATAACCTAGAGGATAGATAGTACGAGGAAAAACTTATGCATTTATCACGACCTAGAGGATAAATGACACGAGAATAAACTTATGTACTCATCACGACCTAGAAGATGAATAACATGAGCCCGATAATTCTAATACCTACCACAACCTAGAGGATAAATACTTGAAAAGTTTATGCATTTATCACGACCTAGAGGATAAACGTCACGAAGATAGACTTGTTTTTTCATTACGACCTAGAGAATGAATAAAATAAACCCGATAATTCGCACACCTACCATAACCTAGAGAATAGATGATTGAAAAGTTTTTGCGTTTAGCACGGCCTAGAGGATAAACGACACGAGGATAGTCTTACGTATTTATCACGACCTAGAGGATAAATAACGTAATCTTGAAAATTTGCATACCTACCACAACCTAGAGGATAAGTAATTTAAGAGTGTTTTGGTAATCGAATCTTAGATAACTAGATCAAAGATAAGACCCGAGTTTACCAGTTGTGTCTTTTCTCAACCAAGGTATTCGTTTGTTTTGTGGACCAGATAACCCAATGATGGGCCTAAAGAAAGTTCGTAATTTAACCAAAATGGATTTGAAAAATTCCATGCATGATGTATATGCATAATGCCTTAGATTGATATGAAACCCAAAATGTATGTAAACTAAGTATTTTATATATGCCCCAAATGTTTATATATGCACCAAATATATGCCTTAAATGTTTGTATATGCACCAAATGTTTGTTGTAAATATTTTAATATTTTCTCCTTTTAAATCATTGGTTTTGTGTTACCAACTCCCCAACGTTGTATGCTACATTGTCGTGGTATTTTAGAGTTGATTTGAATAAGATGAATAAGTGTCAGCAGGATTTTGATATTTGTATTATAGACGCAGGCATAAGCGTGGGCGTAGTCGTGGACATAGGAGTAGATGTGGCTATGGTCGCAGGCATGGACGTAGGCACGAATTTTCTTTTGATGTTTCTCTAACCAAAATTCCTTTTGATGTTTTATCAAATTCTTCTTTTGTTTGTCAAATCCAGAAAATGATTTCAATGCAGTATTCACAAGAAATAATCGTAGTATTTTGCAACCAGGTCCAGAAAAATACAAATTGAAAAGTAAATGTTTTATCGATAAACATGCCTTTGAATAAGAGAGAGTACAAGATGCAATTCCTAGAAAGAGGTAATCATAGAATTTTTTTAACAAAAAACTGTAAAATGGAAATGAAAATGATAATTGCTGTTGTTGTTTCTCCAATATTCTTTTGATAGCTCCAATATCCTTTGCCTTTGAGTCAAATAATTTGGATTAATTCCTCTCATTTGCGGTCGTAGTCGTAGTTCTTGGATATAATCTTTTTGTTCTTTATTTTGAACAAGATCCTTAACTTTTGCCTGGAACTCCCTTTTGGGTTTTCAATCCACCGGAGTAATTTTTTTCTTTATGTCCCTAATTTTGCTTGGATCTCCCTTTAGGGTTTTGAATCCACCGGGACGCTCCTTTTTGACTAAGTCACCCGTTTAGGGTTCGAAATTAGCAGGCTTTTTCATACATAGTATTTTTTGATTGAGTCAAAGTTTTTCGGGTGTGGTAGTTCTTCCCCATCCATTGTTGTGAGGATAAAACCACCACCCGAAAATGTTGTTTTCACCATATAAAGACCTTCATAGTTGGGTGTCCATTTACCACATGATTCAAGGCGAGGTAGTAGAATCTTCTTGAGAACCAAATCTCCTTCCTTGAACACTCGAGGGAGAACCTTCTTGTCGAATGCTTTCTTCATCCGTTTTTGGTACAACTAACCGTGGCACAAAGCTGACAAACATTTTTCTTCAATGAGGTTAAGTTTATCAAGGCGTGTCTGAACTCATTCTGATTCTTCAAGTTTTGTTTCCATTAGAACCCGTAATGATGGAATCTCTACTTCAACAGGGAGTACTGCCTCCATGCCATATACTAGAGAGAAAGGAGTTGCACATGTTGACGTACGTACTGAAGTACGATAGCCATGTATAGTGCAGGGAAGCATTTCGTGCCAATATTTGTATGTCTTCACCATTTTATGAATGACTTTCTTAATATTCTTCTTGGAAGCTTCAAAGGCCCCGTTCATCTTGGGTCGATACAGTGAGGAATTATGGTGTTATACCCCAATTTTTGCCCCTAAGATTTCTCATCATCTCACTTTAATCAATACAATAATATCACACATTAGGGTTGTTTCTCCCTATCTTCATCCTATATTTAAGTTTGCTCTTAAGGGATTACCAAACACCTTGAAGTGTGTATCTTGTACATGTGTTCTTTAAACTAACACCAAAATATGTATATATGTTTCTTTAAATGTTTATATTGTAGGTGGTGATACAATTGCATTCATCTCACTATCTAACCTAGGGTTGAGGGTTGGTTCTCAACCAAATGACTTTTCAATGGATTGAAAGAGCTCAATTTTCAAGTCTATGTCCATGATATCAAATATTTGTGGTTCAAAGAATTCCCTCACCTTATTTAGGTCAAGCTTTCCTCAAAGTTGGGGTTTGACATTCATCAAAGAGATAGGTTCATGTGTTTATTTCCATGCCTTCTTCAACAAGCTTCATTAAGACTTAAGATCCATTTTTGAGTGTGATTCAAGACAATATCATTTCAAGACCTATTATGATTCATCACGCTTTATCTTTCCCAGAAAAATCAAAAGATTCAAGGTTGGTTCAACGAGTTTGACCTAATTGAGCAAATGCTAGATTCAGTGATCACTAGTGAAAAGCTCCATCAATTTTCAAATTTTTGATTTGGTTCTTTTTTCTATGGATTCTTATCATTATCAACAACAACCTCTCTTCACATGACAAGATCCAACTGTGCAAGAAAAATTATCAAAAGTTGAAAGGGGTTTCAAGTCATTTTTGGCACTCTCTGAGATAGGGTTTGTTGACTTTCAAGGACCATATCTTACTCATTTTTTGAGCGAATCCAAATACATTTTTCTATTTAAAGGTACTTAATAGTCTCTCTTCATAAATCTAAGGATAATTTTGAATGTATGATCAATAATGATTGAGAAAGATTATAAGTCTCCTTGAAAGGCCTTTGAATTTTAGGGTTTGACTTCAAACTATCATAAATTGGTCAATTTTTATATCCTTGAGCCCATTATTTTTCCATGATTTTATTAATAGCATGAACTTCAACTCTTCTTTTATGTGCAAAGCTTGAAAATGGTTAGAAGATGCCTTAGGAGCTCAAAAGATTATAGTCCACTTCATGGATTTTCATCAACTTCACAAGGTCATAACTCTCTCAATTTATGGAGTTTTTGGATGATTAAAGTTTCAAAATTCTTTTTAAGAAGTCTACTTCATGCCATCTTCATTGATCAAAACATGATTTTGAGTGGAAGGACATGTTTGAAGACAAGAGATTATAAGTCACTTTTGAACTTAAAACTTGGAATTTTTCTAAGTCCACAAGCCAATGTGTTTTTCACGATTTCAATTGATCATAATTTTTTTACTCAAGCATGCAAATGCTACCTTTCTTGACACATTGTGAAGTTTGTGGTGAAATCTTTCCATTGTAAAAAGAATGAGATCATAAAGCCCTTTGAGTTGGGTGCACCATAGATTTAAAGTTGGCACCTTGAAAATGATTTTGTCAAAACAATCGGATTTTTATTTTCATAATGTGGCTTCTAAACACAAATTTTGTACGTGTTTTCCCCTTAAACATGTTTAACAAAGTTGCTAAGGTCGGATTAAGGATTGAAACGCAAGAAATGGTTGAGTTTTCTTGCAAGTCACACTTTTGTCATGATCAGGGTGTGCACGATTTCACTTGATTGCTTATCATTCACCCTCTCTCAGCATCACATTCACTTTTCCTATAAATACAGACCCCATTCCACTCATTTTCACAAGCTTAAACATCCAAAATACCCTGCCAAACTCTCTCCATAACTCATAATTTTGTAACTTCAAATTTGATTCTACAACTTTTTTCAATACAATTTCTTTGTTGATTCTTCATCCTTGAACTTCACTGAAGATAAAAGAAGAAGAACCAAGCCTTGAAGTGTCATAAATCGTGCTAGCCAAGTCAATTTTCAGAGCTCTTAATTTGAACTTGAACAGGTAGATTCATTTTTCAATTCTCTCAAAATTTGTTACTACAATGAAGCTCTCACCACTCTGATACTCATCACATCATTTGTTTTTAACCTGAAGTGAGTTTCAGTTATGAATTTTCAAATCCCTATTCAACTTTTTTTTTGGTTTTCTTTAAATCGATTGAGCTACAGTTTATATGAATTTTTTGCGAGGGTACCATTGAAACCGTCTTGAAGAAATAAAGCGAATGTCACTGGTCTAAGCTCTTGATTTAACAGTTTGTGAGACCTGCAATTTGCGTGGTTGGAGGTTGAAGATGACCAACGTGTTATCTCTCAACCAATGACAAGACACCACTTATTTTTTTCAAATATGTTTTTTAATTAATGATCTAGTGGTTTATTCACTAATGTCCATGACATGCACATCACGCCAGATCTCCTGGATTTGATTACTAATACGTTTTGACATTATCTAATGGTCTACATCATTTTGGTTTTATTTTTTATTTTTTTATTTTTATATTTTAATTATTTTAAACTTCAAAAATTCATAAAATAAATCATTTCAACTTCTAAAATTCTGAAAAAAATTATTAAAAACACTTTTGATTTTTCTCTTTCTGATTTTTATTTTTTGACAATTTTATTTTTTGATTTGATATTTTTTAAAAATAATTTTTCACTTTATTTAACTGGTTTTAATTGATTAAATATATTTTTCTTGATTTTTAAATTCTAGAAAAATTATGGAACAATCCAATGACCTCCTGACAAATATTGGTGACCTCATCTTATTTTTATTTCTTATTTTTCTATTTTAAAAAATTTTTGGTTTATTTTACTTATTTCTTTAAATTTTAAAAATAGTTTCCGACTTTAAAAAATTCTAAAATAAATTTGTCAACACTTATTGACTCATGTTTGACTTCTGATTATTTTTTCGGATTTTTATTTAGTATTTTAATATACTTTGTGTATTTTACCAATTATTTCCCTTTTAATAATCATTTAAATATTGTTCATTAATTACTATTTTAATTTTTTTGTTTGTTCCTGATTTGGATGTTATTTTGGGACAAGTTCCTCAACCTCATTGAATCTTAGGTGTTGATAGGTTGAAAAACCAAATCCATCAAAATGGATGAATGATGTTGATGATATTTGAAATCCTAATTTCATTTAATACATCCCATCCCTTTCATCTTATCCCTTTCCTACTTGTGCTACATGTTGTTGGAGAATAATCTACATATCATTTCTCTAAATATATGGTACATAGATTGTTCTTGATCGACCTCAAAATAGGTGCGACTTCTACATAAATCCACTTACGATTGCTTAACATAGTGCTAAATTTCGTCCTGATTCAAGAAATGATTATTTGTGGCCCAAATCTATGTTTGCAAGCCCAAGTATGGTTAATTTGAAACCTTTGATCCAATAACCTTGAGGTTCATTGTTAGGAGGCTTTGGTCTTATCAATCCTCTAATAAACTGTCATAAACTTTGGTCTAAGTGAATCATTTAAACATCGTTGATCATATATTGTCCCCTCGAGAACTTGAAATTAATGATATACTTGACAAAAAGCAAATGAAACTTGTTGTTGAAAAGATTTAGTTTTATCAATCTTCTAATGAGTTTTCAAATACAAGTTTCAAGATGGTCATTCAACTAACCTCTAACTTCTAATTCACTAACAATTGACTTTTACTTAGTGCTTTTACTTTTACGCACCATTTATTTTAACATTTACATTCCATGTTATTTTTTCATTGTTCACATGAGCACTTATCTTTATGTCATTTTAATCTTTGCTCACTTGAGATTTCATATTCTTTTTTAAGATACTTAATAGTCAACTTGAAGAATAAAAAAACTTTAAGGTTACTTGGACTATTTGGTTACTGTCCTTGTCATCATGGAGTTGTGGACCTTGTAACGATAAAATCAATGAAGTCACCACAAAGTATTTATTTATCCCACATAAAGGGAAAGGAAAATCATCTAAGAAAAATCTAAAGGGACAAATCAATGTCTTGTGACCGAGAGATCGGGTACAGGAGTCGATTATGCGAGGGGAAAGTATTAGCACCTCTCACGTCCGCAGTACTCTACGGGATCCAATCTTGTTATTCTAATCAAAAGGGTGTGTTCAATCTAATGCTTAAGATATAAAAGAAAAATGTGAAGAGGGAATACATGCAAAGAAAACACGAGGAAAAGAAGAAAATTTTTACAAATTTTCGCTCGACTGAGCCCCGTGACCAGATGCCTATGCATCCCTTTTAAGGAATCAGAGCACCGTAGTTCGGCTCACTTGTTTTGGTGGGTTTGTGTTTTTTAGTTCAACAATGTTAAATTCAATCATTCCACCACTGCTCGACCTTTGGAGACTTATGACCTGTAGTGGAAAGGAGCTAACATGCTCTTAGAAGAGAAAAGCCGATTGGCAAAAAGAAAGGCGTTAATTAGTGCTTTTTACCTTAAGAAAGGGTTTAAGTTGTTAGAGAGTGTTTTTATTAGTTTAAAGAAAAAGAAAGTTTTAGTTTTAAATGCAAGGATGCAAAAAGAAAAAAAAAACATCTAAGGGATACTATCTAGAATCTAATCCCTAATGTTATCATACGATGATGGCCCTATGTCAAGGATAAAGGGGAAATATCTATCTATGTTAGCATGCATGGATTACTATCATGAGGCCTAGCTCAAATCGAGAATGAAACAAGCACATCCTAATGGAGCATGGTATATACAAACAAGTGCTTTTGAAAAAGTACACAATCGGGGTGTACTGACTCAGGGTATGGGGGTATGAAGAGAAAATGCTTTAGCTAAGGGGAGCAGATCATCCAAAGCAAACAAGCGGGAGACTGAGATGAAATCAAAAAAAGAAGAGCATTACTTTAGCTAAGGGGAGCAGATCACTAGAAGCAAACAAGCGGGTAGTGAAGTGTCAGCAATGGCCATTGTGAACTCCTGACAATTGGTGGGGGTTGAGACCAAACCCTTTTCCATATGAACGACTCGATATAAATTATTTGCACAAATCCTAAGCGTTAATGTACAACGTGAGCTAAGGATGACACAGACGAAACACATGGGTTGAATGTGAACCCTTTCTGCTCGCCTCCTTTTAAGGACTTATTAGGGTGAAGGAATATGCGAGCACAAATGTAAACACACCTGCAAAATACCTACTTCAAATGTAGGATTTTAAACAAGCACAAGTAGCACACAAAATGCACATAATGCAGAATTTTCCTAAATGACTCTTTAAATAAACTAGAGGGATTCCTGACATGATCAACAAAAAATATCCTGTCATACATCTCTACCCTACTAGTCATGGCAAGGAAAGCGGTAAAGTGCGGAAGTATTAAAAGGAAGATATGAAATACCAAACGGATAACAATCTGTAGCAAGCAAGCAAGAAATATATAAGAAACTCAGAAAACTTCAAGTGATCTAGCATCCACAAACAAAGCAAGTCAGAAATCGGATGTCCAACCAATCCTCGAAGCATCAGTTTGAATAATAATCACAAAATAGTGTTCATCAGACATCATAACAAGGAATCCTGCATGAAATGATATAATTCGGACAAAAACACAACAAGTATGTATACTCCTTAAATCATAAGGGTCAAGATATAAACTCGTCTAAATCACATCCATATCTCGCAAATAAAGCGAAATACGAATCAAATAGAATACCTAATCCGTGTCCCCCAAATAAAGTGGAACACGATTTAAAATCACCATGAGAAATCCCTTGTATAAATCCTTGCAAAATCAACACACATGTAAAAAATAACAAAGAAAGTATATGGGAAAAGTATGGGAAGAAGCTTAAGAATGTATGCCAAAAGTATAAGAAGAAATAAAAATATTTCAAAAAATTGGCTTGGGTAACCAGTTACCATAACTGGGTAACCGATTACCTTATTTTGAAGATTTTGGAAATTTGCTACTGACATTAGGTTAATTGGTTACCGTAACTGGGTAACTGGTTACCTTAAGCCAAAATAGAAGGAACACGCTACGATAACTGAGGTAATCAATTAGATTATTTGGGTGACCGATTACCGTAAGCCAAAAACATGAGAAAATGCTACTAACTTTGAGGTAACCGGTTACCGTAAGTAGAAAATAGTTTTTAACAATTTTTTTATTTGGCTCATGGCTTAGGCATTTGATCAAGCACATGATCTCCACACCTTCAAGATATGGTTTTTCATAATTCATGGTCCAAATTAACTCATGCATAATCAATCGAGAATCAACAGTTAAGCTCAAAATTACTTCAACAATTTGTTTTCTCAAATAAGCACTTTCACGAAAAATTGATTAATTGATTAAGCACTTATTTATTCATCCAATTCTGGATTTGCACATCATAATTCAAGATAAATTTACATTTACACCATTGAAATCAATTCCTTAATTAAAGTTAGATCAAAGTTCAATTTATTGATCACTTAAAAGTGCCTATTTAAGAATCACTTATTAGAAAAGTGTTTAAATTAAGAAAAGCTCACGGTAGAAGTGAAGAGGGAGATTGGGTTTGGAGATCAAAACAATCAGATTCGAGATCAGAGAAGTCTTGATCAACTTTGACCTTTGAATCTTAAAGAAGTTGTTGGAAAAGTTGTTGGAGTTCTTGATGAAAAGTGAGAGAAAGTTGCTCTTTGATCCTTGAGCAAGTTGAGAGAAAATCTTTGAGTGTTTTTGAGAATTGGTGAATTATGAGAGTCCCCTTTAACAAAAATTAGATTTGAGATTATATGGTGTGAGCAAATTGAGCCTTGGATGTGCGATTGGATTGGGCCTTGACTTGAAAATGTAAGCCCGACATGACCATCGAGTGCCACATCATCATCCATACGGAATCTCAATTCGTCCGTGAAACAGAAAATGAAAATAATAACATTTGCGACGTGTTGCCGAAAGAACAGGCTCATTCGAACGAATGATGATTTAGTTATGATTTTTTGAAGTTTCACCTCAGATGAAAATATTTTCCCAGTTCAGGTTTTTCAACGTGTTGTGCGTGGTTTGGACAAAAAACAAAGGCCTTTAGGATACCATTTGAATCGGAAAATTGAAACCAATATTTAGCAAACTCAATTTGTGAACCAATGCCACCAGAACCAGCTCGATATAATAAAAAAAGACATAATTATGATTTTTAGAATATGAGACGGATGAACATTTATCATAATTTTCCTATGCGAACATACTTGATAAATTCATATATTCGGAGACTTTCTGAGTAGAACTGACTTCCCGCCGAGAGAGACAAAAATGTAGAAGACACCAAGAAAGAACTTTGGCCACCGGAGCAGGCTCAAAATAATGAACGGTCTTCGAGTTATGAATTTTTTAGTGTGCGAAAACTGTACCTTCACACTTTTTTCACAATATTTTCACTTGTACACCTTCAAAAAATCCATTTATTCGGAGGCTTTCCCTGAGGCATTGGCACTTGGTCCGAACATACAAAATGGAGTACACATCAAGATGATTCTTTTGATGTAAAACAAACCAAATTGAGATGATGAACCAAATCGGAGTTACGAATTTTTTAAATATCTGCAAGACGATGATTCGGTCACCAATTACAATGACATACTGTCTCAAATTCATCGAAACACCCAATTTCTTTGCAATTCTGAGCGCACTGACACACACTAAAACCGGCGGGGATGATGAATTACTTGCTTTTGATTTAAAATCCTAGTTCCATAATCCAAGAATGATGAATGAACCTGTTGAATCAATCTGAGAAAGGTAGCAATATCAATTCATCAGGAAAATCCTAATGCCATGAGCTCTTTGATCCTATAACTATGGAATCAATGGTATGCATGAGATGTATAGGATGTGATGAGGGATCTTAGGGAGAAAATTGGGGTATAACAACTACCCTTATTTAAGTGTCTTCTATCCAAAGATACGAAGGTTAAAATCTTCGTCTTAACGCGATTGAAGAAACTTAAATATAAAACAAACCCTATTTTTGGCCATAAGATGCCACATGATGCCCATGATTATGAATGTAAAATATAAACTTCATGTAGGTGAACAAGACACACTGGAGAAGAAAAAATAAAATCCACAGGCTAACAAAAAGAGTTCGACCAGGAAAATAAATCTCTAGGGAACAACACAACTCTGGTGATAGAAATTTGAATCCATTGGTGACAAATCAGCTCCGCTGGGAAAAAGAAGACTCAACTTTACTGGGGTAAAACCCGTAGAGGAGACAAAGTAACATCAACTTAATAAAATGAGGAAAAAGTAATGGATAACAAGAATTAACCGATGATTATGAACTATCCACTCATAGAGGAGATATCAAAAAAGAGAGTAACATCAACTCACAGGGGATCGACAACTGCTAACCCGAAGGGTGCGAATAAAAATGATAAGATCATACCAACTCAAAGATGGCAATAAAAATCAACATTAAGACTAGTACCGAGTGATTGACATTACTACTTATGACTGGAAACACAGATTTGACATTAGCACTTATTGATAGAAACAAAGGGTTTGACATCAACACTTATAGCTGGGAACAAAGAGCGACATCAGCACTCATGGCTGGAAACAAATGAACTCTTTCAGAGCAAAGTGGATCTCAATAATGAACTATCTCCCATAATGGCGAGACTACCATTCATTGGAGTAAAAATATCAACAACAAAATATCCCCATAATGTTGAGACTACCATCCATCGGAGTCAACATCTCAACAACGAACTATCTCCCATAACAAAGAGACTACCATTCATCGAAGTAAATATCTCAACAACAAACCATCTCTCATAACTAAGAGACTGCCATCCATCTAAGTACAAATCTCAACAACGAACTATCTCCCATAACGAAGAGACTACTATACATCGAAGTAAAACCATCTCAACAACAAACTATCTCCCATAACGAAGAGACTACCATCCATCAAAGTAAAAACCATCTCAACAACGAACTATATCCCATAACAAAGATACTACCATCCATCAGAGTAAAAACCATCTCAACAACTAATTATCTCCCATAACAAAGAGACTACATCCATAGGAGTAAAAATCTCAATAAAAAACTATCTGCCATAACGAAGAGACTACCATTCATCAGAGTAACAACATCTCAACAATGAACTATCTTCCATAACGAAGAGACTACCGTTCATAGGAGTAAACATCTCAATAATGAACTATCTCCCATAAAGAAGATACCACCATTCATCGGAGTAACATCTCAATAACGAACTATCTCCCATAACAAAGAGACTACCATCCATCAGAGTAAATCAACCTCAACAACAAACTATCTCCCATGACGAAGAGACTACCATTCATCGGAGTAACATCTCAACAACGAACTATCTCCCATAACGAAAAGACTACCATCCATCGGAGTAAATCAACCTCAACAACAAACTATCTCCCATAACAAAGAGACTACCATCCATTAGAGTACAAATATCAACAACGAACTATCTCCCATAACGAAGAGACTACCATCCATATGAGTAAATCAACCTCAACAACGAACTATCTCCCATAACAAAGAGACTACCATTCATCGGAGTAACATCTCAACAATGAACTATATCCCATAACAAAGAGACTACCATACATTGGAGTAAAACCATCTTCTTTGGAATTAACAAACATAATGAGGAAGAAAAGGTTGCTCAAATGAAGAGATCTGTCATTTGTTGTTATGATAACACTGCTAGGAAATGAAGCTTGATTCTCCAGGGAAAGGACAAAACATTCCTACTGAAGAGATAAAGCCTTTTGGTGCAAAATAAATGAATATTCCCAATCCAAAAGCACACAGCCTAGAGAGGATCAAAATAATACTGCTGCCGGAGACCAAAATTCAAACTAGGAATAAGCTGGAGTGAAACAGTCGACCAAGATACCACCCAACGAGGAGTAAACTCAAATGGGGATCAAATTCCAACCAGATAATGAACTGGGTAGGAAGGTTAAAACAAAATTCTTCCACGAGGGATAACTCAGTGGGGAAATTAAAATGATATACACTTTTTTATTTAAAGTTGATACTCTATTAGAGAGAGGATAACATAACTCTACAAAGAGAATAATATGCCAATAAAACATCAATGAATGCAAATGAGTAGTGAGTTTTAATTCATCTATGCATGAAGTATGTATGAATGCATGAATGTTATCATGTATATGCTTACAAAAAACATCCATACTACACTAGGGATAACTAGACAACACCAAATTGGGTGAAGACAACACTCGGTTAAATCACATATAGGATGAATATTTCATAAGAGAGTAAGCACCCACTAAGGAAACAAAGTCCCACCTCACAACTTAACTCCATTGGGAAGAACCATGGCTTGAAAATAATCAGAACACAATCTAATGGTAATGAACTAAAGCAGTTGCAGGAATGTAACATCCTCTTCAATGTCATACAAACTTTGACTGGGGAAGACACTGCCTCATCATCTAGACTTCAACTGGATATTCCAACACTAACTTCACTAGGGAAGATGGATACCACATCCTCGAGACTTCAACTAGGGATATCGTTCAGACTTCATGGGAAAAAAGAAACCGCACACTCTGAGGGGAGCCTAAATACATTCTTTAATATCAAGAATAATAATGGTGAAAACTTCTCTGGAGAGAAATCATGAAACTTCATGGGATAATAACTTTAGAGGGAAGAATCATCCTCTTATCATCTGGGGAATTAAGAAGTTAACATCCCAACAAGAGGTCAACTCTTGGAGATTTCAAATCAAATTCAGCACATGGCAAGAGAAAACCCAACAAGTTGACATATATATCAACACTTTTTAGAAGATATACTTCCCTTGTCTGGATACTTGGAGGCACACAACAACAACAACGCCATAACCAGAGGGGGTAATTCTGTTCAAGAGATTCTACATTGCTTCTCAACACAAAAGGAGAAAGGATCCGACAACTAAGCAAATGCCTTATGATTTTGCAGTCTCTGCTTGATCACCACTCGACTATGGCAATGAATCACACTCAGCTGGAGAAATCTGAATCCATACTTAACTGGAGAAAATGGGGTTACAAACCCAATATCAAATAACAACTTGGAGAAAATCTGAACCAAGACTTAAATGGGGAAAATGGGATTATAAACCCAAACACCACACCATATCCTGGAGGAAACCCACTAACTAGTCAGCTACTGTAGAGGAAACCATGCACACATCTACAAGGAAAATAATGAGAAACCTTTTTGCTTAAGGAAGATCCCCGTCTTAGGGGAGAACATAGTAATATTCTTGACAGAAATCTGAAAATGCCCTTGGAAATAACTTTGGTGTCCTAAGTTTACTGTGTTGGTCAAGATAACTTTCATAACTTGCCTTGGATATATGCTTTTAAGATAATCTACCTGACCAAAAGGCTTCTAGAGATTTGTCAAATCTCGACGTAACTTCCCTAGATTGACTGAATGTTGCATCCTCTTTGATCAACAACTTCTTCTCAGCGACATGCCCTTTGCTGATATTCAAATGTGAGGTTCCTTGATATCTAGCAGTTGTTTTACAAGAAGAAAAACATTTATTCGAAGAATGATAATTCTAATGCAACAATCATGTAAATCTTGAATTTTTTATTAAAAAGATTTCGCAAAACCTTGTGAATGAATACTAGTCAGGATGCAAAATTGATTTTTGTATAAAAGATAACAAAAGCATATGATACTAATACAATGATTTAGAAAAACTCATGGGAGTCAGGAAACACTATCTCGTTGAAGTACGCTTTCGAAATAAACCCTATTTCAATTAGGAATTTTGAGGGTTGTAACGTGGTGTGGTTCACGGTTTAAAAAAAAAGGATTTAAAGGCTCAAAATATTTGATGCCCACTCCCTTCATGATGTTCTCCAGTCCTAAGTTCAGTTAACTTGACACGAACATTCATTTCTCAAAAGAAATTTTGAGACAGTTAAGGAACCAACCAGGGTTTTCTTTAGACATGCTAGTCACTCACTTTTACTTTTGGTGTCTGATCACGCGACTTCTTTCTTTGTCGATGATTTACGCTGTAATCCTTTCTCGCCTTTCAGGATTTCCATTGCTTTCCCTAACTTTCACCTGGATAAATTCCTTTTGAATTTGACTCTGAAGTCCAGCGGGATGCCATGACTTTTGCCTAAGCGACTTGTTTTTCAAGTTTTGACTTAGCGGGGCTTTTTTTTCTCTTTCTTTCATCATTTTCTATTCATTTCATTTTTCATTGTTTTATATTACCCTTTCTTTCCTTGTTGGAAGAATTATGATTGCCCTATTTCTTGGTAGATAAAGGATAACCATTGTTGTATCATCATCTATTGACCTCTTGATATGCAAGAGATATCCATTGTGGTATTGTCAATTGACGCACACTCCTGATAAATGAAGGTTAGCCATAACGATTTTGACTTTACTCAGCCTTTTCATGGATAACCATTGTTGTATCCTTAGATGCGCACTTCCAATGAGTTTTGAACGCTCGATCAAGTTATCTGAACACTACCCTGCCCAAGGTTAAAAAATGAGGGTTTTTTCTGAATATAAAAGAAACTCCCACTTCAAGGCTCAAAGGGGTTACAGGGGTTTCACTCCCTTATATCTCCAGTGTTTGGGAATTTGAAACCATGTCTGTACATCATCAACCAGATTTTATCCAAAAGAATACAACCAAAAATTTTAAGTTTTGAATTCATCATCCCCCTCCAATCTATGCCTAGACAAGGGAATGGGTAACAAGTTGGTATCACAATGCAAAAAGCAATTTAAAATTGAAAAAAAATATGAGTGAAACGAATGGGTTTCTTCAAGACAAACATATTCATTGTATTAATATAATCATTCAAATGCAAACAAGTTTGTTGTACCCAAAAATTTCCGCTCTTGTTTTACTCAATACATGCTCCTAGAGATCCTCAAGCTGCTCAAGTTTGCCCAAGAATTGACCAGACAAACTCTATCCTAAGGAAGTATACCTCAAATTAAGGTTTCCATTTTAATCAAGATGGGTGAAACACAAAGGCCTAATATTCTCTCCATGGTCCTAATATGTTCTCAAGACCCTACATGTCAAGTTTCATGCGTTGCACAAGAAGTTTGCTCAATCAACTGCTAAGATGCTTGAGAATCGACTGTATTAGGTCAAAAGTCAATTGTGACCCACATACAGTCAAACTCCAAGATTTCTGGTCAACATCCACATTTTGAAGTTACTTTCATCATTTGATCAAGGGTTTATCATTATTCCCCAAGGAATGCTCCAAATTCATCAAAACCCAAAAGTTGCTAAATTAGGGTTTCTTAGGAAAAGTCAACCAAACTTTGACCAAGCATAACTTCTTCATACTTTATCATAAATTTTCCATCCAAGTATCATTTTGAAGAGGATACAATTCCCTACAATTCATCTTCAGCTCCCAAGTTCAAAATATGCACTCATAAAAAGATATGAATTTTGACATTATAGGCCATTTTGAAAAGTCAACAAAAACACCTTTTGGGTCAAAGCTTCATACATGAACATGGAATACTAAATTGAGATGATACCAAAAGGGTTACTTAGGGGACATCCTAAGCTATCTAAAAATTAAAAGAAAACCTCTCTAGGGTTAAAGTTGGAGGAGATATGCCTTGTCAAAGTTGACCTTTTTTGCAAAATTGCCAAAAGTCAAATGGGCTCAAAATTGCATTTTTTGCCAAATGGGCCTAACGTTTTATGCTTGCACCTCACTTATAATATGATCCACGACCCAAATATCCAACCTCATGTTATTTGCTTCAATTTTCAATTTATTTTGATTTTTTGTTAATTAAAATTTCAATTAAATCAAATAATGGATGAATAATGAAAAAGATATGTTGTGATCTAATTTTTGGACAGGATTTCAATCAAATAATGCAAGGATATCATGATCAATTCGAATCAAGGCTGATTGGTACAAGAAAGGCATAATTTGGCTCAATATAGCATGTTTACATATGCCATGAAAATCAAATCAAATCTTCAAAATTTTCAAAGACGTGATCTGTTTTTACAACCCTAATTCACTCTATGATATATATTGAACATATCCAAGGCAAGAACAAGGGAGAGTCGTGAAAAGAGGCAGAACAAAACTGCAAAATTTCAAAGAAAAGTGTGACATCAAAATCCACTATAGAGCCATCCTTACGGAGATTTAAAGATTCCAATCTATTCCAGGACATCCCAGGAAGCTATTCCACCTATCCTCAGGCTTCAAAACGCCAGGAATCGTGCCAACCATCAACCACGGTTTGCCCAAAAACTCAATTATGATTTCCTTGATTTTGGCAGCATTATCATGTTTTGATTACACATTCTTGTTCATCATCTTGTTTTCAAGCTATTGGAATAATTTAATTGCATTTACAACGCAGGAATCACAATATGCCATTGCTAGGGTTTACGAGTTTGTTTTAGGGGTTTTTCAATGTAGGAACAATTGGCTTTCATATTGGGTATCATGATGATCAGGGCTTTAAGCCCAGTTGATTCATGGTCACCAATTTCATTTATCTTGCTTGTATGCAATTTTTGAATGGAACAGGGTTATAACTACGAACAAACATCCGTAGGTAAAAGTTTGAACCTAAAACAACAGTCCCAAGGAAGAAGATGATGCGTGTCAAAGCGTGATTAATCCATTCAAATTTCGTGCGTTTTGGCTGGCAGAATACTTGACTTGGCTTTTGGTCTTATTTTTTTATTATGTTTACAAGTTAACAATCTAGCGCAGATGGTTGGAAGAAGTGCCTATGATGCACACGTCCCGGGTTCGACCCCAGGCGTGTGCATTTTGTTATTTTCTTAATTATTTCAGGAGAATCCAGTGCAATCTTCCTTCACATGCCTTCCATACACGCTCAATGTACATTCATTGGATGCCCAACTGGATAGATCTCACGCTTCTCCAATGAAGGCCCATGGTACACATGCAAGGTCCATACTACACCATATCCCAAAGTTGACTGGGCTTGGAAGCTTAATGGGCCAAGGGATAAAGATTAACACCCCAGCATTTCTATTCAACACAGGCACATTCCTAAATTTTTATTTTCTTATTTTTTCTTATTCTTTGCAATTTATTTATTTATTTTATTTTTAAAACCCATCCTTTTTCATAAAAATCCCAAAATCAAGAATTCACAAATTTAGAATTAGTTTTTTTTTATCAAATTTAATTTTTAAATCAATTAGTTTATTTAATTTAGGGTAACTTTAACTTATTTTTATAATTAAAAAATCAATTAGAAAACTAGGTTAATTTCTTGATGTAATTATTTTCTTTTTGTCAAACAAAAACAAAAAAAATAGGCTAATTTAATTATTTTTCTTAATTAAAGTTAATTAGTAATTAGGCTCTTTTTTTATTTATTTCAATTATTACTTATTTTCTTAAATAACAAAAATGACAAAAAAATGATGTTTTCTTTAATCAACTGATATTAGATTTAGTCAAGGGTCAAAACCCTAATTTCTCTCGCATTTAATTTGCCGTGTGCTTATTATTATTTTAAACATTATTATTGTAATTGTTTCAAGGTTGTAATAGTTTTAATTAGGGTTTTAAATTCTGTACTTTTATTTCCCGTCAAGGCAAATTATGTAACTGTCAAAGCCATGTAATAACTAGGTTTATTTCCACTTTTTTGCTTATAAAAAATTATTAACTGTTAAATGTATTAATAGGATTGTATGGCAAGAATGCATGAAAAATTAAAACAGTTAGAAAACCCTAATGTGCAAAGACTAAATAACTGAAACAAATCACTCGCACATGTTCACTCCTAGGGTTTACCTCACTCCGGTTGCCTTCGGTAAACAATCATTAAGCATAGGGGATTTTAGTGGTCGCCCTGCAGTCTAAAGAGATCAAAGTGTCCCATTCGAATGTTGCCTCGGAAATGTTGCCTCGGAAAGGTTGCCTCGGAAATGATCTTAAGACTCTAGGGTTACTACTAAGGTTTTCTAACTATTGCTTTAGTGATTGTACTTGTCCCTTTCGAATTTACCTTACAAACTCCAACAACGGTGCTACCTACTCCTTGATAGTGGGCTATAGCTGTCTAAAGGAAATAAAACTGAAACAATCTTTTTTCGAGTAGGTAGATGCTAGTAGGTACTTGCTCAAAACAAAACTTTTTTCACACAAACACCTTTCAAAAAACAAATTTCAAAACAAACTTCGTCACATCCTTGAGGACCGATACAAGGGTTATCACGAAGTAAAACATTTTCAAAACAATCACACACAAGCAATTTGAAAAATGAGCAAGTACCTAAGAGCCCGTAGATAACTACGGATAGAAAGGGTGCTAACACCTTCCCTTTCTATAATCTACCCCCCGTACTCAAAATCTCGAAAAATGATTTTTTCTGTACTTTTTTCCTTTCCGGTTGGATAAAATAAAAGTCGATGGCGACTCTTGCTTACCGCGACATTTTGCAAGCACAAAACGCAAAACACAAACCAGTATTAACAGTCGGTTCTGCCACCGTATCACAGAACTTGCGACTATGATGGGGAATAAAAAGTGGGGTATACCTTAGGATCTAGGTCATGTTTAATTGCTTTCTCTTGATTGTCTTGCTTACTTTATATTTGTGGGAACTGTTTGGGTTATTTGATCCTACACCCGATCGAGAAAACAACTTTTAAGTAAGTAGAAATAAACTGTGAGGGAACTATGTTGGGGTATACCAGCACGGTTGAAGCAGTAGCTACGTTGATGTGGCACTTTGGTTGGTACCGGTAACCCTTGAGTCAATCATGGAGAGTACAGGGCCGCCGCGTGGTGTCGTGAAACATCAACTGACCTTAGAACCTTTAACTGCACAACATGGCCAATAGGACGTAGCGAGATGAATGACTTTGGTGTATTCCCAAGGTCGACAGATACTCGATGCTACACTCATTGAGGCCTGACTCTTGAGCGTTGTTTGGTTGCGAGTCAATCTCCTATTGAACGAAGCTGGAAGAAAGATCAATGATATTGAGATCCCTTTTAGAACCCGATTACTATTTATAAGACAGGTTTAACCAATCCAACTTCAAGAGGGTATGACCGTAAAACTCATGCAAGCCTTAAACCTAAGGACTTGATGTGACTTGTTTGTTGTTTGCTATACCTGTGATTTTCTAACCTAATCATGACATCATAAGCATGGCATATCATGACTAACCATTTCAAGGATTCCCTAGTGTAAGTGTTTGCTTGTTGGCATTAATTTTTGGTAAAACCAGATTTGCGAATGTCATGACTGATGTCATAACATTCTGGGATAAAGACAAATTCTGTAGAAGGAATGTTCTACAGGAACAACTCAGTATGAGTGAATATCATGATGATTAAGCTATGATCATATGTACTGAATTCTACCAAAATCAGTGAGCAGGATACATGATGTCATAACCAATGTTAAGACATCCTGTACTGATCAAGTTGTTGTGCAGATTTATTGTTCCTGAGAATTTTCAGGAATCTGGTGTGCTGTTCTGAGTTAAAGTATATTGACTAGATCAGATGCTCACGTGGATATTAGGTTAACCTTGTTTAACCCTAATATGTTATGATGAAAGCCCAAGACCAAGTCTTTAGGTTAACTTTGGTTAACCCTAGCTATTTTTATGGAAGCCCAAAATGAAGAATATACTGCATATATATTTCTCACGAATCCTAATGGTGTGCAGCGCTTTTTAGAGAAGATCAGTAAGGCATTTTGTAGTTGTGATAGTTTTAGTAATTACTGTGAGCCAAGCAATTATCACTTGATAAGTGACTTGGAGTAGGATTTGGTTGTAAGGGTTGTTTATCACTCAAAGCTTTGAAGCACAAGTGTTGTGTCTCTTGATTAAAGCTTTGAAGCAAAATCAAGTGTGTGTATTAAAGAATGTCTTCATAATATTATTAATCAGTAGATTAGTATCACTGCTGTGATTGAGGGGGAGTGAGTAGGAACTCAGGTTTAAGTAGGACTTAGATTGAAGTTGCATTGGGTAGGTCTTAAGTGAAGGAGATAAACTGGTTGGTTTATTCCTAAATTAATACCTCTTATAGTGAATTTCCTCCCTGGCTTGGTAGCCCCCAGATGTAGGTGTTGTTATACACTGAACTGGGTTAACAATTGATTGTGTTATTTACTGTCTTTTAAATTACTGTTTGGTTTGTGTACAATTTGTCAGATACGGTGTCATAGCATTCACTGTGACCAGTTAGAGGATGCGCTAGCTACCATATCTTCTATGTTCAAGGTTAGGTGGGACAATGAAGCTCCCCAGATTACCATTGAGAGGTTGGATGAACCAGCACACTACTGCGAGATCGATACCGAAGAAGTGGCAGACAAACCCTGGTTTCACGAATTCAAAAGGTATCTCAAGGCTCAGGAATATCCCGAAGGGGCATCTGTCAAAGATAAGATGTTTCTGAGAAGGTTCGCTGCAAAGTTCTTCCTCAGTAATGGAATCCTCTATAAGCACAACCATGACTCTACATCATTACGATGCGTAGACAAGAGCGAAGCAGAGAGGGTCATGATAGATCTACATGAAGGCACCTTCGGAACCCATTCCAGTGGACACACCATGGCTAAGAAGATCCGACAGACAGGATATTATTGGTCCACCATGGAAGCCAATTGTTATCAACACTCTCGAACTTGTCATAAATGCCAAATCTATGCTGATAAGGTGCATGTGCCCCCAGTTCCTCTGAACTTCCTGACAGCTCTGTGGCCCTTTGCGATGTGGGGCATCAACATGATTGGCGAGATCAGACCTACTGCGTCTAATGGGCATCTTTTCATCTTAGTAGCCATTGATTACTTCACGATGTGGTTGAGGCAACTTCCTTTGCTACAGTAACCAAGAATGTCGTGGCACGGTTTATCTGACACAATCTGATCTGTCCATATGGTGTACAAGAGAGGATTATTACTGACAATGGTACGAATCTCAACAACACAATAATCACCGAGCTCTGTAAACAGTTTAAGATACATCATCACAACTCTTCGCCCTACCGGCCGAAGATGAATGGCGCTGTTGAAGCAGCTAACAAGAACATCAAGAAGATTGTACAGAAAATGACGGTGACATATAAATACTGGCATGACATGTTACCATTCGCTCTTCATGGGTACTGTACCTCAGCACTGACATCGACAGGGGCAACACCATACTCTCTGGTATATGGCATGGAGGAAGTCCTACCCATAGAGGTCCAGATACCTTCTCTCAGAATTATGAAGGAAGCAGAGTTGAACGAAGACGACTGGATCCAGACCCGACTTGATCAGTTAAATCTAATCGACGAAAATAGACTTACTGCTATCTGCCATGGTCAGACGTACCAAAAGCGAATGAGTAATGCTTTTAACAAGAAAGTCAGATGCCAAGAATATCAAGTCGGAGATCTAGTAATCAAACACATCATATTGCTGCAAGGTGATCCCAGGGGAAAATGGACCCCCATGTACGAAGGGTCATAGATGGTGATAACCTTCCTTACCCTGTCAATGCAAACATAGTGAAAAGATACTACGCATGATCAAAGACCCGCTAGGTTGACTGTCCTAGGCAAAAATAAGGGCTTCCCGGCGAACCAAAAGGGTTCGGGCAAAAGTAAGGGATGAAAATGAAAAAATCTGTACACTCGGCAAGTCAAAAACCCGAAAGGGAGGCTTGGGCAAAAAAGGGTATCCCGGTGGATTGAAAACCCGAAAGGGTAATCCAGGAAAAAGTTAGGGATTGGAGCGTATCACTATGTCTCATTGGATCATCTTGCGACCAAACTTCGGTATCCGCTATCAAGCTCAGACGACGCCAATCAATCTGATCAACCTTCGGCCAAGTAGCAAAGTGATGAGACGCTTGAAGATATAAAGGAAATAATAGAGTTGGAACCCAATGGAGTTGTTTCACATAGCTATTTTTATTTCTTTTACACAAATTGTATAATTTCCATCTTTCGGCGGTGTTCTCTTACTAGAAAGTCAACTTCTTTGTACAAAACGCCTATTACAGGCCGACTTCAAAATCAATACAAATCATTTTCACAAGAAACTTCAATCTCTTTTTCTTTTCCTCTTTTGTTTTGCAAGAATGTCCAATGATTTATTTTTGATATATGCATTTGAAAATGATTGCTGCTCATAAATATTTGCATAAGAAACAAAAGACAATTACTCGTAATCCCAGAAACAGGGAAAATGAGAAGTACTGAACCCTACAGTCACTTTGCCTCGCAGGTATTGAGATAAAGTTATGCTTGGGAACATAATTGTTGGTATGCGCACTCCCCACAGAGTAAAAATATTCAAAGGCATTGATGTTAGCTTTCCCAAAACATGACATAGCTATCCCCAACCAAGGTTCGTAATCGTAGGCGAATCAATAAATTTTATCCCCCAAGCGGAGTCTATTTCCATAGATGCAGAAGCTCAATCTCCAAAAGAGCTCATCACTTCCAGCAACGGAATTTCATTCCCAACTGAGTTTACTCCTCCAGATCAACGAGTCTACCAACGAAGTATCTCTCCCCCTAAGCCTGGCCCCCAGAGTTATTCTCCAGCATCTCTTTCTGGCAGAATTTTGGCAAATCTCCAGCAACCGTTAGTGATTTATTTTCCCAGACACGTGCATACCCCGACAGCATTTCATAAACATACATAATGACATACACATACATGACATGTACAACATAATCTCATTTATTTTGAGAACATCATCACACCCTGAATTTCATGCATCGCATATAACTAACCCTGATATTTTTCAGGAAAAGACGATTAGCTTCAATAAATCTAGCAGTTGTATAGATCACATCTACAGACAACTAATGGAAACTTGGTTCCCGAAATCAAGCGAGTTAACTAATCTACATTATCATACCAAAACAACCTTACCCCGATTCATCCTGAAGTTTTACACAAACTCATGACCTTACCCCGGTTCATCCTGATGTTTTACACAAACTCATAACCTTACCCCGGTTCATCCTGAAGTTTTACACAAACTCATGACCTTACCCCGGTTCAGCCTGAAGTTTTACACGAACTCATCCCCAAGTAACCTTACCCAGGTTCCTTCTAAAGCCCTACACAGACTCCTCACAAAGCAAGCTTACCCAGGTTCCTTCTCAGTTCAGATGCAGTTTTACCTAAACTCCTCACAAAGCAACCTTACCCAAGTTCCTTCTCGGTTCAGATGCAATTTTACCCAAACTCCTCATGAAACAACCCTATCCAGGTTCCTTCTCACAGCCCTACAATCCAGGCTTTCATATCGAAGTAACCATACTATCCGGGTTCCTTCTCACATCCCTAAAATCCAGGTTTTCATATCGAAGTAAACCTACTATCCAGGTTCCTTCTCACAACCCTACTATCCAGGCTTTCATATCGAAGCAACATTACTATCCAGGTTCCTTCTCACAGCCCTACAATCCAGGCTTTCATATTGAAGTAACCCTACTATCCAGGTTCCTTCTCACAGCCCTACAATCCAGGCTTTCATATCGAAGTAACCCTACTGTACATGTTCCTCCTCATAACCCTACTATCCAGGCTTTCATATCGCAGCAACCCTACTATCCAGGTTCCTTCTTACAGCCCTACAGTCCAGGCTTTCATATCTAAGCAACCCTACTATCCAGGTTCCTTCTCACAGCCCTATTATCCAGGCTTTCATATCAAAGTAACCCTACTATCCAGGTTCCTTTTCACAGCCCTACAATCCAAGCTTTCATATCGAAACACACTACTATCCCGGTTCCTTCTCATAACCCTACTATCCAGGCTTTCATATCGAAGCAACCCTACTATCCAAGTTCCTTCTCATAACCTTACTATCCAGGCTCCTCCTCTCTTATCTCCAGACGGAAGTCCACAACACTATAAGGACGGGACCCGATCAAAAACGATTAGTTTCGTAGTTACTCAGTAAGTCGTGGTTCAACATATACCCTGACCAGATATGAAATTCACTTCCGCTTCCTCAAGCCGGAGTTATTCCCCAGTAGAGTAACGAAAAACTGAAGCTCCTAAAACTCTATGTCTCCCAAGACAAGAAATTAACATCCTCTAGATGGCCTCTTTAAACCCATCTCCTGCAATTCTCCGTCGCATCCAGGATGGCATCTTTAAGCCCATCTCTGACAATCTTCAATCCTCAACCTCCAAATGACATCTGTAAGCCCATTCCCGATATCACAAATCAAGTGCCACTTCATGCGAGTGCAAATTTCTGGGCACTCTAGTGTTCAATCATCTTCCACCTTCAGATCACAAAAGGCAGACAGACCAATCTACACCCTAAGGTTTAAGAAGATTGAATAGGGGCAACTGTTTTACCCCAAAATTTACCCTCTCATTTTACTCAATACATGCTCCTAGAGATCCTCAAGCTGCTCAAGTTTGCCCAAGAATTTACCAGACAAACTCTCTCCTAAGGAAGTTTACCTCAAATTAGGGTTTCCATTTTCATCAAGATGGGTGAACCAAAAAGGCCTCATATTCTCTCCATGGTCCTAATATGTTCTCAAGACCCTACATGTCAAGTTTCATGCCTTGCACAAGAAGTTTGCTCAGTCAACTACTCAGATGCTTGAGAATCGACTATATTAGGTCAAAAGTCAATTGTGACCCACATACAGTCAAACTCCAAGATTTTTGGTCAACATCCAAATTTTGAAGTTACTTTCATCATTTGATCAAGAGTTGATCATGATTCCCCAAGGAATGCTCCAAATTCATCAAAACCCAAAAGTTGCTAAATTAGGGTTTCTTAGGAAAAGTCAACCAAACTTTGACCAAGCATAACTTCTTCATACTTTATCAGAAATTTTCCATCCAAGACTCATTTTGAAGAGGATGCAATTACCTACAATTCATCTTCATCTCACAAGTTCAAAATATGCACTCATAAAAAGATATGAATTTTGACATTATGGGTCATTTTGAAAAGTCAACAAAAACACCTTTTGGGTCAAAGCTTCATATATGAACATGGAAGACTCAATTGATATGAGACCAAAAAGTTTACTTAGGGGACACGCCAAGATTTCTAAAAAGTCCAAGAACATCTCTCTAGGGTTAAAGTTGGAGGAGATATGCCTTTTCAAAATTGACCTTTTTTTGCAAAATTGCCAAAAGTCAAATGGGCTCAAAATTGCATTTTTTTTGCCAAATGGGCCGAACTTCTTATGCTTGCACCCCACTTATAATATGATCCACGACCCAAATATCCAACCTCATGTTATTTTCTTCACTTTTCAATTTATTTTGATTTTTTGTTAATTAAAATTTCAATTAAATCAAATAATTGATGAATAATGAAAAAGATATGTTGTGATCTGATTTTTGGACAGGATTTCAATCAAATAATGCAAGGATATCATGATCAATTCGAATCAAGGCTGATTGGTACAAGAAAGGCATAATTTGGCTCAATATAACAAGTTTACATATGCCATGAAAATAAAATCAAATCTTCAAAATTTTCAAAGACGTGATCTGTTTTTACAACCCTAATTCACTCTATGATATATATTGAATATATCTAAGGCAAGAACAAGGGAGAGTCGTGAAAAGAGGCAGAACAAAACTGCAAAATTTCAAAGAAAACTGTGAGATCAAAATCCACTCTAGAGCCATCCTCACAGAGATTTAAAGATTCCAATATATTCCAGGACATCCTAGGAAGCTATTCCACCTATCCTCCGGCTTCAAAACGCCAGGAATCGTGCCCACCATCAACCACGGTTTGCCCAAAAACTCGATTCCGATTTCCTTGATTTTGGCAGCATTATCATGTTTTGATTATTCATTCTTGTTCATCATCTTGTTTGCAAGCTATTGGCATCATTTAATTGCATTTACAATGCAGGAATCACAGTATGCCATTGCTAGGGTTTACGAGTTTGTTTTAGGGGTTTTCAATGCAGGAACAATTGGCTTTCATATTGGGTATCATGATGATCAGGGCTTTAAGCCCAGTTAATTCATGGTCACCAATTTGTATGCAATTTTTGAATGGAATAGGGTTATAGCTACGAACAAACGTCCGTAGGTAAAAGTTTGAACCTAAAACAACAGTCCCAAGGAAGAAGATGATGTGTGTCAAAGCGTGATTAGTGCATTCAAATTTCGTGCATTTTGGCTGGCAAAATACTTGACTTGGCTTTTGGTCTTATTTGTTTATTATGTTTACAAGTTAACAATCTAGCGCAGATGGTTGGAAGAAGCGCCTTTGATGCACATGTCCTGGGTTCGATCCCAGGCGTGTGCATTTTGTTATTTTCTTAATTGTTTCAGGCGAATCCAGTGCAATCTTCCTTCACATGCCTTCCATACACGCTCAATGTACATTCATTGGATGCCCAGCTGGATAGATCTCACGCTGCTCCTATGAAGGCCCATGGTACACATGCAAGGTCCATACTACACCAGATCCCGAAGTTGACTGGGCTTAGAAGCTTAATGGGCCAAGGGGTTCAGATTAACACCCCCAGCATTTCTATTCAACACAGGCCCATTCCTAAATTTTTATTTTCTTACTTTTTCTTATTCTTTGCAATTTATTTATTTATTTTATTTTAAAAACCCATCCTTTTTCATAAAAATCCCAAAATCAAGAATTCACAAATTTAGAATTAGTTTTTTTATCAAATTTAATTTTTAAATCAATTAGTTTATTTAATTTAGGGTAACTTTAACTTATTTTTATAATTAAAAAATCAATTAGAAAACTAGGTTAATTTCTTGATGTAATTATTTTGTTTTTGTCAAACAAAAACACAAAAAATAGGCTAATTTAATTATTTTTCTTAAAAAGTTAATTAGTAATTAGGTTCTTTTTTTATTTATTTCAATTATTACTTATATTCTTAAATAACAAAAATGACAAAAAAATTATGTTTTCTTTAATCAACTGATATTAGATTTAGTCAAGGGCCAAAACCCTAATTTCTCTCGCATTTAATTTGCCGCGCGCTTATTATTATTTTTGACATTATTATTGTAACTGTTTAAAGGTTGTAATAGTTTTAATTAGGGTTTTAAATTTTGTACTTTTATTTCCCGTCAAGGCAAATTATGTAACTGTCAAAGCCATGTAATAGCTAGGTTTATTTCCGCTTTTTTTCTTTCAGCAAATTATTAACTGTTATATGTATTAATAGGATTGTATGGCAAGAATGCATGGAAAATTAAAACAGTTAGAAAACTCTAATGTGCAAAGACTAAATAACTGAAACAAATCACTCGCACATGTTCACTCCTAGGGTTTACCTCACTTCGGTTGCCTTCGGTAAATAATCATTAAGCATAGGAGATTTTAGTGGTCACCCTCCAGTCTAAAGAGATCAAAGTGTCCCATTCGAATGTTGCCTCAGAAATGTTGCCTCGAAAATGTTGCCTCGAAAAGGTTGCCTCAGAAAGGTTGCCTCGGAAATGATCTTAAGACTCTAGGGTTACTACTAAGGTTTTCTAACTATTGCTTTAGTGATTGTACTTATCCCTTTCGAATTTCCCTTACAAACTCTAACGACGGTGCTACCTACTCCTTAATAGTGGGCTAGCGCTGTCTAAAGGAAATAAAACTGAAACAATCTTTTTTTGAGTAGGTAGATGCTAGTAGGTACTTGCTCAAAACAAAACTTTTTTCACACAAACACCTTTCAAAAAACAATTTTCAAAACAAACTTCGTCACATCCTTGAGGACTGATACAAGGGTTATCATGAAGTAAAACATTTTCAAAACAATCACACACAAGCAATTTGAAAAATGAGCAAGTACCTAAGAGCCCGTAGATAACTACAGATAGAAAGGGTGCTAACACCTTCCCTTTCTATAATCTACCCCCCGTACTCAAAATCTCGAAAAAGGATTTTTCTGTACTTTTTTCCTTTCTGGTTGGATAAAATAAAAGTCGATGGTGACTCTTGCTTACCGCGACATTTTGCGAACATAAAATGCAAAACGCAAACCAGTATTAACAGTCGGTTCTACCACCGTATTACAAAGTTCTTACATGCAAACATTGCAATGGTAAACAAGAAAAACTACAAATGAGAAATCAGTAAAATTGCTAGTAAATTGAGAAGGCTAATCATCCTTAAACTCTAGGGTATCCTTCAGTCGAGCTCTCCAAAGTTCATATATGTTTGAGCAGCGGGTTAATATCTTTGAAGGATAAGATACCATTTTTTAACAACTTTTGTACTTCTATCTTCAATGGAAAACAATTCTCAATGTCATGCCCAGGGGCGCCTTGGTGAAAATCATAGAAAGCATCGACCTTGTACCACCATGAAATTACTTCTGAGATAGCTGGCGGTGATCTTGTCTGAACCAAGTACTTCTATAACAAATCAGGCAATAATTCAACATACGTCATAGGAATTAAGTTAAAATGATCCTTCTTCTGCATACACCTTTGTTTATTGCACTGCCGATGAGCCTTTTGAGCAGAGACTACAATAGTTGGATTAACCACCAAACTAACAGAAGCAACTTGTTGATTCCTATTATGACATCTCCCTCGCCTAACATGAGATATAGCGTAAGAGTATTGCTATTTATTTTTGGAAGAACTATCACCATACATTTTAGCACCATTTGATGAGTCCCCATCTTTGGATAAACGGTATTCATGGACAACTTCCTCTAAACAGACTCCAATGCTTACCATTTCGGTAAAATTAGTGGGAGAACTTGCAATTATCTTCTCATAGTAGAAGGAACCGAGATTTTTTAGGAAGATCTTTGTCATTTATTTCTCTTCCATTGGAGGGATTACCTGGGCGGCTATTTCACACCATCCTTATGCATATTCCTTAAATGAATCCTTATCTTTCTGAACCATAGCCCTGAGTTGATCACAGTCAGGTGCCATGTCCACATTATACTTGTACTATCTAACAACTGCTTCACCCAAGTCGTTCAAGGTGTGAATATTGGTGCTATCTAAGCTCATGTACCACTTCAATGCAGCACCAGATAGACTGTCTTGGAAAAAATGGATTAGCAGATGTTGGTCATCAGTGTGAGTGGACAGTCTTCTCACATATATAACAAGGTGAGCACGAGGACAAGTATTGCCCTTGTATTTATCAAATTTTGGTGCTTTGAATTTTGCAGGTACTTTTAAGTTTGAAACCAAGCATGGATCACTAACATTCTGTCCAAACAACTCTTTCCCTTTGAGGGCCTTCATTTCTTTCCGCATCTCATTAAGCTGATCTTAGAAATCATCCATTCTTTCATGGAATCCCAATCCTTCACTTGGTGGAGGAGTAATATGATAAATCACATCATTAATAACAGGCACAACATTTACCACATAAGGCGTATCATGGTGGATCTCATTGATAGTAATAGGAGTAATGTGTACCACAAGAGGGTCATAAACCATGACTTATTGAACATGATGAGAAATTTGAGCAGTAGGGTTATATTCTTTTGGCATGTAACCCTCGGGCATTCTCCATGGATAACCAGGAGGCATGCGATATCGAGCAGCGGTAGTATTTGGAGCAACTGAGATGGGAATTGTCATAACCTCAGAGATAACCATTGTTTGTTGTAGTTGAGTAGCATGGGGAGGTGGAGGTGGATGATTCTGATAAGCCACCAATGACTCTACCAAAGCAGTCAAGTTGTCCATTCCATTCCTCAAAGAAGTGACTTCCTCGCGCATCTCCTATTAGAGGTTTTCCATCTTCTTCTTAGAGTTAGCTCGAGTGTTATACCGCTGAGACAACTTGATTCTGGAGACCAAAGGACCTTAAGTAAGACTTCTGGGAAACCCATGAAATTTAAAATAAATGAAAAATGATGCATGATATGCAATACAAATGCCATGTTCTTGTTTCCAAGAGTTTATACGCTTTGATTCCTATTATTAGGCCATGGCATTTTTCTTAGCAATGTTCATTTTTTAATGGCTTAACAATTGGAATCAAATAAATGATGCTTGGAAACGAAGCAACATGTATGCTAATAATTACATTAACATGCTATGTATGCAAACACGTGGGATCAATGCTTCCACAATATTGGATAGCTGCTGAGATGATAACTGAACCACTGTCACATGTAATAAGATCAAAGGTCTGACCAATTCAGAATACCATAGAAACAAAGTCACCAACAGAACATATAGTCACCATATATACTTGTAAATGTTATTCCCTCTCCACTCACGGGTCAAGACTAGGTCAGGGTAAAGCAAGGGTAATTCAGAATCATGGGTACGCCTGAAGCCACTATCGTCGAAACACCTACGTGAGACGATAACACCTCATTTGTAATCTCATATGAGCATAGACGACATGACCGTACTAGAAAACCAAATTTGACTAGCCATTCATGTTCCACTCTATTCCTAGGGTTCCTATGGTTGTCACTTGGCTAGGGTATTGGGCCTTTTACCTCGTAGTAACATCCACCCATCAAGAAACACAAAATCCAGCACAACAAAAATAACTAGTATATGGGAAGCGATAAAATGAAATGCATACATATGCTCAAATATATACAAATTAATAAGCTATAAAACATAAATATAAATACCAAAAGAAAATAAAAACATGAGCTAGGAGTACTCACGGGATGGATCAACAATTAGTCAAAATTGTCCCCAGTGAAGTCGCCATTTTTTGTAGCGGTAAAATCAATGAAGTCGCCACCGAATATTTATTTATCCAACATAAAGATAAAGGAAAATCATCAAAGAAAAACCTAAAAGGAGAAATCAAGGTCTTGTGACCGAGAGATCGGGTACGAGAGTCGATTACGTGAGGGGAAGGTATTAGCACCCCTCACGTTCGTAGTACTCTACGAGATCTACTCTTGTTATTCTAATCAAAGAGGGTGTTCAATATAATGCTTAAGAGCTAAAATAAAAATGCGAAGGGGGAATACATGAAAAGAAAACACGGGAAAAAGAAGAAAATATTTACAAATTTTTTCTCAGCTGAGCCCTGTGACCAGATGCCTACATATCCCTTTTAAGAAATCAGAGCACCGTAGTTCGTCTCACTTGTTTTGGTGGGTTTATGTTTTTTAATTGAAAAAGGTTAAATTCAATCATTCCACCATTGCTAGACCTTTGGAGACTTAGGACATGCAGTGGAAAGGAACTAACACGCTTTTAGAAGAGAAAAGACGATTGGCAAAAAGAAAGGTGTTGGTTAGTGTTTTTACCTTAAGAAAGGGTTTAACTTGTTAGAGAGTGTTTTTATTAGTTTAAAGCAAAATAAAGTTTTAGTTTTAAATGCAAGGATGCAAAAAGAAAAAAACATCTAAGGGATATTTAGAATCTAATCCCTAATGTTATCATACGATGATGGCCCTATGTCAAGGATAAAAGGGAAATATCTATCTATGTTACCGTGCATGGATTAATATCCAGAGGTCTAGCTCGAATTGGGAAAGAAACAAGCCCATCTTAAGGAGGATGGTATATACATATAAGTTCTTTGGAAAAAGCATAAAATCGGGGTGTACTAACTTATGGGATGGGGGTATAAAGAGAAAATGTTTTAGCTAAGGGGTGCCGATAACCCAAAGAAAACAAGCGGGAGACATATATTAAAAAAAAGAGCATTACTTTAGCTAAGGGGAGCGGATCACCTGAAGTAAATAAGCATATAGCGAAGTGTTAGCAATGGCCATTGAGAACTCTTGACAAATAGTAGGGGTTGAGACCAAACCCTTATCCACATGAGAGACTAGAAACAAATGATCTGCACAAATCCAGAGTGTCGACGTACAACATGAGATAAGGATGACACAAACGAAATGTGGGGGTTGATTGTGAACCCTTTCCGCTTGCCTCCTTTTGAAGACTTATTAGGATGGAGGAGTATGTGAGCACAAATGTACACACACCTACAAAATACCTACTCCAAAGGTAGGATTTTAAATAAGCACAAGTAGCACACAATGTAGAATTGTCCAAAACGGGTCTTTAAATAAACCAGAGGGATTCCTGACATGATCAGCAACAGAGATCCTGTCATATATCTCTACCCTAATTCTCATGGTAATGAAAGCAGTAAAGTGAGGATGTATTAAAAGGAAGATATGAAATACCAAACGGATAACAATCCGTAGCAAACAAGCAAGAAATATATAAGAAACTCGAAAAACTTCGAGTGAGCTAGCATCAAAAAACAAAGCAAGTCAGAAATCAGATGTCCAACAAAGCCTCGAAGTAGTGGTGTGAAAAATAATCACAAAATAATGTGCATCAGACACCATCACAAATAATCCTGCATGAAATGATACAATTCAGACAATTCTTGAGTTCTTCTCTTGGAGCACATTCATGAATGAAGTCAGATTCTCTTTTGGTGCTGCTATTGTTGGATATCATTGCTACTTGTCCACCATGTTCTACTCCTTTGTTGACGAAGGTTTCCTGAATGGGAGGAAATTTCCCCTTTCCTTTCATAGTAGCCTTTGATGGTTCATAGCCCAAACCAAAACGGTCCTTTCTTCTCAAGTATCTCCATAATTTTACCCCAACCTTTTTAAGTACCATCTTCCATAGCTACTTGTAAATCTCTCCACGAAGTCACAATAGGTTTCTTGATTTTTTCTACTGGTAGGGTTACTGTGATATGGTGGGAGAACTGACTTGGGATTTTGCATTTGTATTCACAAATGTTTCGGTTTCGCAAGAGTCGCCACCGACTTTTTATTTTATCCTAAGGAAAGATCAAAAAGCACATGAAAGACCTTTGAGATGTTTTCTTGGGTTCGGGGAGTAGATTATGAAAAGGGAAGGTGAAAGCACCCTTTTCATCCATGGTTATCCATGGGCTCTTAGTTACTTGTTTAGATCACTTGCTTTTGCTTTTCAATTGTTTGAAATGGTGCTTTGTGTGTGGTTTTGAAAGATATTTTGAAAAGAGGCCATCGTTGTGGCAACCTTTGTAATGATTCTTGTTTGAATGTATACAAAGATGTTTTTATCTTTTGAAAAGATTTCAATGTTTGAAAGTTTTGATTTGGGAAATGTTTTGAAATTGTGTTGTGAAGTGTGTTTGAAAATAGCAAGGATGTTTTTGCAAGTTTTAATCAAGTAACTAAGAGCTATCTACCCTATTTTACTCAAAGATATTTCTTATGTTTTTAACCCTTTTGACAGTGTTATTTCACCATTGCATTTGGTGAATAACCTTGTGTTAGGGTGTTTAAACGGGACAGGCGTGGGTCATCGTATACACCATGATAGCAATTGTGTCAAGTATTTTGGCAATTTTTTTGAGGAATTGATCATTTTTGTTTAGGCAACCAAGATAGCGTCATCGAGGGTCTATGATCTTTTGTTTTGTTTTTGTTTTACCAAAGTACCCAACATGCATAACATGGCCCATTTTTGAAGGCAACAAGTGGATTGTAACCCTAGGGGTGCAAGTGTGTATTGTGTTTGATTTTCATGCATTTTTATCTTTGATTAGGCCAAGTTATTTGTTGATTTTGATTCTTGCATACAAACCCTAATTCTCTAATCATGGCATAATTGAAAGCGTAAAGTGCGAGAATTAAGGGCCTAAGCTATTACAACATGATTATGGGGATGTGGGTACAATATTTGAATGGGGGTATTTGACAAGAAATATAAACCCTAATTTACTATTACATCCAAATTGAATTCACAATGCATAAATATTTAAATGGACAATATTTAAATAAACAAAATAAATAAATATATCAAATAATATGAATTATGCAAAAAAGGTTTTTGTTTATTTATGCATGTAAAAATATTTAATGTAAAAAATAAAGAAATAAATAAAAGATTTATTTTATTTGGTTAAGGGGTAAAACCCTAATTTTCTTTAAGAAAATAAATATGTTAATTATTTTACTTATATACAATAAAAATAAAATATTATATGTAAAAAGAAGTAAAAAAAAGTATTTATTAAGTATATTCAATAATAGAAATAAAGTGTAATATTTTGTATTTTTTATTCTAAAGTATTTTAATAAAATAAAAGTATATATTTATATATGTATTTTTTATATTAACTAAAAAATAAAATATATACAAAAAAATAAAATATATTTAGAAAAATATTTTTAGTATGAATAAACATAAATAATAAAAATAAAAGCATAATTTATATATTATTTTCAAGTTTAAATAAATAAGATAAAAGTATTTAAAATGTTTTCTATGTTAGAAAAAATTAAAATAAAATGCAAAATAAATGCGAAAAAATTATGAAAATATTTTTGAGCATTTTTTATATTTGGAAATAAATAAACAAAATCAGAAATGAAAACAAAAATGAAAAAAATATAAAAATACAAGAAATTGGGCCAGGGGGTGTAAAAAGGAAAAGGGGAGGTGCCAATAGTGAGCTAGGCCAAGCCCAACCCACCACTTCATCTTTAACCTCCAGATTTTGAAAAAAAACGCGCGCGCCTGTTATCCAACATGAACATCCTGCATACGAGCTCTATTGCAAAAACATATAACATCAAACTTGTAGAGAATTTCAAGACGATTCCAACCATATAAACAACTTGTCTTAACTCTCAAAGACCAGAGAGAACTTCTCTGGCCCTAAAATCTGACCTAGTTTTTTCAGCATGTTCATGGATGAAATTCTCTCAGCACACTTGATATAAATGAAAACTGAGCATATGTACAGAGTCATGGCAATGAATACTATATTTTTTATTCAAAAACCTAAAGCTAAATGTTCCTAAATAGAGAGATAGGAAGTGGGAAAAAACCTGTTTCAGTTGAATTCGTGTAGGGCAATGTAGTGCTTTTCAACAAGGCTTGAGATGTCTGGTAGCTTGCTTGAACTTCACTTGACCTTCTCCAATAGCTAGCTTGCCTTGAATGTCCTTGAATCAGCCTATAGAACTCAACCTGCACAAGCTCAAAATGAAAATGGCAAACACTGTAAATGGAGTTACAGTTGGTGTTTGAGGTTTGGGAAAACTTGGGTGAGTTGAATGGAATATGTTTGAAACAACTTGGGGAAAAACGCACGAGCCTAATGAGCTATAGAACTCAAGTTGCAGAACCTGCCCTGTTTTGCCAAAAGAATGTGATTTCTGGCTATGGGGTTTTTAGAGGCTCAAGAAATCATGTTTCTAGCTCAAAGGGGTGTGAGAAAGATGTTCAAACTGTTTGCATAAGTTGGTATTGGCTGGTTTTTAAGTTCTAAGGTTTTGGACAAGTTTCTTGTTTTTGAAGTCAAATGAGTGAAGTGATGAAAACAAGCCTGTACATGCTATCCTTATGCTTGCATACTTTGATCTTGGCCCCTCCAACTTGTGGATTTGATTTGCTATATGATATATGGACTAATGCTCAAGGGATTGTGGTTTGACATAAAGCACATTATGGCAAAAATGGAAATGTGCCTTTTTCTACTCAGGGCTTAATTTTGTGTACAATGTCCAAATGACCAAAACAAAAGCTTATACTGATGGATTTGCATTTAATTATGGAGTGTGAAGTGGTTTAGAGGCCTGTAAACTAGTGTAAGGCATGCTGACTTGAAAATGCAACTTGTGTGAACATGAATATGCCATGGATGGAAAATGAGTTTTTGCCAACTTCAAGCCTTCGATTCTCCCTAACCACAAATGTGTTTGAGGAGTTCTTAGACAATTTGGAAAGCTTTCAATATTCCCTATAATCCATATTTGAAATGCAACTTGATATTCCAAATGGAACTATGTGAAAAATGGCCAAGAAGATAGGTCAAAATCCTGCCTAAACTAGGGCAAAATTTCACTAAGTTAAAAGTTTTAGGGACCCTTGTTCCAAAAATCATAACTTGAGATACAAGCTTCTTTTGAGAAAACTTTGTGAATCAAAGTTGTAGACTTTGTGTAGTACTACAAATTTCATGTTGGAGGTTTTGTTTGAATTCATTTGTATCATGGTGAAAATATTGGGCAAAGTTAGGAAAAATTAAGAAAATTTCATAACTTAGAAAAATTCTAAGTTATGATTTTTTTTCAATTTCAAACCCTAATTTGAAATTTTGGGTTTCTTGATGAAAAAGTTTCATATTTTGACACATCTTGATGAAAAATGACCCTTGGCACTTGATTTTGACCAAAAAGTTAAAGTTTGACTTTTCAATGTACAGTCAAATTTTGATCAGTGGACTGAAAAATTCATCTGTCAATCCAATGCAATTGAGGTCTTTTAAACTTGTTGAATAGGTCAAGATTATTCCATTTAGTCCTTGAGTCCATGGTTGAGCCTAATTTGCCATTGGCTAGGTCAAAAAGTCAGAAATTGCCTTTGTACAGTCAAAACTATAAAAATGACCATTTTGCCCTTTTGGTGATCTGATCAAATTTCTTGTGGAGTTGTGGTCCAAACTTGATCAAATGGTTCATATGAGTTCATAATGTTGATGTGTGTAAAAATTCATGAGGTTTGACTGTAAATTGGCCACAATTGACTTTTTCCCCAATACAGCTGATTTCTAGATCAACAGTCCAATTGACTGGGCAAAAATTTGATTCAAGGCTTGAAACTTGGTATGGACAAACTTAGGAGTCCAACATGAAGTAAGAAAGTCAATTTGAGCATTGAAGGTCCAAAAATCCCTGTGCAAACTCAAACCCTAATTTAGGTCACCAGTGCAAGGAGATGTCTTGAGCAGTGCAAACCCTAGCTTGGTCTTGAGTTCAAAGAGCCTTGTGATGAGAAATGTTGATAAAATGAGAGGGAAAATTTTGGGGTACAACAATTACCATTGAAGCAACCTCTAAGACTTGAAATAGCATTATCATGCAATCTTCATCCGCACTGATATATCTGTAGGACTCTATGTGACTTACAAAGATGTCCTCTTCATTGTCGATTATAACCAATCTTCCTTCAACGAAGAACTTCAATTTCTGATATAGAGTTGAAGTAACAACCCCCGCTGAATGAATCCAAGGTTGTCCGAGCAAACGTGTATATGCTGGCTCTATATCCATTACTTGAAAAGTAATATAAAACATATGCGGACCGATCTTGATCGGAAGATCCACGTCTCCAGATACTGAACTTTGAGAACCATCAAAAGCTTTGACTATCGTAGAACTTGGCCTTATAACAACACCATCTAGTGTTAACTTCATCAAGTTGGATTTTGGTAACACATTGAGGGCACAACCAATATCGGTGAGTATCCTGGATAGGTTAGTTGTAACTATCTGGATGGAAATGTGAAATTCGTTGTTGTAAGCCCTACCTTGTGGAGGCAACTCGCTGTTATTGAAGCCTAGATACGATCCAGATATTAGGATTACTACAACATTGTCAAACTAATTCACTGTAATCTCCTTTATAACATGAGGCAAACTCAGAATCTTCATCAGAGAATCTCGATGCACTTTAGAATTGAGGAGAACGAGAGTATTAAAATCTTGGTCAGGGTCTGGTGTAGCTGGTAGAACACCTTATAATCACTTTTCTTGATTATTTTCAAAAATTCTTCCACCTCTTAGTCAGTAAAATTCTTGCTCGGAGGTTCTTGTTCTTGGCTTGCTTCAGCTTTCCCCTTATCCTTAACCATAACATCGTTCTTCTTTTGTGGTTCGGGACCATAAATTCGACCACTATGAGTCATTCCCCTTGTTCCAACTATATTTGTGATTGCAGGTCCTTGACTTGTCGATGGTTGACATTCTTGATTTAAACCATTGACATAGACAGTAGAATCATAACTCCACGGTGCCACTTTGTTACTTTCATAAGGAGTGAGAGATGGCCCCTAATCACCATTGTAGTTTTTGGAATTATTGGAATTCTCAGAGTATCATCATAGATGTTTCATTTGACTCTCCCCATGGAATCACAAGAGTTTTCTTATTAGGACTTGGCACCTGGCAAGGAATTACCAATGGCTTCTTTATACTTTCATAAATCACAGCTACATATTCTTCTTTAGGGTATTTCTAGAATTGGACTATCCCCCGATGCACTAATTTCTGTAACGTCTTCTTAAAAGCTTAATTGTGTTCAAAGAGGAACCCACATTCAAACAAATATTCTTTTAAAAGGTTTATTAGAGCCTTTACTTGTCTGGCTGCCCCAAACTTAGTGACGACTTCAATAGCATTCACAATTGGTCCACCATGCAGAGATGTTGTACCCAAAAATTTTCCCTCACATTTTTCTTCAAGACATTCTTTCAAGGGTTCTTAAATACTCAAGTATCTCAAGGGTTGATCAGTCAAGATGCTCCACCTAAGCAATGAGTCTACAACTAGGGGTTTGTGCTTCTCAAGGAATATTCGGTTGCAAGATTCTCAAATGGTTTCCATGGTTCTCCATAGGTCTCCAACAAGGTTCATGTTAAGTTTCAAGTCCTACATCACAAGTTTGCAAAGTCAATGGCTCAGATGATTGGAAATCAACCGTATTGGGTAAAAAGTCAACTATGGTCAACATACAATCAAACTTCAAAATTTTTAGTCAACATCAACATTTTGAAGTTATATTCATCGTTTGATCAAGGGTTGATCATGATTCCTCAAGGAAATCCCTCAAATCATCAAAAGTCAAAAATTGTAATATTAGGGTTTCCTTAGGAGAAGTCAACTAAACTTTGACCAAGCATAAATTTTACATGCTTCATCAACTTTTCATCAACCAAATCCAATTTTGAAGGAAATTCAATTATCTACAACTTTGTATTTTCCTCAAGTCCAAAAAATGCTTCATTTGAAAGATATGAGCTAACACATTATATGTCATTTTCAAAAGTCAACAAAAAGACACTTTTTGTCAAGGCAACTTACATCAAGACAAATTCCCCAAATGCAAAAATAATCAAAAGAGAAATTGTAGAGGACATCTTGAGATTTTAAAAAAGTCAAAGATCACCTTCAAAAGATGAAAAATTAGCAAGTTATGGGTTTCCCAAGTTGGGAAAGTTTGAAGAAATGTATGAAATGCAAAATGTACAAACTTGAAATTTTGGACTTGTGACCTAACTTTTTGGACTTCAAACATGACCATAACCTTGTGAAAGACTCCTAAGATCACTCACACCTTGCCTTATATTTTCTTATTATTTTATTTATATTTTGTTTTGTTTTTATTTAAATAAATTTAAAATAAATAAATAAAATAGAAAATCTTTGGGCCAAGCATATGATGAGCCATTTACTGGCCCATATAGCTCATGATAGCCTGTTTTGAACTTGACAAAATTGTTCAAACTTAAAGAAGGCAAGAGATATTTCAAGTTTGGAAAGTTTTAAAAGTTTTTGATCTTGTTTAAACCATGGCTTGTGTGGTACGGTGGCAGAACCGACTGTTTATATACTGGTTTTTGAGTTTTTTGTTTGAAAATGTGCGGTAAGCAAGAGTCGCCACCCTATTTTATTTTATCCAAATTAAGGAAAGGGTGAAAAGAACAGAAAAATACCTTTTCGAGATTTTCTGAGTAAGGGGGGTAGATTATGGAAATGGAAGGTGTTAGCACCCTTTCCATCCGTGGTTTTCCACAGGCTCTTAGAGGTTCGCTCATTTTTCAAGATGATTTTGTGCTTTGTGTTTGAAAATGTTTTGAAAAGCCTTAGTGCGGAGATTTGCTTTGTGTTTAACTCTTGTATCGGTCCTCAAGATTGTTAACAAAGCAAATGTTTTGAAATTGTTTTTGAAAAGTAGTTTTCTGTGTAAGTGCGAAATGTTTGAGCAAACTTCTAACAACTATCTACTTTTACTCAAAAAGGTTGTTCTTTTCCTCTTTTCCTTTAGACAGTGCTATCATACTATTAGTGAGTAGGTAGCCCTATCGTTGGATGTTTTAGGGACAATCGAAGGGACGTTACAGTCACGAAGGCAAATATGGAGATGCTTTAGCAATTCTAATTTAGGTACTAGATCATTTACCAAGAAGGCAACTGTAGGGTCATCGAGGGACTATGATCTTTTGATTTTATGGGTCTTTGCTAAAGCATTCCAGACCCATGACTGCTTTATTGAAGGAAACCAAAGTTGGCGTACCTTAGAGGTGTATATGTGCAATTGTGTTATGTTTCAGTTATTTTTTGTATTTTTATTAAGTTAGCTATCGTTTGGTTTCAGTCTTTTTCATACATGTCTAGTTACTAGCAGTTAATATGAAAAGCAGTAAAAAGAAAATACAGAAAATAGAGGTCCTACGCTATTACAATGCTTCGGGGAGGGGCTTTACATTATACAAGGATAATGGGAAATAAAGCAGTAAATATCCTAATTTATCTATTACATCCAGTGAACAGATACAATAATAGTTAAATATTGAATTAAATAAACACGCGCAAAGTAAAAGAAAATATTTTTGTTGTTTTTGGTATAAAAGAAAACAAGGCCAAAATGTCTTTAATTTTAATTTCAAGAAAACAATGTTAAAATAATTAATTAATTTATTTACAAAATTAATTTAATTGGAAAAACAACTAGCCTAATATTTTTTGTGATTTTGGTTTTAATGTAAAATAAAAAGAAGTCAATGAAAACAAAAATAAAAGGCAAAAGGCATCCTTCGATCAAAGGGGAAAAGAGGAGTTTCGATCCGGGGAGAGATATGGCCTTTTCAATTCAGAAGAAATGCCTTCTTCCGATTGGGCTAATGAGTAGGCGTGAATAGCCTTCGATCCAGGGAAGGGGATTGTCTTTCGATCCATCAGGCTAATGGGCAGCTTCGATCAGGGAAGATGCCCCCCTTCGGTCTAGGATGCTATACCTGCAAAAGTATGTTAGAGAAATACAATGCAGGACATGGGTATCGAAACCCAGGTCCTTTGATCTTGCACTTGTTGAGACTTTTCAGGCTATGTCTGCAGTAAACGTTAGCAAACGAAGAACATGACCTGGATGCCAAACCCATGCCCTTTGATCCTGTCTAGGATAGCAAATTAAAGGTAACAACAAGTATGGATGTGTTATGCAAATACGAGGTTGGATAATTTAACCTTTCTTACCAATAGATTGAAACTTCTATTTGGGCACTTCCTGGGTATAGGCACTTTCAATCCGGGGTTTCTGGGCTTGGCTACCTTTGTTGAGGGGTGGCTTTTGCTTGGAAAATTCTAGAAATCTTTGATGAATTTTGTGGGAAGCTTCTCTCCAATCTTTTTTTTCCGTCCCCCCCCCCCCCCCCCCCTTTTGCAACACTTGTGATCTCTTTATATAGAGGGGGTAGAGGGGACAAGAAGGCAAAGGTTTAAACAACCTTGATTGTGTTTGAAAGCCATGAATAGGAATTTGTAACGTTGGCCAAACACATGGGATCTTGTCTCCCTTTTTTGAATTTTGAATGATATGTAACCGGCCTTTGAGTGCCCTCTTTCGAATGGGATGATGGCCTCCTTCAAATGGCTCTTATGAAGCTCCTTCAAATGGCTCTTATGAAGCTTCTTCGAATGGCTCTTTTCCTGTTGTGATCGGTGGAAATAGAACTGACTATTTTTTAATGCTGGTTCGCAAAATGTCGCGGTAAGCAGGAGTCGCCACCGTCTTTTATTTTCTCCAACAAGGAAAGGACAAAAGCACAACAAAATTCCTTTTCGAGATGTTTCTCGATTCGGGAGGTAGATTATAGAAAGGGAAGGTGTTAGCACCCTTTCTATCCGTGGTTATCCACGGGCTCTTAGGTACTTGCTCACTATGTTTTCAAAAATGTTTGCTTTTCTTGTGTTTGTGGTTTTGAAAAGAGTTTAGTTTGAAAAACTTCTAGGTAACTCTTGTATCAGTCCTCAGGAGTGTATGAAGTATTTGTTTGAAAACTATTGTTTGAAAGTGTAGGTGCGAAAAGTATTTTTGTTGTTTTCAAAGAGCAAGTACCCAGGAGAAATCTACCTACTCAAAAGAAATTAAGCTGTGTAAATGTCCTTGAGACAGTACTATCTCACTATTGAGAAGTAGGCAGCACCGTCGTTGGAGTTATTCGGGTCAATTCGATTATAGGGACATATGTGGTCACCAAAGCAATAGTAGGACGCCTTAGCGGTAACCCTAATGTCCTAGATCCTTTTGTATCCGAGGCAACCGTTTCGAGGCAACTGGATCTTTTAGACAGGAGGGCGACCTCTAAAACACCCTATACTCAATGACCACGTCGAGGCAACCAAGTGAGGCGTACCCTAGGAGTGGCATGTGCATGTGTGTCAGGTTTCATGTTAAGATTATCTTTGCACAAGAATTATGGTGAGCTACGAGTTGGTTTTATTTTTCAGGCAAGTTTTGCATGCATAATTAACAGTTAATAATTGCAGAAAATAAATTGCGGAAAGTGAATCTACGCTATTACAAGGCGTCGGGTATTTACATCGCCAAAAACATAACCCTTGAAAAGATAAATGCAAGAAAATAAATAAAGCGATAAAAGTCCTAATTACGCTATTACACCCTCGGAACAATTACATAAATATGATCAAAATAAAATGCGCGCGAGAGAGATTAAATTGGAAAAGTCCTTAGGGTTTTGACCCTTTTTGAGAAAAGAATGGAATTTTGGTCCTTTTGCACTTAATTAATATTAAACCTAATTCTAATTTATTAAATAAAAGAAATGTTTTTTTTAAGTTTTTTATGTTTTCATGAAAATAAAATAAAATAAAATAAAGTCAAAAGTTAGTAAAAACCCTAATTTTAAATTTATTTTATTTATTATGAAAAAGTCAAAATTAAACCTAATTAAACTAAATTACTTTGTTAGTATTTATTTACAAAAATAATAAATTAATAGTGAAATTAATAAAAAAAAATAATAATAATAAACATATTAGTTTTCTGATTTTTATTGTGAAAAAATTAATTAATGTGTGAGTTAATTAAATAATAATAATAATAGTTATTAAAATTAAATAGGAAAATATAAAAGAAAGAAAAAATAATAAACCAGGGGTGTGTGTTGGCCCATTAGGAGGGTAATCTGGAATTTCTGGCCCATTTGTTTCACAAGCCTGTTTGACTTTGGTAATTGTCCAGGACATTGGTTGACTGGGAGTACCATGGTCTTCCAATCATGGCCATTGGATTGATGCTTAAGGCCACTTGGCGCGTTGGTAAGTGAGGCACATGGTGAATCACGCTGGGAAGTCTGCATGCAATTATGTTAGAAAAAACAATATAAGCGTTTTGGGTGGACCTGGGATTCGAACCCAGGTCCCAATGATTCTTGGACAACGCACTATCCACTAAGCCATCTGCACGCCTTTGTTAATATATTAACAAACAATTATAATATTAAGAAACAATTAATATGTTGGACAAACAAATAAACGCGCGCCTTTTTTGAATGCTCCAATAGCACATCACCACGTATTCATCTTCTTCGCTATGCCTGTAAAAAAAACAAATAGATAGCGAGGGTTTTTAACCCCCACAAAACATGATGAGGAAAAATAGCGAATAGCCCTACAGGCTATATAAATATGTCGCGATAGTAGCTTTGTGTTCGTCTGGCCTTGACGATTCCAACCATATGCATTAGGGGTCTCAATTTTTCCTATATTGTAAAGCCCCAATTTGGAAGCTCAAGAACCCTAGAATTCATCAATGGTGTTTTTCAATTCTGTGCATTATAATCCAATTAACCAATACCATTAGCTTTATATGGACTCAAGCAACACAAAACAATGATTAAAACGTGTTAATTATGCATGAAATATGAGTTTCGATTATGAGAAAAATATGCAAACCATGGGTCTGTTTAGAGTGATTTCTTGAGCTTTAATGCTTGGTTTTGATTGTAAATCACTCATGACCCTTCCAGCAACGTGTTTGAATCAATATCAGACCTTGAATTGGCTTGGAACACAAGAATCAGTTTTGACTTTTCTTTGAATTTTCTCAATATGCTTATGGCTTTGTTTGCAGCAATCTCACGTCTGCATGAGTAGGGTTCATTTGTGTACTTATAGTAGAATAGAATTAGGTCACAATCTTGCAAAGAAATCCATGGAATTGATGTTTCAATATTTGATTGAAAATCAAATATTTTTGAATCTTTTTGATTGGAAAAACTTGCTAAATTTGGAGATTTTCGTCCCTTTGATTTGCACACGAAATTTCAGCATATCTTGACCACATTTGCTTCACCAAAAGATTGAAAAATCAAATCTTTATATTTCCTACAATTTAAATTAATTAAATGAATTAAAATTGATTAAAAATCTAATTAATTAAAAAAAAAAGAAAATAAACTCAAATAATCTTAATGGGTCGTGCATAGGCCATGAATGAAGTTTCAAGAAGAAATTTGAGGCCCATTAGTAAAAACAAGATGTTTTGAGCAAAGTTGACTTTTACAAATTCATGAAAACTTCCCAACTTCTCCAATGCATATCTTGCTCAACTTTGATCATATGAACATGTTCTTGGACATTTTGGAAAGGTCTTGAAGTCCTCTAACCAGTGCCTTTGGTCTCATGTAATTTGGATTTACCAATATCAAGTTATGGTCTTTGACTTAAAGTGCATTTTTGTTGACTTTTGAAATTGACCTATAATGTAGAAATTGATAACTTTTTATGAGAGAATTTCTTGGACTTGGAGTGTGAAGATGAGTTGTAGGAAATTTCATCCCCTTCAAAATGAGCATTGGATGGGATTTTTCTGATGAACCATGAAAAAGTTATGCCTTGGTCAAGATACAGTTGACTTTTCTGCTGTCTAAAAATAGTAACTTTTTTCATCTTGATGATTTTTGAGCCATCCTTGTGGAATCATGAACAAGACTTGATCAAATAATGATTGTGTACTCAAAATAAGATGTTGACCAAAAATTATGACTTTTAACTGTGAAATGACCATTTTGCCCCTGTAGTTGACTATGGATCAAATGAAGCTTTTGACTGTGGAATTTGGCACTATGAGCCTTGAGACTTGACATGTAGATGCTTGAGGATGCATGTAGGATTAAGAGGCTTGATTGAACCATTGAAAACCCCAAATTACTTGAAGGAACCAAAACCCTAATTTTGACTGGCTTAGGAGGTATCTGGACTGTGCAATCCTTGAGCAAACCTTGAACCATTTGATGATTCTTGATAAATCTTGAAGAATATGGGAGGGAAAATTTTGGGGTACAACAGTTGCCCCTGTTCAATCTTCTTAAACCTGAGGATGTAGATTGGTTTGCGTGCCTTTCGTGATCCGAAGGTGGAAGATGATTGAACACTAAAGTGCCCAGAAATTTGCACTCGCATGGTATAGTATCAACAATGTGATGTCGGGAATGGGCTTACAGATGCCATTTGGAGATGTAATGGATAGTTGTGGAGATGGGCTTAAAGATGCCATCCAAGGGTGTCGATCGCGTAAGAGATTCCTTAGCGAGAACTTGCGTACCTGAGAAAGAAAGATAGTTTTCCCGGCTAGATACAGGTATTGACCTTCAATCTCTTCATGTAGATAACTTTCCTGGCTAGTTACAGGTATCGAATCTACAATCAATCGCTCACAGATATTTCTGGGCTAGATACAGGTGTTGATCCGGAACTTAAAAAAGGTTGGTCGAGATAGCTTTCCTGGCTGGATACAGGTGTAGATCTCCGACCTGAGAATGAAAGATAATTTCCTGGCCTGTTACAAGTGTTGATCTTCAAACTCTTCATGCAGATACTTTCCCGGCTAGTTACAAGTATAGATCTACAATCAATCGCTCACAGATATGCCATGGCTAGATACAAGTATCAAATCTGGAACTTCAAAAGGTTGGTCGAGATAGCTTTCCTGGCTGGATACAGGTGTAGACCTCTGACCTGAGAAAGAAAGATGACTTCCTGGCTAGATACAGGTATTGGTCTTCAAACTCCTCATGCAGATAATTTCCTGGCTAGTTAGAGGTATAGATCCACAATCAATCACTCACAGATATGCCCTGGCTAGATACAGGTATCGAATCTGGAACTTCAAAAGGTTGATGGGTTGTCTCTACTGACAGGTTATCTCAGAAAAATCTTTAGGAATCGATTTAACTGAACCAGGGGAGGTTTTGTCTTCTTTGATGAGTTGTCTCTTTTAACAGGTTGTGTTTATGGACGGGTTGTCTTTATTGACGGGTTGTCTTTATGGACGGGTTGTCTTTATTGACGGGTTGCCTTTATTGACGGGTTGTCTTTATTGACGGGTTGTCTTTATTGACGGGTTGTCTTCTTTGACTGGTTGTCTTTATTGACGGGTTGTCTTTATTGACGGGCTGTCTTTATTGACGGGTTGTCTTCTTTGAAGGGTTGTCTTCATTGACGGGTTGTCTTCATTGACAGGTTGCCTTCATTGACAGATTGTCTTTATTGACAGATTGTCTTCATTGACAGGTTGTCTTCATTGACGGGTTATCTTCATTGACAGGTTGTCTTCATTGACAGATTATCTTCATTGACAGGTTGTCTTCATTGACAGTTTGTCTTCATTGACAGGTTGTCTTTTTTGACTGAATTTGTCTCTGTTGACTGAATTTAGAGTTTAACTGCATCTTTCCTGAAAGGTAAAGGTCATTCATATGCAATGCATGATATGGATCAAGCAATGATGTTCTCAACATAAATGAGGTTGTATGATATGATGCGTATATGCATGTATCATGATGTATGACAATGTGATGTTTATGAATGTATCTTCGTCTAGGAAAAGAAATCCTTAACGAATGCCGGGAAGTTCGTTGAATCCTGGGCTGATGTTGAAGAGTAGAGTCCTTCGTTTCCGTTGGGGATGATGAACGAAGATGATTGCAAGAATAAACCGGTAGGAGAAGATGACTCCGTTGGGGAATAAACCTGGTGAAGAGATTACTCTGCGGGGAATTACTTTGTGGAGAAGAGATGCTTCGCTGAGATTTTAATGATGACTCTGCTGGGGATTTCGTTGATAAGTTTTGTTGGGGGATTTTGATAAACTCCACTGGGGGATAGAAAGAAATTCGGTGGGGACGATCTTTCCGTTGCAATTTGCTGAGGATAACCCAGTTAGACCCTGGTGGGGAATAACCTTCTGAATAAGGCTGGGGAGACGCATTTGCACTCTGCAAGGGGTAAGCTTCCAGAATCTACTGGGGAGATGGTTCAGCTCTCCTGGGGAAACTTTTGAGGAAATGACTCCACTGGGGGTATCTTGTATTCCACCGGGGAACAATCTTATACTTCGTTGAGGAATATTAAGACTGCCGGGGATGCTTGCTGAGGAATATCTGTATACTCTGCTGGAGAATATTAAGATCTTCTGGGGATACCCAACTCTTCAGGACTGACGGTAGACTAACTCTGCTTGGGGGAGAGTATTGCTGACTTGCTGGGGATACCGTGCCTTTTAGGGCTGATGGGAGACCAACTCTGCTTGAGGAGAGTATTGCTGACTTTTGTCTTACTCTGCGGAGAGTGAAGGTATCTTGGTCCTATTCTTCAGCTAAATCTACCTTGTACCTTGGTGGACAGAGCGGCTCGTACAGTTCAAACAATTTTTATTGCCCCAGCTTCTATGGGAAAAGGTACCCGTGGAGGCCTTGATAACTGCTGATTGACAAATCTTCTTCTGGTAGGCAAGTGACGAGATGCCGAGACATAGTCGTACGCTGTGATCCCTAACTTTTGCCTGGACCGCCCTTTCGGGTTTTCAGTCCACCGGGATACCCTTTTTTGCCCAAGCCGCCTTTTCAGGTTTTCGACTTGCCAGATGTACGATTTTTTTTCATTTTTATCCTCATTTTTGCCCGAGCCTTTTTAGTTCGCCGGGAAGCCCTTATTTTTGCCTAGGCCAGTCGACCTAGCGGGTCTTTGATTATGCGTAGTATTTTTCGACTATGTCCACGCTCTCAGAATATAGGGAGTTGTCACTGTCAGTAGTGTAGTGTTGCCATACTACCAGAAGATCTTTGTTTGATCATGCAAGATTCGTTGCTGGAATTCATGTCCAATGCCCCAATTGATTCAGATGGAGATCTGCCCCTGGCTATTTGGCATTTTGAGAGATTCCTTGAATCTTGACTGCCCTAGATGATGGATAATGATCATGCCGTGCCCCTTGATTGGAAGTGCTTTTGTTCACTAGATATTCTTCGTGCGAATTTCTCTGTTGTTCGAACAAATAGTCATATGCAAACAATGTTATTTTAAGAATGCAAAGCTTATGTTTGTCTTGAAATTTTTGAAAATGCATTTTTCAATAAAAAAAGTGAATTTTTGTAAAATGTGATGTCAACTCAGTATTTTACTGCAAGCCTTAAGGAGTCAGGATACCTTTTGTAACAATATGCTTTCGAACTAACCCATGCTTCAGCTAGGACTTTTAAGGGTTATAACGTGGCCTGGTTCACGGTTTAAGAAACAAAGGATAAAGGCTCAAATTTTATTTGTACCCACCCGTTCTTCGTGATGTTCTTCGATCCTAAACTCAGCTAATCGTGCATTTAGATCCTGTTTGAGTCTTTGCTCTGATATTCCAGTGATGGTTCAGATGTTGATAGTTTATTTTGAATAGGCAGTCATTTCTTTTTTGTTGAGGGTTTGCAGGACCTCTTTCTTTTCGATTTTATTATCCCTGTTTTTTGCCTGAACTGTTTCTTTTGTGATTACAGTCAGCGGGATGCCCCAGTTTTGTGTAAGTCTCCTTCATAGCTTTTGACTTATTGGGCTTTTATTTTGAGAGACAGTGACTGCCTGTCCTTACGATTATACAGAACCATCACCGTCTTTTGTCTCGGAAGGACTTCTTTGATGCCATTCATTGTGCACCTGGATCAACTGAGAAAACTACCCTGCCCCAGGTTATAATTAAGGGTTTTAATTTTTGTGAAGAGAAAAATTCCAACTTCTTTGGTTCAAAGGGGGTTGAATAGGGATTATCTTCCTTATAACTCCACTGTTTAGGATTTGAAACAATGCCTGTACCTCATCAGCAGGGTCCGTTCAAAAGCATACTGTAAAGATCGTGGTATCGTCTTCGTCATCCTCCCTCAAGAGGCTTAGAATTTTTCAATCGAGAGTTTGGACATCACAAAAATGAAAGCAATTTGAATATAGTGAATATGAATGGATTGATTCAAAACAGACATATGCGATGCATTAATGAAATAAAAAGTTTTCCATGACAATGATTGTTTGAATAAGCAAAGAAAAATACAACTTCAAAATTCAAATGAACAAAAGTCTCTCGATCCTAGCCATGTTTTGGCAAAGGAGCAGTGATCACATTGGGAGTCTCGGAAGCTTCGAACTCGACCTCCTTTGCATCGATTAGGTCCTGAACCTTGTTCCTCAAAGTCCAACAATCATCAGTAGCATGCCCCGGGCTGTCAGAATGATAAGCGCAGCGGGCGTTGGGGTTATACCTTGAAGGTGTAGTGTTTGGATTCTTAGGAGGGTCCCTTAGAGTTACCAAATTGGTCTTCAACAACTATGGCAATATCTGGGACAAGGTCATGCTGAGGGGAGTGAATTGCCTCCTAGGTCTCTCTTCCCTTTGTTGGTTGCGATGTTGAGGAGCACTGGCCGGTTTTGAAATAACTATCGCGTTGACATCTTGGCGGTGTTCGGACCCATTCTGTCTTCTTGAACCATAGACAACACTGGATTCTTTCTTGAATGGTTTTTTCTCAGTGTTCGAGGAGTCGCCCTTCTGTATTTTCCCAGACTTGATACCAGCTTCTATTCTCTCACCAGTCAGAATGAGGTCTGTAAACCCAGCTGAAGAATTTCCAATCAAATGGTTGAAGAACGGACCAGACAGGGTCCCCAAGAACATATCCACAAGTTCGCGATCAGTTAAAGGTGGCTGCACCCTTCCGGCAAGGTCTCTCCACTTTTGAGCATAGTCCTTAAAGCCTTCGCCTGTACCCATAGACATCCCCTGAAGCTGAGTGCGCGTGGGAGCAAGGTCGGCATTATACTGGTATTGCTTGTAAAAGGCAGCAGCAAGGTCCTCCCAGTTGCGGATGTTGGCTCCTTCCAACTGATAGAACCACTCGAGTTGAGTCCCTGACAGACTGTCCTGAAAGAAGTGAACCCACAAATTCTTGTCAGCCATGTAGGGTTGGATCTTCCTTACGTATGAACGAAGGTGCAACTTAGGACAGGAAGCTCTGTCATACTTTGCAAAGGCAGGTGCCTTGAACTTATGTGGGATCACCACTCCAGAGGATAAGCCTAGGTCTCCAAAGTCCAACCCGGGCACCTGTTGAATCTCCATAGCACTTAAGCGGTCCTCCAACTGCTTGTACCTATCCTCAGCAGGAGGGTACCGTTCATCATTATAATCCGTCTCGTTGTCGGAGACCACGGGACTAGGAACCCTTCTCTCTTGGGGACTGCCCTTCCCTACAGATGGGGTAGTCAGCTCAACCTCATTCTGCAGTGCATTCTCAAACCTGCGTCCAACGTTGAACAAGATGGTCCTCTTCTTCTTCTTCTTCCTCTCCTTCAGAATCAAAGTTTTCAAATCCTGTTGACCCTGGGCTAGGCTCATAACCAACTCTTGGAATTGGGCATTCTGGGCCTGAAGGGCCTTGATAGCTTGTTCAGTGGAAGGTTCAGTAGACATGATGACTGCTGAAATAAACAACGAAGAAGGTAAGTGACCTGTAAAAAGGGTACCTGTAATGCAATGATATGTATGATATATGTATGCAATGTTTTCAAGGATCTCGCGGGGTAAACGAGAAAATTGTTAGAATTTGAATTTTATAGCTTGATTGAAGGAACTTCATGTTGTTGAGAGTCCTTCTTCAAGAGTCAAAGCTCACCATATCGAGTGGGTCATAGCCCCTGACTCAAGTTATCGTGTTTTGATCCCCAAACAACCTTGGCTAGAGGAAAATAAATCCCCTTTGCCCCATGCTAGACATTTGGTTCATCATGACCTGCATCACAAACCCTTGAGATCCTTGAAATGGTTAAGGAAATGCTATGGTATGATGTTATGATGCGTATGATGTTATGTACATGGATGCAAAGGTGTGAGGTGTAAGTAAGCCCTGTAATAAGTCCAGATTAAGGACTGTAAACAAAACCTGGAAGGAACTCATGTTGTCAGATAACAAGAATGTGCAAGTAGTTCAGATTTGAAGGCACACAAGTCACACAAAAGAGCCCTTAGATTTCAGGCTGGCATGAAGTTTGGGTACTACCCTCTTTCAGTTTCAGTTGGTTAAGACCTGTCCTAGAAAATAGTAACCGAGTTCTAGAGGATCTCAATATCACTGACTACCCTCAATCGGTCATAACTCCAGCTTCGCAATCTTTTCTTGCGGCCGGAACCATCGCGAGAGTTTAGCCTCAATGAGTGTAGCATACTGCTACTGTTCTATGGCCAAGTTGGGTCAATTTAAGGTTCTAAGGTCGTTTTGTGCTTAATGACTCCTCAGAAGACCCATATTCTCCTTGTTCCAACCCAAGGGATATCGGTACAGACCAAGGTGTCACACTAACGTAGCCACTGCTTCACCCGTGTCGGTCTATGCCGGACAGGTCCCTCACAGTTTATATCTACCTAAAGGGTATTCCCCAGATCCGGGTTAGGATCTATGAAACTCCGATGCAAGCCCACAATATTTAAAGCAAACAAGGCATACAATTGAAAACATAGAATGATATAATCCTAAGGTACACCTCACTTATAAAATTATCCCCAGCAGAGTCGCCAGTTCTGTGATCGGTGGAAATAGAACTGACTGTTTTTTAATGCTGGTTTGCAAAATGTCGCGGTAAGCAAGAGTCGCCACCGTCTTTTATTTTCTCCAACAAGGAAAGGACAAAAGCACAGCAAAATTCCTTTTCGAGATGTTTCTCGGTTCGGGAGGTAGATTATAGAAAGGGAAGGTGTTAGCACCCTTTCTATCTGTGGTTATCCACGGGCTCTTAGGTACTTGCTCACTATGTTTTCAAAAATGTTTGCTTTTCTTGTGTTTGTGGTTTTGAAAAGAGTTTAGTTTGAAAAACTTCTAGGTAACTCTTGTATCAGTCCTCAAGAGTGTATGAAGTATTTGTTTGAAAACTTTTGTTTGAAAGTGTAGGTGCGAAAAGTATTTTTGTTGTTTTGAAAGAGCAAGTACCCAGGAGAAATCTACCTACTCAAAAGAAATTAAGCTGTGTAAATGTCCTTGAGACAGTACTATCCCACTATTGAGAAGTAGGCAGCACCGTCGTTAGAGTTATTCGGGTCAATTCGATTATAGGGACATATGTGGTCACCAAAGCAATAGTAGGACGCCTTAGCGGTAACCCTAATGTCCTAGATCCTTTTTTATCCGAGGCAACCATTTCGAGGCAACTGGATCTTTTAGACAGGAGGGCGACCTCTAAAACGTCCTGCCCCATGACTGCTTTATTGAAGGAAACCAAAGTTGGCGTACCTTAGAGGTGTATATGTGCAATTGTGTTATGTTTCAGTTATTTTTTGTCTTTTTATTAAGTTAGCTATCGTTTGGTTTCAGTCTTTGTCATACATGTCTAGTTACTAGCAGTTAATATGAAAAGCAGTAAAAAGAAAATGCAGAAAATAGAGGTCCTACGCTATTACAATGCTTCGGGGAGGGGATTTACATTATACAAGGATAATGGGAAATAAAGCAGTAAATATCCTAATTTATCTATTACATCCAGTGAACAGATACAATAATAGTAAAATATTGAATTAAATAAACACGCGCAAAGTAAAAGAAAATATTTTTGTTGTTTTTGGTATAAAAGAAAACAAGGCCAAAATGTCTTTAATTTTAATTTTAAGGAAACAATGTTAAAATAATTAATTTATTTATTTACAAAATTAATTTAATTGGAAAAACAACTAGCCTAATATTTTTTGTGATTTTGGTTTTAATGTAAAATAAAAAGAAGTCAATGAAAACAAAAATAAAAGGCAAAAGGCATCCTTCGATCAAAAGGGAAAAGAGGAGTTTCGATCCGGGGAGAGATATGGCCTTTTCGATTCAGAAGAAATGCCTTCTTCCGATTTGGCTAATGAGTAGGCGTGAATAGCCTTCGATCCAGGGAAGGGGATTGTCTTTCGATCCCGGAGGTTATGGCTTTCGATCCAGGAAGGAGATACCTCTTTCGATCCATCAGGCTAATGGGAAGCTTCGATCAGGGAAGATGCCCCCCTTCGGTCTAAGATGCTATACCTGCAAAAGTATGTTAGAGAAATACAATGCAGGACCTGGGTATCGAAACCCAGGACCTTTGATCTTGCACTTGTTGAGACTTATCAGGCTATGTCTGCAGTAAACGTTAGCAAACGAAGAACATGACCTGGATGCCAAACCCAGGCCCTTTGATCCTGTCTAGGATAGAAAATTGAAGGTAACAACAAGTATGGATGTGTTATGCAAATACGAGGTTGGATAATTTAACCTTTCTTACCAATAGATTGAAACTTCTATTTGGGAACTTCCTGGGTATAGGCACTTTTAATCCGGGGTTTCTGGGCTTGGCTACCTTTGTTGAGGGGTGGCTTTTTCTTGGAAAATTCTAGAAATCTTTGATGAATTTTGTGGGAAGCCTCTCTCCAATCTATTTTTTCCGTCCCCCCCCCTTTTGCAACACTTGTGATCTCTTTATATAGAGGGGGTAGAGGGGACAAGAAGGCAAAGGTTTAAACAACCTTGATTGTGTTTGAAAGCCATGAATAGGAATTTGTAACGTTGGCCAAACACATGGGATCTTGTCTCCCTTTTTTGAATTTTGAATGATATGTAACCGGCCTTTGAGTGCCCTCTTTCGAATGGGATGATGGCCTCCTTCGAATGGCTCTTATGAAGCTCCTTCGAATGGCTCTTTTCATGTTGTGATCGGTGGAAATAGAACTGACTGTTTTTTAATGCTGGTTCGCGAAATGTCGCGGTAAGCAAGAGTCGCCACCGTCTTTTATTTTCTCCAACAAGGAAAGGACAAAAGCACAGCAAAATTCCTTTTCGAGATGTTTCTCGGTTCAGGAGGTAGATTATAGAAAGGGAAGGTGTTAGCACCCTTTCTATCCGTGGTTATCCACGGGCTCTTAGGTACTTGCTCACTATGTTTTCAAAAATGTTTGCTTTTCTTGTGTTTATGGTTTTGAAAAGAGTTTAGTTTGAAAAACTTCTAGGTAACTCTTGTATCAGTCCTCAAGAGTGTATGAAGTATTTGTTTGAAAACTTTTGTTTGAAATTGTAGGTGCGAAAAGTATTTTTGTTGTTTTGAAAGAGCAAGTACCCAGGAGAAATCTACCTACTCAAAAGAAATTAAGCTGTGTAAATGTCCTTGAGACAGTACTATCTCACTATTGAGAAGTAGGCAGCACCGTCGTTGGAGTTATTCGGGTCAATTCGATTATAGGGACATATGTGGTCACCAAAGCAATAGTAGGACGCCTTAGCGGTAACCCTAATGTCCTAGATCCTTTTTTATCTGAGGCAAACGTTTCGAGGCAACTGGATCTTTTAGACAGGAGGGCGACCTCTAAAACACCCTATACTTAATGACCACGTCGAGGCAACCAAGTGAGGCGTACCCTAGGAGTGGCATGTGCATGTGTGTCAGGTTTCATGTTAAGATTATCTTTGCACAAGTATTATGGTGAGCTACGAGTTGGTTTTATTTTTCAGGCAAGTCTTGCATGCATAATTAACAGTTAATAATTGCGGAAAATAAATTGCGGAAAGTGAATCTACGCTATTACAAGGCGTCGTGTATTTACATCGCCAAAAACATAACCCTTGAAAAGATAAATGCGAGAAAATAAATAAAGCGATAAAAGTCCTAATTACGCTATTACACCCTCAGAGCAATTACATAAATATGATCAAAATAAAATGCGCGCGAGAGAGATTGAATTGGAAAAGTCCTTTGGGTTTTGACCCTTTTTGAGAAAAGAATGGAATTTTGGTCCTTTTGCACTTAATTAATATTAAACCTAATTCTAATTTATTAAATAAAAGAAATGTTTTTTTTAAGTTTTTTATGTTTTCATGAAAATAAAATAAAATAAAATAAAGTCAAAAGTTAGTAAAAACCCTAATTCTAAATTTATTTTATTTATTATGAAAAAGTCAAAATTAAACCTAATTAAACTAAATTACTTTGTTAGTATTTATTTACAAAAATAATAAATTAATAGTGAAATTAATAAAAATAAATAATAATAATAAACATATTAGTTTTCTGATTTTTATTGTGAAAAAATTAATTAATGTGTGAGTTAATTAAATAATAATAATAATAGTTATTAAAATTAAATAGGAAAATATAAAAGAAAGAAAAAATAATAAACCAGGGGGGTGTGTTGGCCCATTAGGAGGTTAATCTGGAATTTCTGGCCCATTTGTTTCACAAGCCTGTTTGACTTTGGTAATTGTCCAGGACATTGGTTGACTGGGAGTACCATGGTCTTCCAATCATGGCCATTGGATTGATGCTTAAGGCCACTTGGCGCGTTGGTAAGTGAGGCACATGGTGAATCACGCTGGGAAGTCTGCATGCAATTATGTTAGAAAAAACAATATAAGCGTTTTGGGTGGACCTGGGATTCGAACCCAGGTCCCAATGATTCTTGGACAACGCACTATCCACTAAGCCATCTACACGCCTTTGTTAATATACTAACAAACAATTATAATATTAAGAAACAATTAATATGCTGGACAAACAAATAAACGCGCGCCTTTTTTGAATGCTCCAATAGCACATCACCACGTATTCATCTTCTTCGCTATGCCTGTAAAAAAAACAAATAGATAGCGGGGGTTTTTAACCCCCACAAAACATGATGAGGAAAAATAGCGAATAGCCCTACAGGCTATATAAATATGCCGCGATAGTAGCTTTGTGTTCGTCTGGCCTTGACGATTCCAACCATATGCATTAGGGGTCTCAATTTTTCCTATATTGTAAAGCCCCAATTTGGAAGCTCAAGAACCCTAGAATTCATCAATGGTGTTTTTCAATTCTGTGCATTATAATCCAATTAACCAATACCATTAGCTTTATATGGACTCAAGCAACACAAAACAATGATTAAAACGTGTTAATTATGCATGAAATATGAGTTTCGATTATGAGAAAAATATGCAAACCATGGGTCTGTTTAGAGTGATTTCTTGAGTTTTAATGCTTGGTTTTGATTGTAAATCACTCATGACCCTTCCAACAACGTGTTTGAATCAATATCAGACCTTGAATTGGCTTGGAACACAAGAATCAGTTTTGACTTTTCTTTGAATTTTCTCAATATGCTTATGGCTTTGTTTGCAGCAATCTCACATCTGCATGAGTAGGGTTCACTTGTGTACTTATAGTATAATAGAATTAGGTCACAATCTTGCAAAGAAATCCATGGAATTGATGTTTCAATATTTGATTGAAAATCAAATATTTTTGAATCTTTTTGATTGGAAAAACTTGCTAAATTTGGAGATTTTTGTCCCTTTGATTTGCACACGAAATTCTCAGTATATCTTGACCACATTTGCTTCACCAAAAGATTGAAAAATCAAATCTTTATATTTCCTACAATTTAAATTAATTAAATGAATTAAAATTGATTAAAAATCTAATTAATTAATAAAAAAAATAAGAAAATAAACTCAAATAATCTTAATGGGTCGTGCATAGGCCATGAATGAAGTTTCAAGAAGAAATTTGAGGCCCATTAGCAAAAACAAGATGTTTTGAGCAAAGTTGACTTTTACAAATTCATGAAAACTTCCCAACTTCTCCAATGCATATCTTGATCAACTTTGATCATATGAACATGTTCTTGGACATTTTGAAAAGGTCTTGAAGTCCTCTAACCAATGCCTTTGGTCTCATGTCATTTGGATTTACCAATCTCAAGTTATGGTCTTTGACTTAAAGTGCATTTTTGTTGACTTTTGAAATTGACCTATAATGTAGAAATTGATAACTTTTTATAAGAGCATTTCTTGGACTTGGAGTGTGAAGATGAGTTGTAGGAAATGTCATCCCCTTCAAAATGAGCATTGGATGGGATTTTTCTGATGAACCATGAAAACGTTATGCCTTGGTCAAGATACAATTGACTTTTCTACTGTCCAAAAATAGTAACTTTTTGCATCTTGATGATTTTTGAGCCATCGTTGTGGAATCATGATCAAGACTTGATCAAATGATGATTGTGTACTCAAAATAAGACGTTGACAAAAAATTATGACTTTTGATTGTGAAATGACCATTTTGCCCCTGCAGTTGACTGTGGATCAAATGAAGCTTTTGACTGTGGAATTTGGCACTGTGAGCCTTGAGACTTGACATGTAGATGCTTGAGGATGCATGTAGGCTTAAGAGGCTTGATTGAACCATTGAAAACCCCAAATTCCTTGAAGGAACCAAAACCCTAATTTTGACTGGCTTAGGAGGTATCTGGACTGTGCAATCCTTGAGCAAACCTTGAACCATTTGAAGATGATTCTTGATAAATCTTGAAGAATATGGGAGGGAAAATTTTGGGGTACAACACATGTTCTTCAAATGGAACCTTTGAATGCTCTTCTAATTGACCCTTTGAATGGTTCTTATAAAGAACCTTTGGAATGCCAATCGAAGGCCTTGTTAAAATATCAATCGAAGGACACTAATATCATTCCAATAGAAAGGTACTTGTTAAAATGTCAATCGAGAGACCTTGTTAACAGGGCAGTCGAAGGACCTCTGTCCATGCCAATCGAAGGGCGCTATGTAGATGCCAATCGAAAGGTAATTTGGAGATGCTAACCGAAAGGCATTTTGGAGATGCCAATTGAAAGGCATTTTGGAGATGCCAATCGAAAGGCATTTTGGAGATGCCAATTGAAAGACATTCAGAATGCCAATCGAAGGCCTTGACACAATGCCAATCGAAAGGCTTGTCATGGGGCCAATCGAAAGGTTCTTAAACACCACTTAAAAATTTGCTTTTTTTCTTAGGCAAGGGTTTGTGACCAACCATGTAGGGGAAGACCTTGGAATATATGAGAGGGAAATTTTTGGGGTACAACAGTTGCCCCTGTTCTATCTTCTTAAACATGAGGATGTAGATTGGCTTGTCTGCCTTTCGTGATATAAAAGTGGAAGATGATTGAACACTAGAGTGCCCAGAAATTTGCACTCGTCTAAAGTGATACTGTTGGTGAATAATATTAGGAATGGGCTTACAGATGCCATTTGGAAAAGGTGACAGGAGACTGTCGGAGATGGGCTTAAAGATTCCATCTAGATGAATGTCGATTTCATGGGATATTCCTTTGTGGGAATTTATGATCTTGCTGTTAGAGAGAACTCCAATGAGGAATGTTGATCTCTGTCTTGGAATAGAGTTTTAGGAGCTTCAGTTGTCCGTTACTCTATTGGGTAGTCATCACTTGATTGAAGAGACATAAGTGAACTGTTATCTGGTCAGAATCCAGGCTTTATAGTGTCTTGCTGAGGATGATAAGGCTAACTATTATCTGGTCGTGCTCCAAGCTTCACAACAACTTACTGGGGAAATGAGATTAAATTGTTATCTGGTCGTACCCAGGATTTGCAGTTTGAAGAAATTAAGTGTTATTTGGTCCGATCCAGGCTTCAACTTGAATCTGAGATGTACCATTATCTGGTCGTATCCAGGCTTCAGTGATTTGAAGAAATTAAGCTGTTATCTGGTTGGGTCTAGGCTTCAATTTGAATTTGAGGTGTATCGTTATCTGGTCGTATCTAGGCTTCGGTAATTTGAAGAAATTAAGCTGTTAACTGGTCGGGTCCAGGCTTTAACTTGAATCTGAGGTGTACCGTTATCTTGTCGTATCCAGGCTTCGGTAATTTGAAGAAATTAAGCTGTTATCTGGTCGGATCCAGGCTTCAACTTGAATCTGAGGTATACTACTATCCGGTTGAATCTAGGCTTTATAGTAACTGACAGAGTAAACTGCTATCTGGTCGGATTCCAGGCTTCACAGTGCATGAAGAAGTTAACTGTTATCTGGTCGAAACCCAGGCTTCACAGTGTCTTTGAAGACACGAACTACTATTTGGTCGGAATCCAGGCTTCGCAACACTTTATACTGTTATCTGGTCGACATCCAGGCTTCACAGTGTCTTGAAGTGTTAATTGACTATTATCCGGTCGGGTTCTGGGCTTCATAGTAACAGACTGTTATCTGGTCGGGATCTAGGCTTCGCAGCACTTTATACTGTTATCTGGTTGAATCCATGCTTCACAGCATCTTGAAGAAGTGAACTACTATCTGGTCGGATTCCAGGCTTCGTAGCACTTTATACTGTTATCTGATCGACATCCAGGCATCACAGTGTCTTGAAGTGTTAATTGACTATTATCTGGTCGGGTTCCGGGCTTCATAATAACTGGTCAGATTCTAGGCTTCACAACACCTTTTACTGTTATCTGGTCGAAACCCAGGATTCACAGCGTCTTCAATTGGAATGGAAATCAGAGAGATCTTAGTGTCGATCTTACTGAACCGGAGAAGGTCTTGGGAGGACATCTTTATGAGGAAATTACTGAAATAGTCCTTCATCCGATGTAGTGTTGTACCCCAAAATTTTCCCTCTCACTTGTCAAGAATTTGCTCACAAGATCTCCTTGGGCTCAAGACTGCACTAGGGTTTGATCAGCTCAAGACACCTCCTTAGGCCCTGATGACCAAAATTAGGGTTTGAGTTTGCACAAGGATTTTTGAGCTATCAATGCTTCATATGACTTTCATGGACCATTATGGACCCCAAGATTACTCATGTCAAGTTTTAAGACTTGGATCACACTTTTGATCAGTCAATTGAACATTTGACCTAAAAATCAGCTATATTGGGGGGAAAGTCAACGATGGAAAATTTACAGTCAAACCTCATAATTTTTTATCCACATCAACATTTTTAACTCATATTAACCATTTGATCAAGTTTGGACCACAACTCCTCAAGAAATTTGATCAAATCTCCAAAAGGGCAAAATGGTCAAAATTAGGGTTTTGACTGGGAAAGGCCAATTTGTGATTTTTAACCTAGAAATTGGTTTAAGGCATGATCTCAAGAGTCCAATTGCACCATTTTTACCTAACTACATGGTTCAAAACATTGCAAGTCCATTGGATTTGCAAATGAATTTTGCAGTCAACTGATCAAAAGTCAACTGTATACTGAAAAGTCAAACCTTGACTTTTTGGTCAAATTCAAGTGCCAAAGATCATAATTCATCAAAACATGTCAAAATATGAAACTTATTCATCAAGAAATATAAAAGTCAAGATTTCATTTTGAAAAGCCAAAATTTCTAAACTTAGCCAAATTTATCCATGTTTTTTTCATAACCTTGAGCCAAATTTTCACCATGATGCAAGATGATTCAAGAGAAACTTCCAACATGAAAGTTGTAGATCTCCAAGATTTATATAACTTTGATTCACACAACTTCTCCCAAAACTGCTTGGATCTCAAGTTATAATTTCAAGAACATAGGGTCATGAAACTAAACACTTAGTGAAATTTTGCCCTAATTTGGTCAGGATTTTGACCTAACTTCATGGAACTTTTTCATATAGTTCCAAGGGGAATATTCAAAATAAATTCAAAGATGGATTGTAGAGAACATTGCAAGCTTTCCAAAATATCCAAGAACTCCTTAAGATCATTCTTGAGTAGGGAGAATCGAAGAGATGAAGTTGGTGTTTTGTCACTTGAATTATAGGTCATTTTCATGATGAACATAAGTGCAATTTCAATGCTAGGCTTCATAATATTGCTTTGCGGGCCTCTTAACTTGTGTATCTAACCATAATTAATTAATTACACAAAATTTTGAGCTTTAATCCAAGTGGTTTAAGCTTTATCCAATCCACATTTGCATTAATGGTACAAAGTGAACACTTCCATTTTAGAAAAGCAAGCTTTTGTGTAAAGTCAATTCTTGAGCCTCTAACTTGTTCCCTCTGATAACACTCTATCCACAAAGTTAGAAGCAAGCTTGTTTAAAGCATAACCACTCTATCTTAGCAAGTACACCATGCTTGGAAACTTGAAATTCTCAAAAATCACATGTTGTGCATAAACTTGTGATTTTGAATTCTGATCAACAATAAGTCTCCAAACTTATTGCTTATAAATAGAGGCACTATTTGTAAGCTAGAATACGAGCTTGAGCACCCTGAATTACACCAAAACTCTCTCAAATCAGAAATTGCCCAAAAACTCCATTGTTGTACAGTTTCTGACCTTGAACCTCAAACTCACATTTCCCTCGTGCGTTTCTTGGCCTTTTAGTTTCTAAAGCTTCCTTGCATCAAGGGTAACTCATCCATGAACCTGTTTCACTTCTATAACACCATTTACCCTGTCTTCCATAACCAAAAATAGAGCATCACAGTTGGACTTCTCCAGACCATTCCATCCACCCTCAACTCAAGCCAGCCATTGCATTAGCTTCCTAGAGGTCCAAGGAAGCTAACCTGATCATCAGCACTGCCTGAAACAAGCTCAAATACATTTCACGATTTCCAGTTTGGAGGTATTTTTCTTGAACTTCTATCTCATTACTTAGGCATTATTAGGCTTGCATTTGTGAAGATAAAATGTAGACATCATTTCCCTGAAGTTGTACATGTCCATAGATTTCATTTATTTTGATTGAGCTAGGAGAAATTTGAGTTTGAACTTTCTGAAATATTTAGATCAGAATTTGGTACTTTTAAAAATTCTCATTCATTTTTTATTTACAGTTTATGTTATTTATATGGTTGGATTCGTGTGACAAAATAGAGCAATTTTCATGTTTACATTTTTGCAAATGGTTGAGAAATGAGCAAGTTACAGATCCTTTGGCTGGAGGTTGAAGATGAAGTACAGTCAGGGCGTGTTTTGTGTTATGTATTTATCATTTCATACAAGTTAACATATGTATAGTCACCCTAGTGGTAAAGGGCGCGCCTGTTCACCCCATGGTCCTGGGTTCAAGCCCCAACGTGACCATTTTGTTATTTTTACATTTTTCTGACTCTTTTTAGTTCTTTTTTGGCAGCATTTGGGCTCTTCATTGGGCTTAGTTTATTTTTGCTCATGATACTCTTTTGTTTACTAATGAACCCCCCTGACTTTTTATTTATTTTATTTTTATTTTATTTTTCTTTTTATTTATTATTAATATTAATATTAATATTTATTTTATTGACAAAAAAAAAGATAAATAAGATATTTTTATTTATACTATATACATTTATTTTATTTTCTAGACTAAAACATCGAAAATATTTTTGTTACAAACTTAACTTTTTTTAATTAAATAGATTTAGGCTTATTTTATTTTCTTAAAATAAACATAGAATTTATACTTTTCCTAATTTAATTAATTTTCATACTATTTAGTTTAACGTTAAAATCTTCTTCATAAAACTTAAAAATATTTTCTCTTTTAAATTAAATTAGTTTTTTTTTATTAAAATTTTTTTTTAGTTCATTAGGTTAAAAAATAAAAACTTTTTTTAACAAGGACAAAACCAAATAAAATCCATTCTTTTTTTATTCATTACTTTATACATTATTCTTTTTCATATTTTGTACATTTATTTATTCAATTCAATATGGTTGTAATAGATTAATTAGGGTTTAATTTCTTGCAATCCCCATTTATACTTTGTACACCCCCTTCCTACAAATCATGTAATAGCTTAGTATTCTTATTTTCCGCAATTTAAATGCTTTATATTCACATGCTAGTAAATAGGACTTGTATGGAAAGAATAAAATCAATCAAATAGAAAACCCTAATTCAAGACAAAAACAAGCATGAAAACTATACAATTGCACACAAGCACTCCTAGGGTAAAATCCACTTGGTTGCCTTATAAAATGGCCATATTACGCATGTGAGGTATCTTAGCAAAAACAAACGAATACAAGATCATAGTCTCTCGATGACGCTATCTAAGTTGCCTTACAAATGACCTTAGTCCCTAAAAGAGAATGCTAAGATGCCTTGCAACATTGCTAATCATGGTTATACAATGACCCACGCCCGTCTCGTTTATATCCAAAGATGGGGTTACTTACCAAATCAATGGTAAGATAACAATGTCAAAGGAAAAGGAAATATACAAGAAAGACTTTTGAGTAGGTATGATGCTCCTAATTACTTGCTCAATTTCAAACAAACATCCTTGCTATTTTCAAAACAAACACCTACACATTTCAAAACATCTTACAAACTTGAAAACATTTTCTAAAGATCAACATCTTTGTATACATTCTTACGAACAAGAATCATTACAAAGATTGCGTAAATAATGACTTCTTTACAAAATACTTTGAAAAACCACACAAAGCACATTTTTCAAACAAAAGCAAGTGATCTAGCAAGTAACTAAGAGCCCATGGAAAACCATGGATGAAAAGGGTGCTAATACCTTCCCTTTTCATAATCTACCCCCCGAATTAAAGAAATAATCTCAAAGATCTTTCCTGTGCTTTTTCACCTTTCCTGTTGGATAAAAGAAAAGTTGATGGCGACTCTTGCTAACCGCAACATTTGCGATCAAACGCAAAACCTTTAAGTCAGTTCTCCCACCGTATCACAGAACTGGCGACTCTATTAGGGAAGTATTCTAAAAGTGGGGTTACCTTAGGGATAGAACACATTTATTTGCTTACATTGTTTGACTTATATGCTTTACATTATTGTTCTTTGTTTGGGTTTGAATCCTCTACCCAGATTTGGGATACATTATGGGTAAGTAGAAATACATTGTGGAAACTTTGCGGGGTATATCGACATGGTCTAAGCAATAGCTATGTTAGTGCGACATATTTGTGGGTACCAGTAGTAGCCTTTGAGTTAATCAAAGAGAATACGGGGCCGCTGAGTGATGTCATGAGGCACTAATGAACTTTTAGAACCTTTACTTAACCAACTTGGCCTTTAGGATGTAGTGAGATGACCGACTTTGGTGCAGTCCGAAGTTGGTAGATACTCGATACTACACTCATTGGGGTTTGGTTTCTTGAGATATTTCAGTCGCCATTAATGAGGCTTGAGCTGAAACAATGACCAAGGAAACAATCCAGTGATATTGAGCTCCTTAGAACCCGATTACTATTACTAGGACAAGTTTGAGCCAACTAAACTTCAAGAGGGTACATACCCATAAAACTCCATGCAAGCCTAAACCTAAGGATTTGATTGCTTTGTTTGTATATACGTACTTGTACATAACATCATGAACATCAAGAACATCATATTCATTCACTAACCATTTCAAGGGTTTCTAGGATTTATCTTTGTTCTTGTTTTGTAGGACATGGATTATATTCGCAGGAAAACTATTCAAGTCAATCTTGTAAGGATCCCTCTACAACCTAAGGAGTTAGCTTCAAGGATTCCTGAAAACTCTCCATTCACTGAGAGACATGGTCGCCTACTTAACTTGGTCACCTCCAACACAAATGAGGACATGATGAAGGTGCTCTTTCAATTCTTTGATCCTTTACACCATTGCTTCACATTTCCCGACTATCAACTTGTGCCTACTTTTGAAGAATTCTCCCAACTCTTGAGGATTCCCATTCTCAATCAACTAACTTTCAACGGTATGGAAAGAGACCCAAATCCATAAGAAATTGCTCAAGCCCTACACTTGTGCTCATCTGATGTCACAACTCATTGGGAAACAAAGAGTGGTGTCAAAGTTTCCTAGCAAAGTTCTTGTTTGAGAAAGCCCAAAACTGTTGGAATTATTTGGACCTGCAAGCCTTTGAGGAAATTGTGGCTCTCCTCATCTATGGGATGGTTTTGTTTCCAAATCCTGACCAAGTCATAGATGTGAACGCCGTCAAAATCTTCATGCCACGCAACCCGGTGCCAACATTGCTAGGGGATATCCTACACTCTTTTCACACTCGCACTACGAGGAAAAGAGGCGTCCTTATGTGTTGCACTCCTCTCTTGGCAAGATGGTTTATTTAGCATCTTCCCCAATCTGTACTAAAGAATGAGCAAGGTTCAAGATGGTCACAAAGATTGATGATGCTCAAGCATTCAGACATTCATTGGTGCTCCCAATCCATAGGGAATGTTACTATCATCGACCGTTGTGGAGAGTTCCCTAATGTCCCTTTACTTGGAATTAGAGGAGGTATCACCTACAACCCTTGCTTAGCTTTGAGACAGTTTGGTTACGCCCGAAGGGATGGCCCGCATGAGATGCTGATTCAAGGTTTGGTATTTGACAACAATAACCAAGGTCTTTACCAGAGATTTATCTGAGCTTGGAGGATGTTAAACAAGGTGGATAGCAAGACATTGGGGCACACGAATTCCATCCCTCTTGAGCCTTACCTCAAATGGGTACGAACTCGCGCTCAGAGTCTTATGATGCCCTATCCCTCTGTTCTCCTATTAATTATTGAGCCTGTTACGGAGGGAGATGTTCCATACACTATTCTACATCCTGACATGCCAACATCTCTTGAAGACCTACAAAGAGATTGGATACAGCTCAAAGGGGAGCGAGATACTTTTGAGGCCCAGTTTTATGCTAGTGATAAGAAGAACCTAGAGCTTACCAAGCTACTTCACGAGGAGCGCACTCTCAATGCCTACATCGGGCCAAAGAGGATGCACACTACCTTTTTATCTTAGAGCTTTTGTATTTCCTTATAAGCCCAAGAGGCATTGATGTACTCAAGCTTTAACTTATTAATATAACATGTGTTTACTTTTTGTCTAAAACAAACTTGAATCTTTGAAATCCTTGAAATTATTACATATGCATATACCATTCATCATAACATAAGCAGGTCTTTTGCAACAAGTCTCCTTATCTCTCTACTGTTTATTTCAGTAAGATGGATCTCGAGCAAACAATGAAAGACCTCCAAGCTCAGAATGCACAGTTTCAACAGTTGTTCTTGACCCTAGCTAAAGGACAAGAAGAGTTGAAGACGTTGCTGGCTGAGGAAAAGAAAAATAAGACAAAGAAGGTAACCAGAGTCCTAAACATGGGAAGAAGATTTCATGGGCAGACAAGAAGGACCTTAGACTTTACAACGACATCCAGTGAGAGAGACAATCAAGATGGGAAAGGCAAGGAAACAGTTGACACGTCAGAATCAGAAGAGGAGGAGGAAGAAGAAGACTATTATGAATAACAATACCCTCCAGCTGATGACAAGTATAAACATATCGAAGACCGGTTGAGTGCAATGGAAATCCAAAAGTTCCTGGCTTGGACTTTGAGGAATTGGGTTTAGTGTCGGGGATTGTCATTTCTCCGAAATTCAAAGCACCTATGTTCGCCAAGTATGACAGAGTCTCATGTCCAAAAATGCATCTCCGGTCCTATGTGAGGAAAATCCAACCCCATACCACTAACAAAGACTTATGGGTACACTTCTTCCAAGACAGTCTGTCTGGAACTCAACTTGACTGGTTTTACCAACTAGAAAGAGCCAACATTCACAATTGGGAAGATCTTGCTGCAACCTTCTACAAATAATACCAATACAATGTTGATCTTGCGGCTACCCATACTCAACTTCAGAATATGGCCATGGCTTCAAATGAAGGCTTCAAGGACTATGCGCAAAAATGGAGAGATTTAGCCGAAGAGTTCAACCTCCTCTATCTGAGAGAGAGTTGGTAGACATGTTCTTGGGCACCTTTTCTAGTCCCTTCTGCAATCACTTAATTGGAAGTTCATCAGCAGGTTTTACTGAGTTGATATTGACCGGAGAAAGGGTAGAAGCCGGAATAAAGAATAGAAAGATCCAAAAAGATACATCCTCTTCTGCAGCTGTAAGGAAGCCTTTCATCGAAAAGAAAGAGGTGGTTGATGTATATCTGCAAAGAAACCAAGATAGGGCTGAGCGCCGACCAATGGTGGGGGCTGTCATGATCCCTAAACCTGCGCCTAATCAACAAAGAAACAATCAACCGAGGATGGAAAGACCGGTCAGGCAGTTCACCAGAATTAACATGACCCTATCTTAAGTATTACCGCATCTACTAAGATCTAACTTGGTGAACTTGAAAGAAGCTCCAAAAAACCCCAATACAACCTCTCCTCACTATTATCCCAATGCCCATTGTGCATATCACTCTGAAAGTCATGGCCACGATGCTAATAAATTTTGGGCTCTAAAGAACAAGGTACAAGACCTCCTTGAAGCTAAGGAGATTGAATTCGATGCGCCAGAAAAGCCCAATGTCATTTCTGCCCCTATGCCCAAACACAGCCATAATGCCAACGCCATTGAGAAATATATGTTTGTTGCTTCAGTTGATGAACTTGTGACCTCACTCCTGACTATCAAAAAGAATTTGTTGATTGCCGGTGTTTTCCCAGGTTGTAATGAAAGCTGTCATTTCTGCTTGTCCTCACCCACCAGCTGTCCTTTGTTGAAAACAGGCGTTCAGTGCCTAATAGATAACAAATAAATTTTGTTCGATAAGACTTTTACTCCAACTTTTCCTTATAATGATGTGTCCATCATTACCATATCCGCCAATTCTTCCAGGGTCTCCACCAAAAGACCCGTTAGAATTACATCAGTTCCAAAAGTAGCTCCTTTAATAATCACAATGCCTGGACCAATCCCGTATACCTCAGATAAAACCGTACCATGGAATTATGGAGGGGATTTCTACTACCACGGTATTAAGAAAGATTGGCCAGATGCCGAAGATTCAAGTTCTGAGGAAGTGGATTCCGACGTCAGTAATATTGCAGGGACTAGTAAGATTACCCGAAGTGGTAAGATCTTCTCTCCAAAAATTGCTCCCCCAAAGGCTGTTTCCGGACCGTAATCATTCCTGTTGCTGTTGCCCCTCCGAAGGTTACTGCTAATCCCATAATCATCTCTGTAAGTACTCCTATTGACGAAATTGTTACAATCCCTGTTATCACCCCTACTGATACTCCGGCTTCCGAGTTAACCGAGACTCGAGGAAAATTATTCTGATTGAGCCTGTCCGGACAAAGGCACAATCATTGAATATCCCTGAGACCTCCAGAAAGAGATGGAGGAGATTATAAAGATCGTAAAAAGAAGTGACTACGATGTAGTCGAGAAACTGGGGCAGACCCCATCAAAAATCTCCATGCTGGCTTTATTGCTGTGTTCTGAGGCGCATGCAAAGGCCTTGGTAAAGTTCTTAAAAACCGCCCATGTACCTCAAGAAACATCTTCCGATCAGTTCCAAGACTGCGTAGCCAGCTTGACTGCAGATAATGGTTTAGGTTTTTCAGATGCTGATCTAATGCCAAGGGGAAGGAAGCATAATGAGGCATTGCATGTCTCAGTTGAATGTAGGAGCACGACATTGGCTCATGTGTTAGTTGATATCAGTTCATCCCTGAATGTATTGCCTAAAAAGGCTCTTGATAGGCTTGACTACGAAGGATTGACATTGAAGCAAAGTAATATAGTGGTGAGGGCTTTTGACGGCTAGAAAAGGATGGTACATGGGGAGGTAGACATTCCCATAAAAGTTGGAACACAAACATTTGATTCAACTTTTTATGTAATGGATATTCGCCCCTCATATTCTTGCTTGCTAGGTCAACCGTGGATTCACAATGCCGGTGCCGTTACTTCTACATTGCACCAAATGCTAAAATATCCAATTCAAGGGAAGATTATCACCGTTCATGGAGAGGAAGAGTACATGATTAGCCATCTCAATTCCTTCAGATATGTGGAATTAGATGGTGAATATATTGAAACTCTATTTCAACACTTTGAAGAAGTCCCCCAAGATGTGGCAGTGACCAAGGCTGTGTCTCAGGTTCCCAAGATTACAAGGCCTCCACTCCGGATGTCATCTCTGAAGGATGCCAAAGCAGTGGTAGAAGAAGGTGGGTGAACTATCTAGGGACAACTCCCATATATCCCATATAAGTCTGACAAATTTGGCCTGGTGTGATACGGTGGCCAGAACCGGGACGTTTTAGGAAAATACTGGTTTACATTTTGCGTTTGTGTTTGCAAAATGTCGCGGTAAGCAAGAGTCGCCACCGACTTTGATTTTATCCAACTGGTAAGGACAAAAGCCCAAAAAATTCCTTTTTCGAGATTTTGAGTACGGGGGGTAGATTATAGAAAGGGAAGGTATTAACACCCTTTCTATCCGTGGTTTTCCATGGGCTCTTAGGTACTTGCTCATCTTTTAAAAAATGTTTTCTTTGTGTTTGTGCACTTTGAAAAGTTTTTGTTTTGACTTCGATTTAACTCTTGCTTCTGTCTTCAAGAGTGTAATGAAGCGTTTTTGAAAACTTTGTTTGTAAAAGAGTGTAAGTGTGAAAAAGATTTGTTTGGATTGAGCAAGTACTTAAGAACTAATCTACCTACTCGAAAAAAGAATCGTTTAATGCTTGTTTCCTTTTAGACAATGCTATCCCAATATTAGTGAGTAGGTAGCACCGTCGTTGGAGTTTTGAGGGTCAATTCGAAAGGTACGTACGGTCACTAAAGCAATGTTAGGACGTCTTAGTAATAACCCTAATGTCTTAGATCAATTTATTCAGAACAACAATTCCGAGGCAACCATTCCGAGACAACTTTTCCGAATCGGGACTTTGATCTTTGTTTAGACAAAAGGACGACCACTAAAGCATCCTATACTCAATGATTGTTTACCGAAGGCAACCAAGTGGGAGTGTACCCTAGGAGTGCACACGTGCGAGTGATTCAATTTCACTTTATTTATCTTTGCACATTTAAGGTGATCTAACTGGTTTAAAATGAATCATACATTCTTGTCATGCAACCTAATATCATCCATCTAACAGTTAATAATTCGCGGAATTTAAAATGCGGGAATTAAACTACTCATTACAAGGCTTCGGGTATTTACATAGGCAAAAACAAACCCTTTATAAATAAAGCGATAAATGAAAATAAAAGTCCTAATTAAACTATTACAAACTGTAGGCAGTTACATCAATATGGATAAAAATAAAGCGCGCGAGGAAAATTAAGATCAACGAGAAATTAGGGGTTTGACCCTTCTAACCTAATTAAAATAAAAATTGTTTTTGTTGTTTTTTAATAAAAGAAATATGTTTTCTAAATTAAATATGCAATTAATCAGTTAATTAAATTAATTAATAAAAATAATTACATGACCTATTTTTGGTTTTTTGTTGTTGTTATTTTTAAGAAAAGAAAGAAAAATTAAATTTGGAATAAAAACCTAATTATTCTAATTATTTTTAATTTATTTACAAAATAATTAGAGTTTTATAAGTTAACACACCTAATTAAATTAATTAATTTTTTAATAAAAAATAAAATCTAGATCTAATTTATGAAAAGTGATATTTTTGATAAAAAGTAATTTAATTGGTTAGTAAAATAAATAAATAAATTAAATGAAATAAATAAAAAAATTGAGATAGAAATTGGGCCAAAGTTTAGTAGCTTTGGGGGTGTGAGAAGCATTTTCTGGGCCCAACAATCTGAAGCCCACATTGACTTTTGTGATCCTATGCTACGCGTTTGACTTGGCTTTTGGTGTTCCCTCCTGGATGGCCATCAGATTTGGCCATCTGGCCACTTGGTAGACTTGATCTTGAGGTAACATGATAGACCCTTGGCTTGTATATGCACTGAATCCTGAAAAGGAAAAATACATGAAATATTTGGAGGACATGGGATTCGAACACAGGTCCTGAGGCAATTTCCACGCTACACTCACCACTACACCACTTTGCATTTGTTGTACGTATAACAAGAAATAAAAATAATATATAAAAAAGCGTGTTAGTGGAGGATGTAAAAAAAATGCGCCAAAGTTTGAATAGGCCAATGGAACGGTGACAACTGGTCATCTTCTTCCTCTCTCTGTGGGTAAAAGTCCCAGACTTTTACCTACGGACGTTTGTCCGTTGCTATAAACAGGGTTCGTTCCCAAATCTTCCATGGGCCATATAAATGACACCTAACGCCATGGTTGGATTCGTCTCATCATTCTGAACATGATGGTACCCTTCATCAAAGCTAATTTTTTCTGCATACAAAAAGCCTAAAACGGAATCCAAAACCCTAACAATGGTGAAATCCACCAAAGGCCATATAAATGCAATTAATCAATACAGGAAGCTTGCATATGTTCCATGGATCAAGAATATGTGGTTAATTCATGCTAATAGTGTCCATATCATGAAATTCGAATTCAAAAAAGAAGAGATGTCGTGATGGACTTACAGTGAGATGTAGGGCCTAGAAACACTTGGTTTCGATTGCTTTCGCTTGCTGGGAATCTCAGGAAGTGATTGAGACGGATAGAAGGCCTTGAGGATGCTTGGAACATTGAATTCGATCTTGCACTTTTTCTTGATTTTTTAAGTTTTTATTCTAGCTCTTGCGCCTGCTTTCTAACCTAGTTTTTCGTCTTCCTTTGTTCTATTTGTACCAAGGAATGCATTAGGGTTGAAAGAATGCATCCAATCTTCCTCCATCAATGTGTTTTATCTTGATTTGATTCACCTTTAAATCTTTCCAAAAATGGCCTAAATCCAATCTTTTTTTCCACCCTAATGCCTTGCACGAGTTTGATTTGATGCTAGTTGTAATTGAAACCTGAAACAAGCACAAAATACTTTGTTTTCAATATTTTGGATTTTACATGATTTGTTTTGATTTAAATTTAATTAATTCAAATAAAAATCAAAATAAATAATAAAACATGATAAGGACAAGTGGAAAGGGCTAGAGCTTGTGGACTATGTTGCCAACTCAAAACAAGTGAAAAAGATTGGGCCCATTTGGCAAAAATTGAAGTTTTAGGCATAGTTGACTTTTGGCAATTTTGCAAAAAGGGTCAACTTCACCAATGCATAAGTTCCTCAATTTTGACTCTTTGGAAATGTTCTTGGACTTTTTAGAAAGCTTGAGATGTCCTATAATCAAACCTTTTGGTATCATCTCAAATTGATATTCCATGCTCAAGTATGAAGCTTTGACAAAAAAGGTGTTTTTGTTGACTTTTCAAAATGACCTATAATGTCCAAATTCATAACTTCTTGTGAGTGCATATTTTGAACTTTCGAGATGAATATGGATTGTAGGGAATTTAATCCTATTCAGAATGAGCTTTTTATGTGTCATTTCTCATAAAGTATGAGAAAGTTATGCTTGGTCAAAGTTGAGTTGACTTTTCCTACAAAACCCTAATTTAGCAACTTTTGAGTCTTGATGAATTATGAGCAATCCTTGATGAATCATGATCAACCCTTGATAAAATGATGAAATATACTTCAAAATTAGGATGTTGACCAAAAATCTTAAAGTTTGACTGTATGTGGGCCACAGTTGACTTTTGCCCTAGCACAGTCGATTTTCAGGCCTTTGAGCAATTGACTGAGCAAATTTCCTCTGTAGGGATTGAAACTTGACATGGATGATATTGAGAAAATATTAGGACAATGTTGAGCATTTGGGATCCCTTGGACTCAAGTATCTTGATGCAACATGAAACCCTAATTTGAGGTAGACTGCCTTAGGAGAGAGCTTGTCTGGCCAACACTTGGACTACCTTGAGCAACTTGAGTATCATTCTTGAAATGTTTTGAGATATATGGGAGGGAAAATTTTGGGGGAAACAGATGCCCTTGTTAAATCTTCTTAAACCTGAGGATGTAGATTGGCTTTCGTGCCTTTTGTGGTCCGAAGGTATAAGATGATTGAACACTAGAGTGCCCAGAAATTTGCACTCGCATGAAGTGGTGTTCGTCTTGCAATATCGAGAATGGGCTTATAGATTCCATCTGGAAATTGCTGACGGGATATGGGCTTAAAGATGCCATCTGAAAGAGTGTCGATCGCATAAGAGATTCCTTAGCGAGAGCTTGTATACCTGTCGTTGAGGAAGATTCTGCTGGGGAAGGCTGATCTCTATCGAGAGAGGTAGAATTTTAGGAACTTCGGTCATCCGTATTCTTCTGAGGAAACATCTCTGTTGAATTTTAGAACTTCGATCGTCCGTATTCTATCGAGGAAACATCTCTGTTGAATTTTAGGAACTCCAGTCGTCCGTATTCTATCGAGGAAACATCTCTGTTGAATTTTAGGAACTTCGATCGTCCGTATTCGACTGAGGAAACATCTCTGTTGAATTTTAGGAACTTCGGTCGTCCGTATTCTACTGAGGAAACATCTCTGTTGAATTTTAGGAACTTCAGTCATCCGTATTCTACTGAGGAATCATCTCTATTGAATTTTAGGAACTTCGATCGTCCGTATTCGACTGAGGAATCATCTCTGTTGAATTTTAGGAACTTCGGTCGTCTTTATTCTACTGAGGAAACATCTCTGTTGAATTTTAGGAACTTCAGTCGTCCGTATTCCACTGAGGAATCATCTCTGTTGAATTTTAGGAACTTCGGTCATCCGTATTCGACTGAGGAATCATCTCTGTTGAATTTTAGGAACTTCAGTCATCCGTATTCGACTGAGGAATCATCTCTTTTGAATTTTAGAAACTTCGGTCGTCTGTATTCGACTGAGGAAACATCTCTATTGAAGAGGAAAGTTGAATTTTAGGAGCTTCGGTCGTCCGTTATTCAACTGGGGATTAGACTATTATCCAGTCGTACCCGGGCTTTACAACTTGAATTTTGTGAGAATTTGATTGTATCCTTCCTGAAAGGTAAAGGTTAGCTGTATGTAATGCATGATATGTATCAAGCAATGATGTTCTCAAAATAAATGAGATTGTGTTTATATGAGGCGTATATGCATGCGTCATGATGTATGGAAATGTGATGTTTTTAGCTAGGGAAAATAAATCCCGGATTGCTGTTGGAGAAAAGAGTTGAATTCTTCGTTTCCGCTGGGGATAGCGAACGAAGATGTTTGTGAGAATAAACCTGCAGGAGAGGATAACTCCGCTTTGGAATAAACTGACGAGGAAATGACTCTGTGGGGAGGTTATATTCTGCTAGAGGACCTGTTGATTTGGAAGAATAACCTCAGTCGGGGATGAACTATCATTGTTGGCGATGATAAACTCTGTTGGGGATTGAGTTTCTGTTTTTAAAGAGGAATGAACTCCGCTGGGGATGATTTTCTAGTTGCGACTTCACAGGGAATAATCTTTTAGACTCTACTGGGACAGTTTTCCAGAGTCTACTGGGGATAATTTTCCAGTGCTGGTGATAGATAAACTCTGCTTGGGGGAGAATGTTGCCGACTCATTCACGGTTGCGAGTTTCAGCTGGGGAGAATTAACACCACTATCTTTCTCCTACTCTGCGGGTAGTGAATATACCTTTCAATCGTTTTCTCCAACTAGGTATATCCCTATACCTGGTGGATAGAGCAACTGTACAGTCTGGGCATTTCTTATTTGCCTTGTTTCTGATATTACGAGTAATCGTCCTTTGTTTCGCATGTAAATACTTATGAGCCGCAATTATTGTCAAATGCATATATAAAAAAATGAACACTGGACGTTTTTGCAAAACAAAACAGAAAAGGAAAACAATTTGAACTTTCTTTGTGAAAATAAATCATATTTATTTTGAAGTTAGCCTGTAAATAGGCGTTTTTTGTACAAGAGGCTGACGTCCTAGTAAGAGAACTCCGCCAAACAAATAGAATTTATACAATTTGTGAAAAGCAAAGAAAAACAGCTACATGAATAATTCCACTGGGTTCCAACTCTGCTATTGCCCTTATGTCCTCGATCATCTCATCACTTTGCTACTTGGTTGAAGGTAGATCAGATTGTTTGGCACCGTTCGAGCTTGATAGTCGATACCAAAGTCTGGTTGCAAGATGATCCAATGAGACATAATATTACGCTTTGATCCCTAATTTTTTCCTGGACCACTCTATCGGGTTTTCAGTCCAACAGGATACCCTTTTTTGCCCAAGCCGCCTTTTCAGGTTTTCGACTTGCCGGGTGTACATGTTTTTCATTTTCATCCCTTATTTTTGCCCGAACTCTTTTGGTTCGCCCGAAAGCCCTTATTTTTGCCTAGGCCAGTCAACCTAGCGGGTCTTTGATTATGCGTAGTATTTTTTCACTATGTCTGCATTGACGGGGTGAGGAAGGTCGTCACCGTCCATGGTGGTTAGAATCATAGCTCCTCCCGAGAAAATGTTCTTAACCATAAATGGCCCTTCGTACGTAGGGGTCCATTTGCCCATGGGATCACCTTGTGGTAGGATGATGCACTTGATCACCAAATCCGCAACTTGATACTCTTGTCGTCTAACCTTCTTGTTAAATGACTTGATCATCCGTTTTTGATACGTTTGACCATGAAAAATAGCAGTAAGTCTCTTTTTGTCGATTAAGTTCAGCTGATCAAGCTGGGTCTGAATCCAGTCATCTTCGCTTAAACCTGCATCCTTCATAATCCAAAGAGAGGGTATCTGAACTTCGATGGGCAAGAAGGCCTCCATGCCATATACCAAGGAATAGGGTGTTGCCCCTGTTGACGTCTGCGATGAGGTACGGTACCCATGAAGAGCAAACGATAACATCTTGTGCCAATCTTTATATGTCACCGTCATCTTCTGCACAATCTTCTTGATATTCTTATTAGCCGCTTCAACAACCCCATTCATCTTCGGCCAGTAAGGAGAAGAGTTGTGATGCTGTATCTTGAACTGCTTGCAGAGCTCGGTGATCATCGTATTATTGAGATTTGTACCATTATCCATAATGATCCTCTCTGGTACACCATATCTACAGATCAGATTGTGCCGAATAAACCGTGCCACGACGTTCTTGGTTACAGTAGCGAAGGAAGTTGCTTCAACCCACTTTGTAAAGTAGTCAATAGCTACCAGGATGAAAAGATGCCCGTTGGATGCAGTTGGTCTGATCTCACCAATCATATCGATGCCCCACATTGCGAAAGGCCAAGGAGCTGTCAAGACTTTCAGAGGTACTGGAGGTATGTACACCTTATGAGCATAGACTTGGTATTTATGACAGGTTCGAGAATACTGATAACAGTCGGCTTCCATGGTGGACCAATAATATGCTGCCCGTAGGATCTTCTTTGCCATGGTGTGTCCACTGTAATGAGTTCTGAAAGTACCTTCATGTAAATCTACCATAATCCTTTCTGCGTCGTTCTTATCCACACATCGCAGTAAGGTCGAATCATGGTTACGCTTGTAAAGGATACCATTACCGATGAAGAACTTCGCCGCGAACCTCCTCAGAAACTTCTTATCATTAATAAATACACCCTTGGGGTACTCCTGAGCCTCAAGATACCTCTTCACCTCGTGGAACCAGGGTTTATCTGCTACCTCCTCAGTCTCAATGTCATAGCAATGTGCGAGTTCGTCCAACCTCTCAATGGTAATCTGGGGAGCCTCATTGTCCCATCTGACCTTGAACATAGAAGACATCATAGCTAGCACGTCCGCCAACTGATTCTCCTCTCTGGGGAAGTGTTCAAAGGTTATCTCCTCGAAGTGTGGAAGAAACGTCAACACATACTCTTTGTAAGGAATAATATTTGGGTGCTTCGTATCCCACTCGCCTTTGATCTGACTGATCACAAGAGCGGAATCTACGAATACACTTAAGAACTTAATCCTTAGGTCAATAGCTGCTCGTAGACCCATACTGCATGCTTCATACTCCGCCATGTTGTTGGTGCAGTTAAAACATAATCGGGCGGTGAACGGAGTATGACAGCCTTCAGGAGATATCATCATGGCGCCAATGCCATTACCCAAAGCGTTTGAAGTTACATCGAAATACATAGACCATCAGGCTCCCTCCTCAGGTCCTTCATCCGGTCCAGGTGTTTCGCAGTCAGTCACCAACATGATGTTCTCATCCGGAAATTCAAAGTTCATAGACTGGTAATCGTCCACTGCCTGATGTGCCAAATGATATTCCAACACACTTCCCTTGATTGCCTTTTGGGTCGTGTATTAGATGTCATACTCAATCAAGATCATCTGCCATCTTGCTATTCTTCCGGACAAGGCAGGCTTCTCGAATATATACTTGACAGGATCCATCTTTGATATCAATAGGGTAGTGTGAGTCAGCATATACTGTCTCAGCCAGCGAGCAGCCCTTGCCAAAGCGTAGCAAGTTTTCTCAAGCAGTGAGTATTGGGTCTCACAGTCGGTAAACTTTTTGCTAAGGTAGTAAATAACATGCTCTTTTCGGCCAGACTCGTCATGCTGCCCCAACACGCACCCCATCGAATTGTCGAGTACTGTCAAATATAAGATCAAAGGTCTTCCTTCAACTGGAGGCATCAGAATAGGTGGCTCTTGGAGATATTCTTTGATCCTTTCGAAAGCGGCTTGACATTCATCGTTCCATCTTACCACTTGATCTTTCTTCAGTAGCTTGAAGATTGGCTCACAAGTAGCAGTCAGGTGCGAAATGAATCGGGCAATATAATTCAGACGTCCCAAAAAGCCTCTGACTTCTTTTTCAGTTCGGGGAGCTGGCATTTCTTGTATAGCCTTCACCTTCGCAGGATCCACTTGAATACCTTTATCACTAACGATAAAACCCAGCAGCTTACCAGACCTCACCCCAAAAGTGCACTTGTTTGGATTTAACCTCAGCTTGTACAACTTCAACCTGTCAAATAGCTTCTGGAGGTGGTCAAGATGTGCCTCTTCAGTCTGGGATCTTGCAATCATTTCGTCAATGTATACCTCAATCTCATGATGAATCATGTCGTGGAACAAAGCGACCATGGCGCGCTGATATGTTGCCCCAGCATTCTTCAATCCGAACGGCATGACCTTGTAGCAAAAGTTACCCCGTTGAGTAACGAAGGTTGTCTTTTCCATATCCTCGGGAGCCATCTTAATCTGATTGTAACCAGAGAAACCATCCATGAAGTAGAAGACCTTATGCTGTGCAGTGTTGTCAACCAGAACGTCAATATGAGGCAGAGGGAAATCGTCCTTGGGGCTTACCCTGTTCAGATCCCTATAGTCAACACACATTCGAACTTTACCATATTTCTTCGGCACCGGGACCACATTGGCAACCCACTGCGGGTAAGAAGTAACTGCTAGAAAACTGGCATCAAACTGTTTCATAACCTCAGCCTTGATTTTCTCAGACATCTCTGGGCGCATTCGGTGAACTTTCTGTTTCACTGGAGGACAGTCTTCCTTAGTTGGAAAGCGGTGAACCATAATATCGGTATCTAACCCAGGCATATCTTCATAAGACCAAGCAAGGATCTCAACATAGTCATGCAACATCTAAATCAGCCGTTGCTTGACACTAGGCTCCAAATTTGCACCGATCTTGACCTCTTTCTTGTCTACTTCTGTACCCAAATTTACTTTTTCCACTGGCTCTTCATGCGGCTGTATGGCCCTCTCTTCCTGAAGTAACAGTCTAGCAAGTTCCCCAGGCACTTTACAATCATCCTCACCTTCGTCCTCGGCTTGGTTGATCGAACTTTCGAGGTCATAATTGGCAGTAGTAGAGTCGTTATCAGTGGGATCCAGAGTGGATGTAGACCTGTATATATGAGTGTGTGTAAGACAAATAGCTGTTTTGCAAGATAGAAAAGAAAAACAAGGAGCGCGAAATTCATAATGCAAGAAAACGTCCAATGCTTTTATTGATGATATATGGAAAAAACACATAATAAGCCCTCAAACAAAGCCACGATGTCTCGGGCAAGACACCGGGCCGTAAAAGTTTCAAATTGTCTGTTACAAACTCAAAACAAAAGTCTTATTACCGTGTAATAAAATAAATGGGCACGAAGTCCTTTGCTGTCCAATTGCTTAATCCGCCGTCGGTAGTCGGGTAAATCCAGCTGTCAAATTCAAACTCTTCATCATCATCTTCAATTGCATTCACTTCCGGATTAGTGATACGCAGGGGAGGTCTTCCAATCCGCGCACGCCGAACAACCCTTTGAGCTTCTTTTTTAATAACAGCTCGGGCATCCTTAAGGGAAGCCATCTTCATTGGAGGATCTTCAGCAACAATTTCAGTCGATGCCAGAGTCTGGGGGACTTCTTCAAAGTTTTGACACGGGGTTTCAATGAACTCCCCATCCATCTCCACATGCCGAAAAGAGTTAAGGTGGCTCACCATGTACTCCTCTTCTCCTCCAGATGAATGAGACAAATCAACTTCTTGTCTCAACCTGTTCCCAAACCTGTGACCCATATTCAGGAGGACCACCTTCTTCTTCTTCTTCTTCTTCTTCTTCTTCTTCTTGTCCTTCAAGATAAGAGTCTTTAAATCTTGTTGACTCTTGGCCAAGTTCATGAACATCTCCTGGAACTGAGAATTTTGAGCTTTCAGAGCCTTGATGGCATGATCAGTAGGTGTTTCAGAAGACATGATGTGATGAAATAAACAACGAAGAAGATGAGAAACCTGTAACGTTACCTATAATGAGGTGCATGGGAATGGAATGCGTGTGAAATGATTTCAAAGACTTAGGGAGATTCAAATTTGTAAACCAAAATAAAACACACTTTATTAGATTAAAACTTGAAACAAGGTTTAACAAATTCCTTTAATGCGTTACAAAATAAATACTGAAAAGCAAATCTAAACTAGAAATAGTAAAAGACATCAGAATTCCCATGGTCGTTTTCCTTTCGTGCTGACATAATCATTGATTATCCTCTCGTTCTTCAACTGTCTTGTAAGCTTCAGGATCTTCCTCTCCTGCTCATGATACTTCTCTCTGTAGGTATCCCTTTATTCCCTTAACTGGATCTAAGACCTCTTCAATGCCCCAATATCAGTAGGCATATATGGATGGATGACCGTATAAGGAACCCCTTCTTCTTCAGCATGCTCTACAATCACCGGCATAACGACTTCATATGGCATCCCCAGCTTTTGAGCACGGGCTCGAACCTACTGGAGATATGGTTGCATCGGGAGAGAAGTCTTCATTCCTATCTCATGTGGATCAGACCTGTTAACCCTGTCCCAAGCTCGTATAAACCTGCGGCGATGTCCCTCAACATCCCCCTTGAAGTCAAAGAAAATGCTTGTAAGCAGCAGCTCATGAGGACCGTCCCTTCGAGCTTGTCCAAACTGTTGTAAGGCCAAACAAGGATTATAGGTTATTCCTCCTCTAATTCCAAGAAATGGAACATTAGGGTATTCCCCACATCGATCAATGACAGCTACCCTTTCCATATCCTTAATACTCCAAAGGATGTCTGTATGAGCAAGGGACATGATTATGTAAGCCCAACCCATACCTTCCTCATTCTTCAATACATATTTGGGGAGGTGAGAAATAAACCACCTCGCCAGCAGCGGTGCATAACAAATGAGAGTTCCCATTCTATGAATAGTACGGGTATAAATAGCATGTATAATGTCACCTAAGAGAGTAGGCACTGGGTTACGAGACATGAAAATATTGATTACGTTCACATCGACGAAAGAATCAGGATTTGCGAACAGAACCAAGGTGTAGATGAGGAGATCCAGGATGTCTTCAAAAGCTTGAAAGTCTAAGTTGTCCCAGAACTGTTGAGCTTGATCGATCAAGAACTTAGCCAAGAAACCTTTAACCCCACTCTAAATCTCCCAGTTAGACACTACATCAGCCTTTGTTAGATGTAGGGCTGAAGCAATATCCTCTGGCCTATGAGCTATCTCCAAACCTGTAAAGGGTGTCTGCTCTAGAATAGATATGCCAAGTAAATCAGAAAACTCCTCCAAAGTAGGGACCAACTGATAGTCCGGGAAGGTGAAACAGTGATGCAACGGGTCAAAGAACTGGAACAGGACACTCATCATTTACTCATCCAACGTTGAAGTGACCAAGCTAAGGAGGTGACCATGTCTTCTAACAAAGGAAGAAGTATCAGGAACTTTTGAAACTAACTCTCTGAGCTGAGCAGGGACTTGCACGAAGCTGATTCAAATGGTATTTCTATGCATAGAAGCCATGATCTGCAAAACAGAACAAAGATGAATTCCCTCGGTCTTTGAAATGGTTAGTCTAATGAAATATGCATGCGATGTCATGATGCATGATGTCATGATAAAAACACACCACAGATATCGCAGATAGCAAACTTGGTAAGGGAAAACAAGTCACACAATAGCCCTTAAATTTCAGGCTGACATGGAGTTTAGGTATTACCCTCTTTCAGTTTAGTTCGTTCAACCTGTCCTAGTAATAGTAACCGGGTTCTAGAGGTTCTCAATATCACTGACCATCCTCCATCGGTCATAATTCCAGTTTAGCAATCTTTTCTTGCGGCCAGAATCATCGCGAGAGTCTGGTCTCAATGAGTGTAGCATACTGCTACTTTCTATGGCCAAGTTGGTCAATTATAGGTTTTAAGGTCAGTTGATGCTTAATGACCCATTAGCAGCCCCATACTCTTCTTGTTCCTTCACAAGGGATATAGGTACCAACTAATGTGTCACACCAAAGTAGCTACTGCTTCAACCGTATCGGTCTACGCCGTACAGTTCCCTCACAGTCTATTGCTACTTACCTAAAAGGTATCCCCAGATCCGAGTTAGGATCTATAGTAACTCCGATACAAAGCCCACAAAATAAATCAAACAGATCAAACAATTGAAAACAATATGATGAACTAATCCTAAGGTACACCCCACTTATATGCGTCCCCACCAGAGTCGCCAGTTCTGTGATACGGTGGCCAGAACCGGGATGTTTTAGGAAAATGCTGGTTTGCGTTTTATGTTTGTGTTTGCAAAATGTCGTGGTAAGCAAGAGTCGCCATAGACTTTTATTTTATCCAACTGGAAAGGACAAAAGCACAGAAAAATTCCTTTTTTGAGATTTTGAGTATGGGGGGTAGATTATAGAAAGGGAAGGTATTAGCACCCTTTCTATCCGTGGTTTTCCACGGGCTCTTAGGTACTTGCTCATCTTTTAAAAATTGTTTTCTTTGTGCTTGTGCGCTTTGAAAAGTTTTTGTTTTGATTTCAATTTAACTCTTGCTTCTGTCTTCAAGAGTGTAATGAAGCGTTTTTGAAAACTTTGTTTGTAAAAGAGTGTAAGTGTGAAAAAGATTTGTTTGGATTGAGAAAGTACTTAAGAACTAATCTACCTACTCAAAAAAAGAATCGTTCTATGCTTGTTTCCTTTTAGACAATGCTATCCCACTATTAGTGAGTAGGTAGCACCGTCGTTGGAGTTTTGAGGGTCAATTCGAAAGGGACGTACGTGAAGGAAAATTGCGATCAAAACGCAGCAGAATATAAAATTTTCCTTTAGAGATCCTTACGAATGAGCATGGTCAGTGATAGAAAGTTTTACCTCTTGTGGCGATTCAGACTTTTGATGTCGTGATCACGAGCGTTGATGAAGAACAACGCCTCTACTCAGTCCACACGAACAGATTGCTTCCGGTCACAGTGCTAGTTGATCACGAACGGAAACCTTGAGTGAGAGAGAGAGAGTCAAAAACGAAAATGCATCAAGTGAAAAAACTTCATCACAAGAGATCTATTTATAGAATCACTCGTGTGGGCTACAAGCTAAAAGCCCAATTAAGGCTATAAGCTAAAAGCCCAATTAAGCTTATGGACATCATACCTTACGATGTACCATATATCACTTATCCACGTGGTACCTTACCACTTTCCGTATTACACTTAAGTGAACCGTACCTTACGGTGTTCCTTATTTATTCTATCTCTCATCAACCTGTCCTTATGTGTGTGACCCTGTAGGTTTTCGCGACGTTGGCAATTATATTAAATTACACATTTAATATAATAAACAGTGAGCGGTATCTAGCAACACATCACTGTTACCCAAGTCACGAAAATGTCATGTGATCTGACCAAACCTTTTCCGTGATAATATTTGTGTTGTACAATTACCCTTTTGCCCTCATGTCTATATTGAACACAAGGCATACACTGTGTCACCCTTGTCCAGTTCAATATTGGGCCCTTAGACATTTATCCTGTTATGCAGGATGAGCAAATTCCATCTAGGTCAATCATGTCCCTTAGCATGCTTTGTGAAGTACCCATCAACCATCTTTATAGTCATCCAGTTACGGATGACGTTTGATCAGCAATAAAGTACTTGACTCTACATCTAGGGTCCATAGTGGTTTCAGGTCGAAGAGTGGTATACACCATTATCATCATGAGAATAACTTATGACACTTTGCATAACATTCTATGTAGTATTCTCATAACGGGTCAATCCAGTATAAATATTACTCCTAATATTCATACCTATGTCAAGACTTGATAACTCCTTATCTATGATCCATGAGATGTGATCATCAATCTATCTTCATAATAATCTTAATGCTTTAATGTTATCCCACTTCACATTAAAGCTTGACTACGGATACTTTAAGAATAGTTTCTTATGTTTAATGGGATCTCATGATTAAGTCACACTTAACATTTCATTAAACCAATAAACCATTCCAGGGACTTTATTATTTTGGAAAACATAATAAAGAAATGCCTTTTATTATTAATAAATAATTCGATACAAGTACCAAAAGTATTGGCCTCTAGGGCTTACACCAACAGTACGTTCACTAAAGCAATGTTAGGACGTCTTAGTAATAACCTTAATGTCTTAGATCAATTTATTCGAAGCAACAATTCCGAGACAACCTTTCTGAGACAACTTTTCCGAATCGGGACTTTGATCTTTGTTTAGACAAAAGGACGACCACTAAAGCATCTGTCGTACCCCAATATTTTCCCTCCCATATTCTTCAAGGTTTGACAAGAATCATCCTCAAATGGTTCAAGATTTCTCAAGGGTTGCACAGTCCCAACTGCCTCCTAAGCCAGTCAAAATTAGGGTTTTGGTTCTCTCAAGGAATTTGGGGTTTTCAATGGCTCAATCAAGTCCCATGTGCCTATATACATTGTCAAAGCATCTACATGCCAAGTTTCAAGACTCACAGAGACAAGTTGCACAATCAAAATCCCTATTTGGTTCACAATCAACTGCAGGGGTAAAATGGTCATTTGACAGTCAAAAGTCAAAATTTTTGGTCAACATCTTATTTTGAGCACACAATCATCATTTGATCAAGTCTTGATCATGATTCCACAAGAATGGCTCAAAAATCATCAAGGATGCAAAAGTTGCTATTTTTGGACAGCTGAAAAGTCAACTGTAACTTGACCAAGGCATAACTTTTTCATGGTTCATCAGAAAAATCCCATCCAATGCTCATTTTGAAGGGGATGACATTTCCTACAACTCATATTCACATTCCAAGTCCAAGAAAAGCTCTAACAAAAAGTTATCAATTTCTACATTATAGGTCAATTTCAAAAGTCAACAAAAAGGCATTTTAAGTCAAAGACCATAACTTGAGATTGGTAACACCAAATGACATGGGACCAAAGGCATTGGTTAGAGGACTTCAAGACCTTTCCAAAATGTCCAAGAACATGTTCATATGATCAAAATTGAGCAAGATATGCATTGGAGAAGTTGGGAAAGTTTTATGAATGTGCAAAAGTCAACTATCCTTAAAACTTCAATTGTTGACAAAAGGGCCCACTTTCTTCCACTTGATTCAGCCTTGTCCTGCCACACACGTGTCCCATGCTTAATTTCAAGATCAAACATTTATTTTTCTATTTTATTTAATTTTTATTGATTTAATTCATTTTAAATCCATAATAATTCAAATAAAATCTAAAAAATTAATGGAATAGCATCTTTTGATTTGAATAGATTTTATATGTCATATGCCAGCTAGCCAATTCGTGCCAAGTCTTTTTGTGCATAAAATCCAAGATTTGCTTCAAATTTGGAAAGTTCTTCAATGGTGGTCAACCAAATCTCCAAACTTAATTACACAAGGATACAAGCCCATATTTGAACCTAGACTGATTGCCATATACATATGCAAGGAGGCTAGACCTAATACACGACCTAGACATTGCACAAACGGCCCGAGCAAAAGTGAAAAATTGATAAAAAAGTGTGAGATCAAGAACAAGGTTGCAGACATTTTCAGATCAAAATAAGCACGTGGCCTTCTTCCTTGCCATCCCCTGAAGCTAACACGACCCTTGCCACGTCCTAAGACCACCTATACAGCACTGTAAGTCATCACAAACTCTCCTCTGAACACAAAACTTGAATTCTTTATTCTGGCATTTTTTTCCCAAAAACATTAGCATATTCATACTCCTTGCTTGATTTCTAACGTAACTGCTATATTCAATTTCGTTTTTAGGCTTCATATGATGATACCCGTGCCTAGGGTTTGTGTGTGTTGTTTTTAGGCGTTTTGTTTTCAGGTGAAATCAGAACAAATCATAAGCGTGGATGAACTCAGGAGACATGGACGAGACCAACCATGGTCTTGGAATGCTTTTTTGAAGCCTAGAGACGATTTTAAGAAAAGCCTACGAAACTACCTGCGGATAAAAATCCGCAGGTAAATAACCAGAATGTTAGTGAAGAAGACGATGATGTGTCTTCCTATCACTGGCCCTTTTAAACAATCGCGCGCTTTTTTTTATTTTTGTTAGGCATATGCGTTGATTCACCAATATATTATTCACTTATTATTATGATAACAATTGAAACGTGCAGCTCAGATGGCCAAGGCGCTTGGGTATTGATCACTGGGACCTGGGTTCGATTCCCAGGTCCCCCAAAATAATTCTATTATTTTTCATAACATGTTCATATGCAGCGCTTGCCAAGGATTCTATCATGCACCTCAAACAATCAGGCGTCAGGTGGCTACATGCTCAGATCCAAAGGCCATAAGGTGCTGACCACCATGTTCCAAGTCAAAGCATGCTCTGGACAATTGCAAAAAGTCAAAAAGGCTGGCTGGTTAATGGGCTTCACAATTCCAAATTCACCCCCTTCTGGGCCCAGAACCCCCTTGGTTCATTCCTTTTTCCTTTTTATTTTATATTTTCTAGTTTATTTATTAATTATTTTTCTAATTATTATTATTATCACTAAAATTAACATAATTAATTTTTTCACAATAAAATTCAGAAAACAAAAAAAAAACATTTTTATTAATTTCAATTACTTTTTGTAAATAAATTCATTAATTAATTTAGTTGTTTAATTAGGTTAATTGTAATCTTTTTTCACATTAAATAAAATCAAATCTAGAATTAGTTTTTTCCTTTGACACTTTTAATTTCTTTTTTTATTTTATTTCATTAAAAACATAAAAACACATTAAAAAAACTTTTTTCTTTAATTAATTAATTAATTAGTTATTAGGTTTAATTGCAAAAAAAGGACAAATTACTTTCTTTTCTAAAAAAAAAGGGGTCAAAACCCTAAGGACGTCCCGATTCAATCTTTCGCGCGCATGTTTATTTTAATTCATTATATTTATGTATCTGCTCCGGAAATGTAATAGTTAATTAGGTTTTTATCGCTTTATTTAATTTTCTCTCATTTATTTTCCAAACGGGTTTGTTTTTGGCGATGTATATACCCGCGCCTTGTAATAGCGTAGATTCAACTTTCCGCAATTTATTTTCCGCACTCTTAACTGTTAATTATGCATGACAAGATTTGTATGGAAAATAAAATCAACCCGTAGCTCACAAATAACATGTACAAGACAATTTAACTAAAAAACAACACGCATGCACATGCCACTCTTAGGGTACGCCTCGCTTGGTTGCCTCGAGGTGGTCGTCAAGTATAGGGTGTTTTAGAGGTCGCCCTCCTGTCTAAAGATCCAGTCGCCTCGAAACGGCTGCCTCGGATAAAAAGGATCTAGGACATTAGGGTTACCGCTAAGGCGTCCTACTATTGCTTTGGTGACCACATTGTCCCTAATAATCGAATTGACCCGAATACCTCCAACAACGGTGCTACCTACTTCTCAATAGTGGGATAGTATTGTCTAAAAGACTCTTACACAGCCTAATTCCTTAGAGTAGGTAGATTTCTCTTGGGTACTTGCTCTTTCAAAAAACAAAAACATCTTTTCGCACTTACACTTTCAAAAAGTTTTCAAACAAATATTTCATACACTCTTGAGGACAGATACAAGAGTTACCTAGAAATTTTTCAAACGAAACTTTTTCAAAACCCACATACACTTGAAAAGCAAACAATTTTTGAAAACATAGAGCAAGTACCTAAGAGCCCGTGGATAACCACGGATAGAAAGGGTGCTAACACCTTCCCTTTCTATAAATCTACCTCCCGAACCGAGAAACATTCTCGAAAAGGAATTTTGCTGTGCTTTTGTCCTTTCTATGTTGGAGAACATAAAAGACGGTGGCGACTCTTGCTTACCGTGACATTTCGCGAACCAGCTTAAAAAACAGTCAGTTCTATTTCCACCGATCACAGAACTGGAGACTCTGCTGGGGATACTTAATAAGTGAGGTGTACCTTAGGATTAGACCACTCTTGTTTTCAATTGCTTGCTTTGATTGCTTTAAAATTGTGGGCTTGTTTTGGGAGTTTCATAGATCCTAACACGGATCTGGGGGATACCTTTTAGAAAGTAGCAACAAACTGTGAGGGAACTGTGCGGGGTATACTGACACGGTTGAAGCAGTTTGCTACGTTGATGTGGCACTTTGGTGAGTACCGGTAACCCTTGAGTCAAGTCAAGGAGAGTACGGGGCCACCGCGTGGTGTGGTGAAGCATCAACTGACCTTAGGAACCTTACTTGACCATCCTGGCCTCTTTAGGGGTAGTGAGATGACCGACTTTGGTGCAGTCTGAAGTTGGTAGATACTTGATACTACACTCATTGAGGGCTGTTTTCTTGGAATATTTTGATCGCCAGTTCAGTGGCTAAATCAAAACAATGAACATAGAAAACAACCCAATGATATTGAGCTCCTTAGAACCCGGTTACTTTTGATAGGACAGGTTTTGAGCCAACCAACTTCAAGAGGGTAGTACCTAAACTTCATGCTGGCCTAAAATCTAAGGGCTCTTTGTGTGAGTTATGTGCCTTCAAACTTGAAATACTTGCCCATACTTGTTATCTGACAATATTGAGCTACTTGCAGGTTTTGTTTATAGTCCTTAAACTGGACTTATTACAGGGCTTACTTACACCTCGCACCTTTGCATCCACGTACATAACATCATACGCATCATAACATCATACCATAGCATTTCCTTAACCATTTCAAGGATCTCAAGGGTTTGTGATGCAGGTCATGATGGACCAAATGTCTAGCAAAGGGCAAAGGGGATTTATTTTCCTCTTACAAAGGTTGTCCAGAAATCCAAACATGACAACTCGAGTCAGGGGCTATGACCCACTCGATATGGTGATCTTTGACTCTTGAAGAAGGACTCCCAACAACATGAAGTTCCTTCAATCAAGCCACCGGATTCAAATTCTAACGAGCTTCTCTGTTTACCCCATGAGATCCTTGAAAACATTGCATGCATACATACACATCATTGCATAACAGGTACCCTTGTTACAAGTCACCTACCTTCTTCGCTGTTTATTTCAGCAATGGCTTCCCAACAAGACAACCAGGATCTCCGTACTCAAGAGACTCAGTTCCAGGAAATCTTCCTAAGCCTATCCAAGGGGCAGGAAGAGTTGAGAACACTCCTCATGGGGAATCTAGTCAAGAAGAGTCCTGAAGATGATAAGGACAAACGGCTGAAACGCTTGCAAGCTGAGGTAGATACTATGAGGACTCAGATGCTGGGGCAGATGGCCCTTATCCAAGGCTTAGCTAGGGAGCAAGAAGAGTTGAGAACTGTGATCAACCAGCTTCAGCAAGACAGTATGAAGCGAGTAGTCAAGGCTGGGGACCAAACCGGTAATCAGCCTCCAAGAAGTCAAAGGTTTGGTTCAATGAATAGACCTCTCCAAGCTGCTACTACTTCACAGGTCCAACAACGACCTCGCCAAGAACAACGAGTTGATTAGAGCAAGCCAGATAAGCCTAAGAGGCAATTCACCCAGCTCAACATGTCGCTGTTTCAAGCCTTACCACGCCTGTTGAGATTGAATCTGATCACATTAAGGGACCCTCCTAAGAATTCCAGCACCTCCTCTTCCAGGTATAACCCAAATGTGAGATGTGCCTACCATTATGACAGTCCTGGACACGACACCAACGACTGTTGGACTCTGCAGAACAAGATCCAGGACCTGATTGATGAAGGAGCAGTGGAATTCACCCCAGATGGTCAAGTCGAGTTCTTTTACTATCCCTAGACGAGAAGACCTTTTGTTCATTGGAAGTTTCAAGTTGTATTTTTCTTTGCTTATTCAAACATTTGTTCATGTCAAACTCTTTTAGTTTATCAATGCATCGCATATGTCTGTTTTGTGAATCAATCCATTTGTATTTAATTATAATTGTTTTCATATTTTTGTGATGATCAACTCTTGATTGAAAATTCTAAGCCTCTTGAAGGAGGATGACGAAAACGATACCACGACATCTACAATATGCTTTTGAACAGACCCCGCTGATGAGGTACAGGCATTGTTTCAAATCCTAAACACTGGAGTTATAAGGAAGATAATCCCTCGTCAACCCCTTCGAGCCAAAGAAGTAGGAGTTTTTCTTTTCACAAAAAATTAAAACCCTTAATCATAACCTGGGGCAGGGTAGTTTCTCAGTTGATCCAGATGCACAATGAATGGCATCAAAGGAGTCCTTCCAAAGTAAAAGACAGTGATGGTTCCGAATAATCGTCAATACAGACAGTCATTACCAAAAAAAAAACTAAAGCCCAATAAGTCAAAACCTATGAAGGAGACTTACAAAACTGGGGCATCCCGCTGACTGTAATCATAAAAGAAACAGTTCAGGCAAAAAACAGGGATAACAAAATCAAAAAAGAAAGAGGTCCTACAAACCCTCGACAAAAAATAACTGCCTATTCAAAATACACTATCAATATCCGAACCATCACCGGAATATCAGAGCAAAGACTCAAACAAGGTCTAACGCACGGTTAGCTGAGTTTAGGATCGAAGAACGTCACGAAGAACGGGTGGGTACAAATAAAATTTGAGCCTTTATCCTTTGTTTCTTAAACCGTGAACCAGACCACGTTATAACCCTAAAAAGTCCTAGCTGAAGCATGGGTTAGTTCGAAAGCATACTGTTACCAAAGGTATCCTGACTCCTTAAGGCTTGCTGTAAGATACTGAGTTGACATCACATTTTACAAAATTTGCTTGTTTTACTGAAAAATGCATTTTCAAAAAAAAAAAAAACTTCAAGACAGACATAAGCTTTGCATTCTTAAAATAACATTGTTTGCATATGACTATTTTGTTCGAACAACAGAGAAATTCGCACGATGAATATCCAGTGAACAAAAGCCTTCTCAACCAAAGGTCATATCAAGTGGGAGAAATACTTCCAACCAAGGGGCAGACATGATCATGGTCCATAATCTGGGGCAGTGAAGTCAAGATTCAGGGAATCTCTCAAAAGGCCAAATAACCAGGGGCAAATCTCCGCCTGAGCCACTTGGGGCATGGGACATGAGTTCCAGCAGCGAATCTGGCACGATCAAATATCTTCTGGTAGTATGGCAACACAACACTACCAGCAGTGACAACTCCCTACATCCTGAGAGCGTGGACATAGTAAAAAAAAATACTACGCATAATCCAAGACCCGCTAGGTCGACTGGCCTAGGCAAAAATAAGGGCTTCCCGGCGAACCAAAAGGGTTCGGGCAAAATAATGGATGAAAATGAAAAAAATCTGTACACCCGGCAAGTCGAAAACCTGAAAAGGCGGCTTGAGCAAAAATGGGTATCCCGGTGGACTGAAAACCCGAAAGGGCGGTCCAGGCAAAAATTAGGGATCAAAGCGTACGACTATGTCCCGTCATCTCGTCACTTGCCTACCAGAAGAAGATTTGTCAAGTCGGCAGTCATCAAGCACCTCCACAGGTACCTTCTCCCGCAGAAACTGGGGCAATAAGAATTGTCCGAACTATACAACTGCTTTGCTCACCAGGTACAAAGGTAGATTCGGCTGAAGAATGTAACCAGGATACCTTCACTCCCCGCGGAGTAAGACAAGATTCAGCCATACTCTCTCAAGCAGATTGGTCTCCCATCAGCCCCAAAAAGGCACAGTATCCCTAGCAAGTCAGTGACACTCTCCCTAAGCAGAGTTAGTCTACTATCAGGCTTAAGGAAGTCGGATATCCCCAGAAGATCTTATCATTCCCCAGCGGAGTATACAGATGTTTCTAAGCAAGCATCCCCGGCAGTCTTAATATAAGATTGCTCCCCGGCAGAATACCAGACACCCCAATGGAGCCAATTCCCCAGTGTGGTCCAAAGTTTCCCCAGGAGAGTTGAATCAATCTCCCCAGTGGATTCTGCAAGCTTATCCTCAGTAGATTCTGGAAGCTTATCACCTGCAGAGTACACATGTCTTTCCCCGACCATGTTCAAAGGTTATCCCCCACCAAAGCCTATAACTGGGTTATCCTCAGATAATTACCACGGAAAGATCGTCCTCGGTGAAGTTCTTCCTATCCCCCAGCGGAGTTCATCAAATTCCCCGACATAACTTATCAATGGAATCCCTAGTGGAGTTCTCATCAAATCTCAGCAAAGTATCTCTTCCCACAGAGTAATTCCCCGCAGAGTAATCTCTCCAACAAGTTTATTCCCCAACAGAGTCATCTTCTCCTACCGGTTTATTCTTGCAATCATCATCCCCAGCGGAAATGAAGAACTCTACTCTTCAGACATCAGCCCAGGATTCAATAACTTCCCGTCATTCGTCAAGGATTTATTTTCCCAGACGAAAATACATTCGTAAACATATCACATCTCATACGTCGTTTTCATAAACATGATAAAGTGCATACAACACAATCTCATTTATTTCGAGAACATCATGACATCATGCATCTCATACATCATGACATTGCATACAACCAATATTTTGCCTTTTCAGGAAAAGGTGAATCAAAAGATGGCTATCATCAACCTTTCCAAGTCCCAGTTTAATATCGGTAACAAGCCAGGAAAATTCTGTGGACGACTATCTACTTGACCATCATCAAGTAACCCTACACTGGTTCCTCCTCAGTTCTAAGATGAAGTTCTACACGAACTCATCGTCAAGATTACCTTACCCCAATTCATCCATAAGTCTTACACGGGCTTATCTCCAAGGTAACCTTACCCCAGTTCATCCAAAAGTTTTACACGAACTTACCTTAAAGTAACCCTACACCGGTTCCTCTTCTTTCAGAAGAAGTCTTACACGGACTTATCATCAAAGTAACCCTACACCGGTTCCTTTTCTTTCATAAAAAGTCTTACACGGACTTATCTCAAAGTAACCTTACCCCGGTTCCTCCTGAAGTTTCACACGAACTTATCCTGCAGTAACCTTACCCCGGTTCCTCCAGAAGTCTTACACGGGCTTATCCTGCAGTAATCTTACCCCGGTTCCTCCAGAAGTCTTACACAGGCTTATCTCACAGTAACCTTACCCCGGTTCCTCCAGAAGTCTTACACGGGGCTTATCTCAAGATAACCTTACCCCGGTTCATCCTGAAGTTTTACACGAACTTATCCCGAAGAAACCCTACACGGGTTCTATCTCTCCAGACGTAGTTTTACACGGACTCGTCACCAAGAAACCCCACACAGGTTCTCTCTTTCCAAAGATGAAGTTTTACACGGACTTGTCGCCAAGAAAACCTACACGGGTTCCTTCTCCATTTCAGATGCGGTTTTACACGGACTCATCATCAGTAAACCCTACACAGGTTTCCTTCTCAGCTCCAGACGTAGTTTTACACGGACTCGTCATCAGTAAACCCTACACAGGTTTCCTTCACAACTCCAGATGCAGTTTTACACAGGCTCATCATTAAAGTAACCCCACACAAGTTCCTTCTCCATTTCAGATGCAGTTTTACACGAACTCGTCATCAGTCAACCCTACACAGGTTTCCTTCCACCAGATGCAGTTTCACACGGGCTCATCATCAGTCAACCCTACACAAGTTTCCTTCCTTCAAAGATGCAGTTTCACACGAGCTCATCAGCAGGAAACCCTACACAGGCTCCCTCTTTCAACTTACAAAAATTACAATTCAACAGACAATCTCCAGATGGCATCTATAAGCCCATCCACCTACCAACAGTCTCCAAATGGCATCTGTAAGCCCATTCCCGACAAGATTCTGTCACATCTCCAGATGGAATCTATAAGCCCATCCTCCTATTCATCATCTTTCCAAATGGCATCTGTAAGCCAATTCCTGACATCACGTTGCTGAAATTCTACTATGCGAGTGCAAATTTCTGCGCACTCTAGTGTTCAATCATCTTCCATCTTCCATCCTCAGGTTTAAGAAGATTGAACAGGGGCAACTGTTGTACCCTAAAATTTTCCCTCCCATATTCTTCAAGGTTTGACAAGAATCATCCTCAAATGGTTCAAGATTTCTCAAGGGTTGCACAGTCCCAACTGCCTCCTAAGCCAGTCAAAATTAGGGTTTTGGTTCTCTCAAGGAATTTGGGGTTTTCAATGGCTTAATCAAGTCCCATGTGCCTATATACATTGTTAAATCATCTACATGCCAAGTTTCAAGACTCACAGAGACAAGTTGTACAGTCAAAAGCCCTATTTGGTTCACAATCAACTGCAGGGGTAAAATGGTCATTTGACAGTCAAAAGTCAAAATTTTTGGTCAACATCTTATTTTGAGCACACAATCATCATTTGATCAAGTCTTGATCATGATTCCACAAGAATGGCTAAAAAATCATCAAGGATGCAAAAGTTGCTATTTTTGGACAGTTGAAAAGTCAACTGTAACTTGACCAAGGCATAACTTTTTCATGGTTCATCAGAAAAATCCCATCCAATGCTCATTTTTAAGGGGATGACATTTCCTACAACTCATCTTCACATTCCAAGTCCAAGAAATGCTCTCACAAAAAGTTATCAATTTCTACATTATAGGTCAATTTCAAAAGTCAACAAAAAGGCATTTTAAGTCAAAGACCATAACTTGAGATTGGTAAATCCAAATGACATGGGACCAAAGGCATTGGTTAGAGGACTTCAATAACTTTCCAAAATGTCCAAGAACATGTTCATATGATCAAAATTGAGCAAGATATGCATTGGAGAAGTTGGGAAATTTTTATGAATATGCAAAAGTCAACTATCCTTAAAACTTCAATTTTTGACAAAAGGGCCCACTTTCTTCCACTTGATTCAGCCTTGTCATGCCACACACGTGTCCCATGCATAATTTCAAGATCAAAAATTTATTTTTCTATTTTATTTAATTTTTATTGATTTAATTCATTTTAAATCCATAATAATTCAAATAAAATCTAAAAAATTAATGGAATAGCATCTTTTGATTTGAATAGCTTTTATATGTCATATGCCAGCTAGCCAATTCGTGCCAAGTCTTTTTGTGCATAAAATCCAAGATTTGCTTCAAATTTGGAAAGTTCTTCAATGGTGGTCAACCAAATCTCCAAACTTAATTACACAAGGATACAAGCCCATATTTGAACCTAGACTGATTGCCATATACATATGCAAGGAGGCTAGACCTAATACACGACCTAGACATTGCAAAAACGGCCAGAGCAAAAGTGAAAAATTGTTGAAAAATTGTGAGATCAAGAACAAGGTTGCAGACATTTTCAGATCAAAATAAGCACGTGGCCTTCTTCCTTGCCATCCCCTGAAGCTAACACGACCCATGCCACGTCCTAAGACCACCTATACAGCATTGTAAGTCATCACAAACTCGCCTCTGAACACGAAACATAAATTCTTTATTCTGGCATTTTTTTCTCAAAAACGTTAGCATATTCATATTCCTTGCTTGATTTCTAACATAACTGCTATATTCAATTTCGTTTTTAGGCTTCATATGATGATACCCGTGCCTAGGGTTTGTGTGTGTTGTTTTTAGGCATTTTGTTTTCAGGTGAAATCAGAACAAATCATAAGCGAGGATGAACTCAGGAGACATGGACGAGACCAACCATGGTCTTGGAATGTTTTTTTGAAGCCTAGAGACGATTTTAAGAAAAGCCTACGAAACTACCTGCGGATAAAAATCCGCAGGTAAATAACCAGAATGTTAGTGAAAAAGAGGATGATATGTCTTTCTATCACTTTCCCTTTTAAACAATCGCGCGCTTTTTTTTTTTTTTTGTTAGGCATATGCGTTGATTCACCAATATATTATTCACTTATTATTATGATAACAATTGAAACGTGCAGCTCAGATGGCCAAGGCGCTTGGGTATTGATCACTGGGACCTGCGTTGATTCATAACATGTTCATATGCAGCGCTTGCCAAGGATTCTATCATGCACCTCAAACAATCAGGCGCCAGGTGGCTACATGCTCAGATCCAAAGGCCATAAGGTGCTGACCACCATATTCCAAGTCAAAGCATGCTCTGGACAATTGCAAAAAGTCAAAAAGGCTGGCTGGTTAATGGGCTTCACAATTCCAAATTCACCCCCTTCTGGGCCCAGAACCCCCTTGGTTCATTCCTTTTTCCTTTTTATTTTATATTTTCTAGTTTATTTATTAATTATTTTTTTAATTATTATTATTATCACTAAAATTAACATAATTAATTTTTTCACAATAAAATTCAGAAAGCAAAAAAAAAACATTTTTATTAATTTCAATTACTTTTTGTAAATAAATTCATTAATTAATTTAGTTGTTTAATTAGGTTAATTGTAATCTTTTTTCACATTAAATAAAATCAAATCTAGAATTAGTTTTTTCCTTTGACACTTTTAATTTCTTTTTTTATTTTATTTCATTAAAAACATCAAAACACATAAAAAAAATACTTTTTCTTTAATTAATTAATTAATTAGTTATTAGGTTTAATTGCAAAAAAAGGACAAATTACTTTCTTTTCTAAAAAAAAGGGTCAAAACCCTAAGGACGTCCCGATTCAATCTTTCGCGCGCATGTTTATTTTAATTCATTATATTTATGTATCTGCTCCGGAAATGTAATAGTTAATTAGGTTTTTATCGCTTTATTTAATTTTCTCTCATTTATTTTCCAAACGGGTTTGTTTTTGGCGATGTATATACCCGCACCTTGTAATAGCGTAGATTCAACTTTCCGCAATTTATTTTCCGCACTCTTAACTATTAATTATGCATGACAAGATTTGTATGGAAAATAAAATCAACCCGTAGCTCACAAATAACATGTACAAGACAATTTAAGTGAAAAACAACACACATGCACATGCCACTCTTAGGGTACGCCTCGCTTGGTTGCCTCGAGGTGGTCGTCAAGTATAGGGTGTTTTAGAGGTTGCCCTCCTGTCTAAAGATCCAGTCGCCTCGAAACGGCTGCCTCGGATAAAAAGGATCTAGGACATTAGGGTTACCGCTAAGGCGTCCTACTATTGCTTTGGTGACCACATTGTTCCTAATAATCGAATTGACCCGAATACCTCCAACAACGGTGCTACCTACTTCTCAATAGTGGGATAGTATTATCTAAAGGACTCTTACACAGCCTAATTCCTTAGAGTAGGTAGATTTCTCCTGGGTACTTGCTCTTTCAAAAAACAAAAACATCTTTTCGCACTTACACTTTCAAAAAGTTTTCAAACAAATATTTCATACACTCTTGAGGACAGATACAAGAGTTACCTAGAAATTTTTCAAACGAAACTTTTTCAAAACCCACATACACTTGAAAAGCAAACAATTTTTGAAAACATAGAGCAAGTACCTAAGAGCCCGTGGATAACCACGGATAGAAAGGATGCTAACACCTCCCTTTCTATAAATCTACCTCCCGAACCGAGAAACATTCTCGAAAAGGAATTTTGCTGTGCTTTTGTCCTTTCCATGTTGGCGAACATAAAAGACGGTGGCGACTCTTGCTTACCGCGACATTTCGCGAACCAGCATAAAAAACAGTCAGTTCTATTTCCACCGATCACAGCATCCTATACTCAATGACCATTTATCGAAGGCAACCAAGTGGGAGTGTACCCTAGGAGTGCACATGTGCGAGTGATTCAATTTCAGTTTATTTATCTTTGCACATTTAAGGTGATCTAACTGTTTTAAAATTAATCATACATTCTGGTCATGCATCCTAATATCATCCATCTAACAATTAATAATTCGCGGAATTTAAAATGCAGGAATTAAACTACGCTATTACAAGGCTTCGGGTATTTACATAGCCAAAAACAAACCCTTTGAAAATAAAGCGATAAATGAAAATAAAAGTCCTAATTAAACTATTACAAATTGTAGGCAGTTACATAAATATGGATAAAAATAAAGTGCGCGAGGAAAATTAAGATCGACGAGAAATTAGGGTTTTGACCCTTCTAACCTAATAAAAAGAAAAATTGTTTTTGTTGTTTTTTAATAAAAGAAATAAGTTTTCTAAATTAAATATGCAATTAATCAGTTAATTAAATTAATTAATAAAAATAATTACATGACCTATTTTTGTTTTTTTTTGTTATTTTTAAGAAAAGAAAGAAAAATTAAATTTGGAATAAAAACCTAATTATTCTAATTATTTTTAATATATTTACAAAATAATTAGAGTTTTCTAAGTTAACACACCTAATTAAATTAATTAATTTAAAAAAAAAAAATAAAATCTAGATCTAATTTATGAAAAGTGATATTTTTGATAAAAAGAAAATAATTTAATTGGTTAGTAAAATAAATAAATAAATTAAATGAAATAAATAAATAAAATTTGAGAAAGAAATTGGGCCTGAGTTTAGCAGCTTTGGGGGTGTGAGAAGCATTTTCTGGGCCCAACAATCTGAAGCCCACGTTGACTTGTGTGATCCTATGCTACGCGTTTGACTTGACTTTTGGTGTTCCCTCCTGGATGGCCATCAGATTTGGCCATCTGGCCACTTGGCAGACTGGATCTTGAGGTCACATGATAGACCCTTGGCTTGTATATGCACTGAATCCTGAAAAGGAAAAATACATGAAATATTTGGGGGACCTGGGATTCGAACCCAGGTCCTGAGGCAATTTCCACGCTACACTCACCACTGCACCACTTTGCATTTGTTGTACATATAACAAGAAATAAAGATAATATATAAAAAAGCGTGTTAGTGGAGGATGTAAATAAAACACGCCAGAGTTTGAATATGCCAATGGAACGGTGACAACTGGTTATCTTCTTCCTCTCTCCGTGGGTAAAAGTCCCAGACTTTTACCTACAGACGTTTTTCCGTTGCTATAAACATGGTTCGTTCCCAAATATTCCATGGGCCATATAAATGACACCTAACGCCATGGTTGGATTCGTCTAATCATTCTGAACATGATGGTACCCTTCATCAAAGCTAATTTTTCGTGCATACAAAAACCCTAAAACGGAATCCAAAACCCTAACAATGGTGAAATCCACCACATGCCATATAAATGCAATTAATCAATACATGAAGCTTTCATATGTTCCATGGATCAAGAATATATGGTTAATTCATGCTAACAGTGTCCATATCATGAAATTCGAATTCAAAAAAGAAGACATATCGTGATGGACTTACAGTGAGATGTAGGGCTTGGAAACGCTTGGTTTCGATTGCTTTCGCTTGCTGGGAATCTCAGGAAGTGATTGAGATGGATATAAGGCCTTGAGGATGCTTGGAACACTGAATTCGATCTTGCACTTTTTCTTGATTTTTCAAGTTTTTGTTCTACCTCTTGCGCCTGCTTTCTAACCTAGTTTTCGGTATGCCTTTTTTCTATTTGTACCAAGGAATGCATTAGGGTTGAAAGAATGCATCCAATCATCCTCCATCAATGAGTTTGATCTTGATTTGATTCACCTTTAAATATTTCCAAAAATGGCCTAAATCCAATCTTTTTGTCCACCCTAATGCCTTGCACGAGTTTGATTTGATGCTAGCTGTAATTGAAACCTGAAACAAGCACAAAATCTTTTGTTTTCAATATTTTGGATTTTACATGATTTGTTTTGATTTAAATTGAATTAATTCAAATAAAAATCAAAATAAATAATAAAAACATGATAAGGAGAAGTGGCAAGGGCTAGAGCTCGTGGACTATGTTGCCAACTCAAAACAAGTGAAAAAGATTGGGCCCATTTGGCAAAAATTGAAGTTTTAGGCATAATTGACTTTTGGCAATTTTGCAAAAAGGGTCAACTTCACCAATGCATAACTTCCTCAATTTTGACTCTTTGAAGATGTTCTTGGAAGTTTTAGAAATATTGAGATGTCCTCTAATCAACACGTTTGGTATCATCTCAATTTGATATTTCATGCTCAAGTATGAAGCTTTGACAAAAATGGTGTTTTTGTTGACTTTTCAAAATGACCTATAATATCCAAATTCATAACTTCTTTTGAGTGCAGATTTTAAACTTGGGAGATGAATATGGATTGTAGGAAATTTCATCCTATTCAATATGAGCTTTGGATGGGTCATTTCTCATAAAGTATGAGAAAGTTATGCTTGGTCAAAGTTGAGTTGACTTTTCCTACAAAACCCTAATTTAGCAACTTTTGAGTCTTGATTAATTATGAGCAATCCTTGATGAATCATGATCAACCCTTGATAAAATGATGAAATATACTTCAAAATGAGGAAGTTGACCAAAAATCTTGAAGTTTGACTGTATGTGGGCCACAGTTGACTTTTGCCCTAGCACAGTCGATTTTCAGGCCTTTGAGCAATTGACTGAGCAAATTTCCTCTGTAGGGCTTGAAAATTGACATGGATGATCTTGAGAAAATATTAGGACAATGTTGAGCATTTGGGATCCCTTGGACTCACGTATCTTGATGCAACATGAAACCCTAATTTGAGGTAGACTGCCTTAGGAGAGAGCTTGTCTGGCCAACCTTTGGACTACCTTGAGCAACTTGAGTATCATTCTTGAAATGTTTTGAGAAATATGGGAAGGAAAATTTTTGGGTACAACACCTGGGTTTCACTTCAGGTGCCCAAAAGGTTGTGCGTCCTGCTCGTGCTGGAGGACCACCCTTAAAGATCAGCAACTGCGAGGACAACGCTCTAGAAGATGATGAAGATAGCTGTGACTTGGAGGATTGGATATTCCCAATTGTCAGTGGAGGGATCAGCAACTGGGAGGCTAGATATTTTTTCCCAATCACTTTTATCCCACAGTAATCTGTCTTTACATTTTGTTGGATCTGTAATATTAAAACAATTCGCACTCTTAAAACCTTGTGTCTTACCCGAGGCACAATGGTCCATTTGTAAGGGTTATTATCTCATTTTCATATGACATCAATGAATCATGGACGTTTTCGCATAAAAACTTTTGTGCTCATTGTTTTTCTTTTTACATTTTCATTTGTTTCAAAGATAGCTATACCCTTACACACACTCACACTCACAATGCAGGTATACATCCATTCGGGATCCCATGGGTAACGATACTGCTATGGCCTTTTGTGACTTTGAGAATCTAATCTACTAAGCTGAAGACGAAGGTGAGGAACATTGTGAAGTACCAGGGGAACTTGCAAGACTACTACAACAAGAAGAGAGAACCATTCAGCCTCACGAGGAACCTGTGGATACAATCAACCTAGGTACCGAAGAAGACAAAAAATAGGACAAGGTGGGTGCCAATCTGGAACACAGTGTCAGGGAGCGTCTGATTCAGTTGTTACACGATTATGTTGAAGTCTTTGCATGGTCGTATGAAGACATGCCGGGACTTGATGCAGACATTGTGGTACATCGTCTGCCTACAAGAGAGGATTATCCGCCAGTAAAGAAAAAGGTTCTCCACATGAGGCCTGATATGTCAGAAAAGATTAAAGCAGTAGCCATGAAGCAATTTAACGCTGGATTCTTGGCTGTCACCTCTTATCCCCAATGGGTTTCCAACATTATTCCCATGCTCAAAAAAGAAGGCAAAGTGCGAATGTGTGTGGACTACAAAGATTTGAATAGGGAAAGCCCTAAGGATGATTTTCCACTCCCCCACATTGATATTCTAGTTGACAATACGGCACAACACAAAGTGTTTTCTTTCATGGACGGATTCTCAGGTTACAACCAAATGAAAATGGTGCCTGAGGACATGGAGGAAATAACATTTGTCATGCAGTGAGGCACTTTCTGCTATAAGGTGATGCCATTCAGACTAAAGAATGCTGGGGAAACCTATCAGTGGGCCATGGTAGCTTTATTTGATGACATGATACATCACGAAATAGAGGTCTACATGGACGATATGATAGCCAGATCTCAAACAGAAGAAGAGCATCTTGATCACATACAAAAACTGTTTGAGAGACTGAAGAAGTATAAGCTGAGGTTGAATCCAAACAAATGCACATTTGGGGTACGGTCTGGTAAACTCCTAGGCTTTGTTGTCAGCAACAAAGGAATCGAGGTCGATCCTGCAAAAGTTAAAACGATACAAGAGATGCATGCTCCTCGTACTGAGAAGGAAGTCAGAGGATTCTTGGGGCGTTTGAACTACATTGCCAAATTCATCTCTCACCTGACATCTACTTGTGAACCAATCTTCAAATTGTTGAAGAAAGATCAAGTAATCAAATGGAATGACGAGTGCCAAGGTTCTTTTGAAAAAAATCAAAGAATACTTACAAGAGCCTCATGTGTTGATGCCACCAGTCGAGGGAAGACCATTGATCATGTATCTGACTGTTTTAGAAAACTCAATGGGGTGTGTATTGGGGCAGCATGATGAGTCTGGACGAAAAGAGCATGCTATTTACTACATGAGCAAAAAGTTTACCGACTGTGAAACCAGATATTCACTGCTTGAGAAAACTTTCTGCGCTCTGGCATGGGATGCTCGCCGGCTAAGACAGTATATGCTGACTCATACTACTTTGTTGATATCTAAAATGGATCCGATAAAATACATCTTCGAGAAACCTGCTCTCTCTGGGAGAATAGCAAGATGGCACATGATTCTAACAGAGTACGACATATAGTATACCAACTAGAAGGCAATAAAAGACAGTGTATTAGATGATCACCATGCTCACTAAAATGTGGAAGACTACCAATCCATGAAGTTCGAATTTCCGGATGAAGACATCATGACATTAAACAACTGTGAAGAATTCAGGCCACATGACAGACCTAAACAAGGATCCCGATGGACCCTGTTCTTTGATGGGGAATCCAACGCACTTGGCAATGGTTTCGGTGTTGTACTCATATCTCTGGAAGGGTGTCATACTCCCTTTACTGCCGGACTCTGCTTCAATTGTACAAACAACATGGAAAAATACGAAGCTTGCATCTTTGGTCTCAGAGCTGCCATAGACCTAAGGTTCAGATCTTTGAGTGTGTTCAAAGATTCAGCTTTGGTCATCAGTCAGATCAAAGGGGAATGGGACACCAAACACCCTAACCTTATCCTTTACAAAGAACATGTTTTGACATTGCTACCACATTTTGAGAAGATTACCTTTGAGCATTTCCCACGAGAAGAAAATCAGCTAGCAGACGCACTAGCCACAATGTCATCCATATTTAAACATAAATGGGATAACGAGGCTCCCCGAATCACCATCGACCGAATGGATAAACTAGCACACTGTCACGATATTAATATTGAAGAAATAGTGGACCAGCCCTGGTTTCACGAAGTCAAGAGGTATCTCGAGGCTCAAGAATATCTGGAAGGAGCTTCATTTAATGACAAGAAGTTCTTAAGGAGATTCTCCGCTAAGTTCTTCCTTAGTAATGACATCCTGTACAAATGCAATCATGACTCTGTGTTACTTCGGTGCGTAGATAAGGTTGAAGCTGAAAGGATCATGGCTGAATTGCATGAAGGCACTTTTGGCACCCATTCCAGTGGGAATACGATGGCAAAGAAAATCCTACGGGAAGGCTATTACTGGTCTACCATGGAAGCAGATTGCTATCAAGACTCTCGAACTTGCTATAAGTGTCAGATCTATACTGACAAGGTGCACGTACCTCTGGTTCCTCTGAATGTCTTGACGGCTCCTTGGCCCTTTGCTATGTGGGGGATCGATATGATTGGGGAAATTAAGCCAACAACCTCTAATGGACACCGCTTCATCTTAGTGGCCAATGACTATTTTACAAAGTGTGTGGAGGCAGCATCCTTAAACTTTGTTACCAAGAATGTTGTTACCCGTTACATCAAGAAAAATCTCATTTTCCGGTACGGTATCCCGGAAAGGATCATCAATGACAATGGTACAAATCTCAAAAACACTATGATCACCGCCTTGTGCGAGCAATTCAAGATTCAGCATCACAATTCTTCTCCTTACCGGCCAAAGATGAATGGTGTTGTCGAAGCTGCAAATAAGAACATTAAAAAGATCATACCAAAAATGACAGTCATATACAAAGACTGGCATGAGATTCTACCATTCTCTCTCCACTGGTATCGTACCACAACTCTCACATCAACCGGGGGAACACCCTATTCTCTGGTTTACGGCATGGAGGTTGTCTTGCCTATCGAGGTCCAGATCCCCTCTCTGAGGATTATGAAGGATGCAGGGCTGAACGAAGACGATTGGATCCAGACTCGACTTGATCAACTGAACTTGATTGCTGAGAAGAGACTTACTGCTGTTTGCCATGGTCAAATGTATCAAAAACGGATGATCAAGACTTTCAACAAGAAAGTCAGACGCCGAGTGTATCAAGTTGGGGATCTAATGATCAAACGCATCATACTTCCACAAGGTGATCCCAGGGGAAAATTGACTCCTACCTATGAAGGACCATTTGTAATCAAAAACATATTCTTAGGTGGTGAAATGATCTTGACCACCATGGATGGCGACGACCTGCCGCACCCTGCGAACACGGACATAATCAAAAGATACTACGCATAAGAGACCCGCTAGGTTGACATACCTAGGTAAAATAAGGGCATCCCGGCGGACCAAAAAGGTTCAGGAAAAAATTAGGGATAAAACAAAAAAATCTGTACACCTGGCAAGTTGAAAACCCGAAAGGGCGACTTGTGAAAAAAAGGGTTTCCCGGTGGACTAAAAACCCTAAAGGGCGGTCCAGGAAAAAGTTAGGGAATAAAGCGTTTGATTATGTCCCGTGGGATCACTTTGAGGACAACCTCTGGCTTCAGCTTGCGAACTCGACATTTCTGACCAATTCAATCATCTTCGGACAAGGAAACAAATAGACAAGTTACTCAGAGATACAAAGGCTATAGCAGAATGGGAACCCCATGGGATGATTACACATAGCTATCTTTTCTTTGTATTAAAATTTTCATTTTTTACGACGGTGTTCTCCTACTAGAATGTTTCTCTCACGTACAAAAATACTTACTCAAAGTCAATACAAAGATATTCCTTTGAAAGTGCAAAACTATATGTTTTTCTTTACTCTTATGTTTTGTTTACAAAAACATCCAATGATTCATTGTTGAACATATGCATTTGAAATAATTACTGTTTACAAATAAACAAAATAAAAGACAATTACTGATGGATTTAAGGATAGGGAAATCTCCCCAAGTTATTTTCCATAATGTGATACGGTGGGAGAACTGACTTGAGGTTTTGCGTTTGTGTTCTCACTTGTTCGGTTTAGCAAGAGTCGCCACCGACTTTTTATTTATCCTAAGGAAAGGTCAAAAAGAACAGGAAAGACCTTTGAGATATTTTTGTGGGTTCGGGGGGTAGATTATGAAAAGGGAAGGTGCTAGCACCCTTTTCATCCATGGTTATCCATGGGCTCTTAGTTACTTTTTTTAGATCACTTGCCTTTGCTTTTCAATTGTTTGAAATGGTGCTTTGTTGTGTGGTTTTGAAAATGTTTTGAAAAAGATGCCTTGTCTAGGCAACCTTTGTAACAATTCTTTACTCGAATGTTTTACAAAGGTGTTTGTCTTTTTGAAAATATGTTTCAATGTTTTGAAAGTTGTTTTGGAAATTGTGTTTGTGAAGTGTGTTTGAAAATGGAAAGTGTGTTTTGCAAGTTTGATCAAGTAACTAAGAGCTATCTACTCTAAATTTCTTAAAGATTTTTCTCATGTTTTAACCCTTTTAACAGTGTTGTTTCACCATTGTATTTGGTGAACAACCTTGTGTTAGGATGTTAACGAGACGGGCGCGGGTCATTGTATAGACCATGAATGAAATAGTGTCAAGTATTTTGGCAATTTTCTTGAGGGACTATGATCATTTTGTTTAGGCAACAAGATAGCGTCATCGAGGGACTATGATCATTTTTGTTTGTTTTTGTTTTGTTTTGTTTTGCCAAAGTACTTGACATGCAAACATGGCCCATTTTTGAAGGCAACAAGTGGTGAAACCCTAGGGGTGTGAGTGTGCATTGTGTATTGATTTTCATGCATTTATCTTGAGTTAGGTCAAGCTATTTGTTGATTGATTTTTGCATACAAGCCCTAAGTCTAAGCATGGCATAATTGAAAGCTTTTAAATGCGGAAATTTAAATGCTAAGCTATTACAACAATGATTATGGGGATGGGGGTACAAATGTTTACAAATGTGGATGAGTCTCACCAGAATAGTAGTGTCCAAATATTATTTACAACCAAATCGAATCATCGCATTCTCAATGTAAAATATAGCAAAGTATAAGGATAAAAGAGAATCAAGAGTATTGTAAAATGTATGTGATTATTTACAAATGATCAAAATGTTAACCTAATGTATTTGTTAAGTATTTTTTTATTTGTATTTTTGTTAATTATATAGACAAGAGTTTTAAAGAAAAGAAAAGAAAAATGTTTTAAATTTAAAGAAAACTATTGTTTATGTATTTTAGTTTATATATACAAAGGTTTATTAAACAAAAAAAGTTTTAAGACAAAAATCTATTAACCTAATAAATCTAATATTTACATATTTTTGTAAAATGTAATAAACATTAAGAAAAGTTTTATACAAAAAAAATAATATATTGTTTTTCTTAACAAAATAAGTTATATAAAAAGAAAGGGAAATAATATGATTAATAAAAAAAGATTGATTTGTAAATATAATAAAAAAAGAGTTAAATGGGCCTTAGGAGATGTTTGGCCCAAAGAACAAAATGAAACAGATCCACAAAGGGGGGTGCAGGCGCCAGTTTTATGATTGGGCTTAAGGGGTTTACGCGTGGAGCATGCCCAAATGAATTTGACAATGTTTTAGGGTTCGTTTGTGTCTTGCTCAGAGTTAAGCTTTACAGTTTTGGAACGGCGCCGGTCTTCATCTTCTTCATCTCTTCCTCTTCATCCTTCTTAAGCAAAGCTTCTGAACGAAACTCCCTCTCCACCTATGGCTACCAGAGAGATGCCTCCATTCTCCTCTCTTCACGGTTACACAGGGTGATAAGAAAAGGTATTGAGTTCTCTTCAAACGCGCTTTAGGGTTTCAAGTTCTTATCTTGCATGTTTTATCTTTTTCATGTTTTAATCATGGATGTTCGTGTTTGTGTGAGATGTGAAGCAGAAAAAGGAAAGGGGGACAATACCTTTAGGGTTTTGGAGACGGAGGAGTGGACGGTGGCGCTTCTCCGGCGGCCAAGGTGGAGGGAATATGATGACGAGAAAAGCTTTATTCTGGTACTTGTATCTTTGCTTTGTTTTATGATGAATGCTATGCTTCTGAAAACCCTAGGGCGTCTTGTTTTCTTCTTCTGATTGCTTGCTTTGTTCTTGTTAGCTTGATACTGATGATGCTATTATTCTGATGACTGTATGATTCTGAGTTGCCTGTTTTTGAGTTTGATGATGTTGTTGTTGCCTTATTCTGAGAATGTCTTTTTGGCTACTGTGGATTGGGATTCTGTTTTGGCCTATGATGAACTTTAGTTCTGAGGCGTTTTGGCTTGAATGCTATGCAGTTTGACAGGCTTGAATGCTGAGTTTGTTCAGGTTTATTGTGCTTGGCTTGCTTGTGTTTGACAGGCTTGAGGCAAGTTTGGGAGATTTGTTTCTGGTTTTTTATGCAGGCTTATTTTCTTAGGCTTGAGCAGGTTACTATGTTTTGAGTTTATGCAGGTTGATATGCTTGTTTAGGGGACAGGCCTGAAGCAGGTTTGGGTGTGACTGGTTTCTAAGCTTGAGGAAGTTTGAAGCTTGTTTGTTTTTGAGAGGCTTTGATGCAGGATGTTTGGTTTTGGGCTTGCTGTTTTTGCAGGCAAGCTTGGTTTTGTAAGTTTGTTGGTAACAAGAAGGTTGTTGTTTGTTTGCTTAGGATACAAGCTCGGAAGGCTGTAACAGGTTTTTTAGGCCTGTTGAAGAGTGTTTAAAGTTTTGTGTTCTATTTCTCTCTATGTGTTCTATGTGTTCTGCCCCCTCTTTTGAACTATTCTGATTTGTTATATTTATTTATCTCTAAGCCTGCCTGAAAAACTGTAAGCCTCCATTTCTCTCTCTCTTTTTCTCTCTCCAGAAAGCATATCTTTGTTTAGAATATCTTTCTTTTCTGAAAATGTTTTGGCCAGAAAATGATGAAAAATGTACTTTTACAAGCTTGCTTTCATCTTGGTTTTGCTTCTGCATACTTCCAGATTTTCTGCATTTGCTTTTTGTGTACTTGTATGCAGCTTTGTTGACAGCTCTTGGACAGTTTTGTTGACAACTCTTTTTTGACAGTTTGGAACTTGTGACTTAGTTTGCCCCTTTGACAATTTGGTTTGCCTAGTTTGATAATGCAATTCAGTTTGGATTTATGCAGCTTTGTGTATTTTGCTTAAATGATTTGTATGCTTGCAAACATTTTACTTCCCTCTTTGTGAACCAAGAAGAGACATCTTCTTGCAATTTGCAGAGAGGACGAACAAACTGATTCCGGCCAAAACCTTTAATGATGAGTTTTTGATTAACTGTCTGAAAAATAATTTTCCAAATTAATTGTGTTGACTTCTCCTTTTCTGGATTTGCAGGTAAACACCAATTGGGGCAAGGGAAGCAGTAGTAGCAGATGAAGATTTCAAGAAACTTAGGATATAGTTTTATTTTATTTTAATCATTTGTAATAAACATTATTATAAATACTGTAAATAAAATTACTGTATTTAAATAACACTTGTACCAATAATTAAAAATAAATAAAAGTCCTTTTGTCAGATAATAATCTATTTCACTGTCTATTTAATTATTTAAGTTTCTTGAATTAAAATATTTGGAAGTACATCCCAATTATTCTAACTTAGATAAGATAAATAATTATTAACGTTGTAGTCTCACAAACCCTGCTTTAACCAGCAATAAGCCTGGCATGTCAGTTAACCAATTGCACAACTTAAACAAACGAACGTCCATACGCCTTTCACTTCACTTGATTAAACTAAAACTGCAAATTTTCAATCAGAAGCCTCAGCTGCTATCCCATAGGTCCAGGTTTTGAGAAACAAACTGAAATCTTGAACAGGCGTCAAAGCAGTGTGACAGCCAATTAAGACACTGTGGATTCAAATTCTTCTGAAAAAGCGCGTGCAAACCCTAATTCTTGATTTATTGTCAAAGAAGCGTCTGCTTGATCAAAACCCTAAGCCAAACTCAACCAAATTAATAAAAACCCTAATAATCTGCTTGAACTGATTCAAAATCAATAGAAACCCTAATTTTGGATTTACTGATAAGAAAAGTCTGTTTGACCGATTCTTGAGTCAATTTGAAAAATCAGGGAAAGCTCGGGAGTGTGATTTCTCGTGAAAAAGAGGAGGGCAAATTTTGGGGTACAACAACTGCCCCTGTTCAATCTTCTTGAACCTGAAGAGTTAGATTGGTAGTTTTTGCCTTTCGCGACTCGAGGGTAAAAGGAGATTGGGCACTAGAGTGCCCGAAAAATTTGCACTCGTTAAAGCGTAGTTTGAGGGAATGGGCTTAAAGATGCCATTTGAAAATTGTTGGTAGGAGGATGGGCTTATAGATGCCATCTGAAGGTGATTGTATCTTGTTAGAGATGGGCTTGTAGATGCCATCCAAGAATGTTTGTTGAACTGTATGTCGTTGGTGAGTGGGTGTGTATCAAAAAGGTATCCTAGTTTGGAACATCTCTGAACTGGGGATCTGAATGAGCAATGAATTGACATCCATGTTTGGAATCATCCATAAACTGTTTTCAGTAGTTGAATCTGAACAAGCGATAGATTAACATCCGTGTTTGGAGAATCCGTAAACTGTTTTCAGAAGTCTTGAATCTGAACAAGCGATAGGTTAACATCCGTGTCTGGAGAACCCGTGAACTGTTTTCAGAAGTCTAGAATCTGAACAAGCGATAGGTTAACATCCGTATCTGGAGAACCCGTAAACTATTTTCAGAGGTCTTGGAGTTGAATAAGCAATAGATCAGCATCCATGTTGGGAAGCGTCCGTGAACTGTTTTCAAAATTTGAGTCTGAACAAGCGATAGATTAACATCCGTATTTGGAGAACCCGTAAACTGTTTTCAGAAGTTTGGAATAGAGAAGGAACCGGTGTAGGGTTGCCCGATGATGAGTCCGTGTAAAACTGCATCTGGATTTGAGAAGGAACCGGTGTAGGGTTACCCGATGATGAGTCCGTGTAAAACTGCATCTGGATTTGAGAAGGAAGCGGTGTAGGGTTGCTTCAAGATGATCAAGTAGATAGCTGACCTGGTTTGTTACAAGTGTTAATCCTTTCGCTGAAAAAGGTAAATTGTTAGTTGAAACACAAAGTTATGTTGCATGAAATGTATGATGCAATGAACTGTATTTCACCAATGTTTATGATATATGAATGTCATGGTTATGTATGCAAGCTGAATAACTGTCTTGCTGAGGAAGATATAATCTGAATAGCTGGAGATAATGGATTCTTTGACTGCTGTCGGGGAAAATGAATCCTTGGCTGCTGCAGGGGATTGCAAGAATCTTTGATTGTTTGAAGATGAGAAACCCTTGTTGACTGCTGACTGCTTGGGGAACAAGGACAACTCTAAAAATCTCTACTGGGAGGCTTAAAACCTGGGAGACTTATGCTGTAAAAATGGGACTGAGACTCTTCAATCTGTTAGGAAGTATCTCTGTGGCGAGAATGATAATTATTCTGAATGAGTGACAGAATGGCAACCGTGTCTGGAGCGTATCTGGAACTGTATCTTGGAGTTGAGATTTGTATGAGTAGCAGAATGACTTCCGTATCTGGAGTGTATCTGAAACTATAACTGGGATCTGAATGAGTGACAGAATGACTACCGTGTCTGGAGCGTATCTGAAACTGTATCTTGGAGTTGAGATCTGTATGAGTAGCAGAATGACTTCCGTATCTGGAGTGTATCTGAAACTGTAACTGGGATCTGAATGAGTGACAGAATGGCTACCGTGTCTGGAGCGTATCTGAAACTGTATCTTCCAACAGGTGATGAAGGAAATTTTGAACGACCTTGAGATTGACATTCGAATGCCCCAAGTGATGATGAAGGAGACTTACCCCAAGTTCACTGAACTTTTGAGAGATTTGTTGAAATCTTGACTGGACTGCCCCAGGTTAAATGGACTTTGAAAGATTTATTGAAATCTTGACTGGACTGCCCCAGATTTTTCGGACAATACCAAACCAAGTCTCTTTTTTGTTGACGGGAGATTTTTGTAATGGGAGTATCGTCCCACTTGAAATGATTTTACTCACTGAGAGAGCTTTCGCTCCTCTGAACATTCACTGTATGAATTTCTTCGCTGTTAAACAAGTAAACCATGTGCAAACAACGATATTCAAATAATGCAAAGTTTATGTCTGTCTCGAAGTTTTGAAAAATGCGTTTTTAGCAGAAAACTTTTTATAAGACAAATTCAACACAAGATTTAGGGCAAAGCCTTACAGGAGTCAGGATACCTTTTGTAACGGTATGCTTTCGAACTAACCCATGCTTCAATTAGGACTTTTGAAGGGTTGTAAAGTGGCTTGGTTCACGGTTTAAGAAACAAAGGATAAAGGCTCAAAGCATATTTGTACCCACCTGCTCTTCGTAATGTCCTTCAGTCCTAAACTCAGTTAATTGTACGTCGAACTCTATTCGAGTTTGGAACGACTTTTTTGTGATGGTTCACACAAGTTGGATTTTGGAAGGCAGTCATTTTTACCTTTCTTTTGCAACATTTTTCATGTTGTTGAGGATTTGTACTGACCTCGTTCTTTTGATTTGTTATCCCTAACTTTTGCCCGACTGTTCCTGTTTTCGAGATTACAGTCAGCGGGATGCCCCTGTCCTCTTAAGCCTCCTTTGTAGGTTTTGGCTTAGTGGGCTTTTCTCTTTTGAGAGATAATGATTGCCTATGAGATAAGGAACCATCACTGTCTTTTGATTCCAAAGGAATACTTTTGATCTCATTCGTTGTATTACGAACTGAGAGTTTGCGACTTCAATGCGCATCTTTTTTTTTGAATTAACTGAGAGACTACCCTGCCCCAGGTTTAAATCAAAGGTTTAAATTTGTTTGGAACAAAAAAACTCCTACTTCTTTGGCTCGAAGGGGTTAACTAGGGATTATCTTCCTTATAACTCTGATGTTTAGGGTTTGAAAGAAATGCCTGTACATCATTAGCAAGGTCTGTTCAAAAGCATACTGTGTGAGATTCATGGTACTGTTTCGTCATCCTCCCTCTAAAGGCTTGTAGCTTTTTATCAAGAGTTAAATATCATAAATAAATCATAAGAGTAGTGAAAACGAATGGATGAATTCAAGACAAACATATGCAATGCATTAATGAAACCGAGTTTGACATTAATAGATAACTGTTTGAATAACGATAGAAATTACAACTTGAAAATTCAAATGGAACAAAAGTCTCTCAGTTCGAACTTTGTCATTTCAGGTGGAGAAACCCTTAACGGAAGATTTTCATCTCACCATCCGGCATGAATTTCAACACTCCATTGTCAATCAGATCCTGAATTTTGTTTTTCAAGACCCATCAGTCATCGGTGTCATGTCCAGGACTATATGAGTGGTATACACAAAATGCGTCAGGGTGATAGCTAGGAGCAGAGGTATTGGGCTTCCGAATAGGATCCCTTAAAGCAGTCAGATTGACCTCCAACAGGCGTTCCAGTATTAGAGATGATGGTATGTCGGTCTCAGTGAACCATCTTCCAGACGTATTTTGCTTACGCTGATTACCCCGTTGACGCTGACGAGGTTGTTGGTGGGCTTGTGACCCTGAAGCAAGTTGAGGAGCTTTTTCCTTGTCTTCTTGTCTCAAAGGGGGTTGAATGATGACTTGCTCTTCAACCTCGGATGTTTGCCCCACTTGGTTGTCCCGAAGCAGTTTGTTGATGAGAACCCTGAGCTCCTCTTGTCTTTGAGCCAAGTCCTGGATGAGAGCCATCTGGCCCACTAGTTGTCCCATCATCTGGATCCTCATGGCAGTCAGCTCAAACTGAAGTTCTTCCAACTGATCACTCTTGGCATTGCTTGAATTCCCCTGGACCATGCCACTTGTGAGGAGAGCTTTCACTTCTTCTTGCCCCTGGGACAGGTTCAAGAACATTTCTTGAAGTTGAGCATTTTGGTCCTGGATATCTTTGACAGTCCTCTCTAGAGCCATCTCTATTGAAATAAACAGTAGGAGAATAAGGAAACCTGAAAAGGAAAGAACTGTTATGATGCAATGCATGATATGTGGATGCATGTTTTCAAGAATCTCTTGGGGTAAACACAAGAAAAATGTTAGAGGTCAAACTCTGACCAACATCTTTGATTGGAGAACTTTGTATCAGTGGATGTCTTTCCACGAGAATCAAGCTCACCATGTCAAGTGGGTCATAGCCCCTGATTCAAGTTGTTGCACTTGATCTTTGATGGCATTTGTTTAGAGGAGAAAACCTCTCGCCCCTTGGTAGACGTCTGGTTCAACGTGACCCTGCATCAAAAGACCCTCGAGATCCTTGAAATGGTTATTGAAAATGCTATGGTATGATGTTATGGTGTTATGTACATGTATGCAAAAGCAAGTAAGTGTATATACAGGTAATCATATTCACACAGAGAAAACAAGTCCTTAGGTTTAGGCTTGCATGGGGTTTGTAGGTAAGTACCCTCTTGAGGTTAGTTGGCTCATCCTGTCCTAAAATAGAAACCGGGTTCTAAGGAGCTCAATATCACTGGATTATTTTCTCTGTTCATTGTTTTGGTTTAGCCACTTAACTGACGACCAAAATATTCCAAGAAAACAACCCTCAATGAGTGTAGTATCGAGTATCTACCAACTTCGAACTGTACCAAAGTCGGTTATCTCACTACCCCTAAAAAGGCCAAGATGGTCAAGTAAGGTTCTAAGAGTTCGTTAGTGCTTCATGACATTGCTCAGCGGCCCCGTATTCTCCTTGACTACTCAAGGGCTACCGGTACTCACAAATATGTCACACTAACATAGCTACTGCTTCAACCATGTCGGTATACCCCACACAGTTCCCTCACAGTTTATTGCTATTTACCTAAAAAGGTGCCCCCAAATCCGGGTGTAGGATTAAACAAACCCAAACAAGGAACCCAAAAAGTAAAACAATCAAAGCAAACAAAGTAAGCATGTAAAGGTGATCTAAAACCCTAAGGTAACCCCACTTTTAGAAAGATTCACTTTTCCCCAGCAGAGTCGCCAGTTCTGTGATACGGTGGGAGAACTGACTTGAGGTTTTGCGTTTGTGTTCGCACTTGTTCGGTTTAGCAAGAGTCACCACCGACTTTTTATTTATCCTAAGGAAAGGTCAAAAAGCACAGGAAAGACCTTTGAGATGTTTTTGTGGGTTCAGGGGGTAGATTATGAAAAGGGAAGGTGCTAACACCCTTTTCATCCATGGTTATCCATGGGCTCTTAGTTACTTGTTTTAGATCACTTGCCTTTGCTTTTCAATTGTTTAAAATGGTGCTTTGTTGTGTGGTTTTGAAAATGTTTTGAAAAAGATGCCTTGTCTAGGCAACCTTTGTAACAATTCTTTACTCGAATGTTTTACAAAGGTGTTTGTCTTTTTGAAAAGATGTTTCAATGTTTTGAAATTTATTTTGGAAATTGTGTTTGTGAAGTGTGTTTGAAAATGGCAAGTGTGTTTTGCAAGTTTGATCAAGTAACTAAGAGCTATCTACTCTAAATTTCTCAAAGATCTTTCTCATGTTTTAACCCTTTTAACAGTGTTGTTTCACCATTGTATTTGGTGAACAACCTTGTGTTAGGATGTTAACGGGACGGGCACGGGTCATCGTATAGACCATGAATGCAATAGTGTCAAGTATTTTGGCAATTTTCTTGAGGGACTATGATCATTTTGTTTAGGCAACAAGATAGCGTCATCGAGGGACTATGATCATTTTTGTTTGTTTTTGTTTTGTTTTGTTTTGCCAAAGTACTTGACATGTAAACATGGCCCATTTTTGAAGGCAACAAGTGGTGAAACCCTAGGGGTGTGAGTGTGCATTGTGTATTGATTTTCATGCATTTATCTTGAGTTAGGTCAAGCTATTTGTTGATTAATTTTTGCATACAAGCCCTAAGTCTAAGCATGGCATAATTGAAAGCTTTTAAATGCGGAAATTTAAATGCTAAGCTATTACAACAATGATTATGGGGATGGGGGTACAAATGTTTACAAATGGGGATGAGTCTCATCAGAATAGTAGTGTCCAAATATTATTTACAACCAAATCGAATCATCGCATTCTCAATGTAAAATATAGCAAAGTATAAGGATAAAAGAGAATCAAGAGTATTGTAAAATGTATGTGATTATTTACAAATGATCAAAATGTTAACCTAGTGTATTTGTTAAGTATTTTATTATTTTTTTGTATTTTTGTTAATTATATAGACAAGAGTTTTAAAGAAAAGAAAAGAAAAATGTTTTAAATTTAAAGAAAACTATTGTTTATGTATTTTAGTTTATATATACAAAGGTTTATTAAAAAAAAAGTTTTAAGACAAAATTCTATTAACCTAATAAATCTAATATTTACATATTTTTGTAAAATGTAATAAACATTAAGAAAAGTTTTATACAAAAAAAATAATATATTGTTTTTCTTAACAAAATAAGTTATATAAAAAGAAAGGGAAATAATATGATAAATAAAAAAAAGATTGATTTGTAAATATATTAAAAAAAGAGTTAAATGGGCCTTAGGAGATGTTTGGCCCAAAGAACAAAATGAAACAGATCCATAAAGGGGGGTGCAGGCGCCAGTTTTATGATTGGGCTTAAGGGGTTTACGCGTGGAGCAGGCCCAAATGCATTTGACAATGTTTTAGGGTTCGTTTGTGTCTTGCTCAGAGTTAAGCTTTACAGTTTTGGAACAGCGTCGCTCTCCATCTTCTTCATCTCTTTCTCTTCATCCTTCTTAAGCAAAGCTTCTGAACGAAACTCCCTCTCCACCTATGGCTACCAGAGCGATGCCTCCATTCTCCTCTCTTCACGGTTACACAGGGTGATAAGAAAAGGTATTTAGTTCTCTTTAAACGCGCTTTAGGGTTTCAAGTTCTTATCTTGCATGTATTATCTTTTTCATGTTTTAATCATGGATGTTCGTGTTTGTGTGAGATGTGAAGAAGAAAAAGGAAAGGGGGACAATACCTTTAGGGTTTTGGAGACGGAGGAGTGGACGGTGGCGCTTCTCCGGCGGTCAAGGTGGAGGGAATATGATGGAAAGAAAAGCTTTGTTCTGGTACTTGTATCTTTTCTTTGTTTTATGATGAATGCTATGCTTCTGAAAACCCTAGGGCGTCTTCTTTTCTTCTTCTGATTGCTTGCTTTGTTCTTGTTAGCTTGATACTGATGATGCTATTATTCTGATGACTGTATGCTTTTGAGTTGCCTGTTTCTGAGTTTGATGATGTTGTTGTTGCCTTATTTTGAGAATGTCTTTTTGAGTATTGTGGATTGGGTTTCTGTTTTGTCCTATGATGAACTTTAGTTCTGAGGCGTTTTGGCTTGAATGCTATGCAGTTTGACAGGCTTGAATGCTGAGTTTGTTCAGGTTTATTGTGCTTGGCTTGCTTGTGTTTGACAGGCTTGAGGCAAGTTTGGGAGACTTGTTTCTGGTTTTTGATGCAGGCTTATTTTCTTAGGCTTGAGCAAGTTACTATGTTTTGAGTTTATGCAGGTTGATATGCTTGTTTAGGGGACAGGCCTGAAGCAGGTTTGGGTGTGACTGGTTTCTAAGCTTGAGGCAGTTTGAAGCTTGTTTGTTTTTGAGAGGCTTTGATGCAGGATGTTTGGTTTTGGGCTTGCTGTTTATGCAGGCAAGCTTGGTTTTGTAAGTTTTTTGTTAACAGGCAGGCTGTTGTTTGCTTGCTTAGGATACAAGCTTGGAAGGCTGTAACAGATTTTTTAGGCCTGTTGAAGAGTGTTTACAGTTTTGTGTTCTATTTCTCTCTATGTGTTCTATGTGTTCTGCCCCCTCTTTTGAACTGTTCTGATTTGTTATATTTATTTATCTCTAAGCCTTCCTGAAAAACTGTAAGCCTCCACTTCTCTCTCTCTTTTTCTCTCTCCAGAAAGCATATCTTTCCTTAGAATATCTTTCTTTTCTGAATAGGTTTTGGCCAGAAAATGATGAAAAATGTACTTTTACAAGCTTGCTTGCATCTTGGTTTTGCTTCTGCATACTTCCAGATTTTCTGCATTTGCTTTTTGTGTACTTGTATGCAGCTTTGTTGACAACTCTTGGACAGTTTTGTTGACAACTCTTTTTTGACAGTTTAGAACTTGTGACTTAGTTTGCCCCTTTGACAATTTGGTTTGCCTAGTTTGATAATGCAATTCAGTTTGGATTTCTGCAACTTTGTGTATTTTGCTTAAATGATTTGTATGCTTGCAAACATTTTACTTCCCTCTTTGTGAACCAAGAAGAGACATCTTCTTGCGATTTGCAGAGAGGACGAACAAACTGATTCCGACCAAAACCTTTAATGATGAGTTTTTGATTAACTGTCTGAAAAATACTTTCCCAAATTAATTGTGTTGACTTCTCCTTTTCTGGATTTGCAGGTAAACACCAATTGGGGCAAGGGAAGCAGCAGTAGCAGATGAAGATTTCAAGAAACTTAGGATATAATTTTATTTTATTTTAATCATTTGTAATAAACATTATTATAAATACTGTAAATAAAATTACTGTATTTAAATAACACTTGTACCAATAATTAAAAATAAATAAAAGTCCTTTTGTCAGATAATTCTCTATTTCACTGTCTATTTAATTATTTAAGTTTCTTGAATTAAAATAGTTGGAAGTACATCCCGGCATGTCAGTTAACCAATTGCACAGCTTAAACAAACGAACGCCCATACGCCTTTCACTTCACTTGATTAAACTAAAACTGTAAATTTTCAATCAGAAGCCTCAGCTGCTATCCCATAGGTTCAGGTTTTGAGAAACAAACTGAAATCTTGAACAGGCATCAAAGCAGTGTGACAGCCAATTAAGACATTGTGGATTCAAATTCTTCTGAAAATGCGCGTGTAAACCCTAATTCTTGATTTATTGTCAAAGAAGCGTCTGCTTGATCAAAACCCTGAGCCAAACTCAACCAAATTAATAAAAACCCTAATAATCTGCTTGAACTGATTCAAAATCAATAGAAACCCTAATTTTGGATTTACTGATAAGAAAAGTCTGTTTGACCGATTCTTGAGTCAATTTGAAAAATCAGGGAAAGCTCGGGAGTGTGATTTCTCGTGAAAAAGAGGAGGGAAAATTTTGGGGTACAACATATAAAAAAAAATTCCCCGCAGTGTACAGTTTAATCCCCAACGGAACAAAGCTTCCAATTATCAATCCCCGGTAGTAATCATCCAATTTCTCCAGATTCCCCAAACAGATTTTTCAAGCAATACACGACATTTCCCTTACAACAGAGTTTATTTCTCTAAACAGGAATTCATCAACACTTCGACTTCAAGACATGAAGACTTACATATCCTCAACAACATTCAGGGATTTATTTTCCCCAATCCAACAAACAGCGCAATAGACTGGCTAACATCTGCATACATTGCATCCGTATATGATAAACATTAATAAAACGAATGCATTATATCATACATTTCATACAACATGACCTTTCATTTTAGCTAACATTTTACCCTTTTCAGGATAAGATTAACAACTATCATTAACAATGTTCAGAGTTTTCAGATACAGTTCAGATACGCTCTAGACATGGATTCCGTTCTGATACTCATTCAAAATCAGCCCCCAGATACAGTTCAGATACGCTCCAGACACGGATGCCATTCTGATACTCATTCAGATTCAACTTTCAGATACATTTCAGATACGATCCAGACACGGATGCCATTCTGATACTCATTCAAAATCAGCCCCCAAATACAGTTCAGATACGCTCCAGACACGGATTCCATTCTGATACTAATTCAGATTCAACTTTCAGATACAGTTCAGATACGCTCCAGACACAGATTCCATTCTGATACTCATTCAAAATCAGCCCCCAGATACAACTCAGATACGCTCCAGACACAGACGCCATTCTGATACTCGTTCTTTCAGCTTACAAGTTACAATTCAACAACCACTCTTGGATGGCATCTACAAGCCCATCTCTAACAACTTTCTATCACATATCCAAATGGCATCTTTAATCCCATTCCCTCAACCATCACATCGACGAGTGCAAATTTCTGGGCACTCTAGTGGCCAATCATCTTCTACCTTTGAGTCACGAACGAAAAAGCTTACCAATATAACTCTTCAGGCTTAAGAAGATTGAACAGTGGAAGATGTTGTACCCCAAAATTTTCCATTTCCCTTGTCAAGAATTTTCTCACAAGATCTACTTGGGCTCAAGACTGCACTAAGGTTTGATCAGCTCAAGACACCTCCTTAGGCACTGATGACCAAAATTAGGGTTTGAGTTTGCACAAGGATTTTTGAGCTATCAATGCTTCATATTACTTTCATGGACCATTATGGACCCCCAAGATTACTCATGTCAAGTTTCAAGCCTTGGATCACACTTTTGATCAGTCAATTGAATAATTGACATAGAAATTAGTTGTATTGGGGGGAAAAGTCAACCATGGCCAATTTACAGTCAAACCTCATAATTTTAAATCCACATCAACATTTTTAACTCATATGAACCATTTTATCATGTTTGGACCACAACTCCTCAAGAAATTTGATCAAATCTCCAAAAGGGCAAAATGGTCAAAGTTAGGGTTTTGACTTGGAAAAGGGCAATTTCTGATTTTTAAACTAGTAATTAGTCAATTGGTTTAAGGCATGATCTCAATAGTATAATTTCACCATTTTTACCTAATGACATGGTTCAAAACATTGCAAGTCCATTGGATTGACAAATGAATTTTACAGTCAACTGATCAAAAGTCAATTGTATACTGAAAAGTCAAACCTTAACTTTTTGGTCAAATTCAAGTGCCAAAGATCATAATTCATCAAAAAATGTCAAAATATGAAACTTATTCATCAAGAAATCAAAAAGTCAAGATTTCATTTTGAAAAGTCAAAATTTCTAAACTTAGAAATTTTTCTAAGTGTTGAAAATCCATGTTTTTTTCATAACCTTGAGCCAAATTTTCACCATGATGCAAGATGATTCAAGAGAAACTTCCAACAGGAAAGTTGTAGATCTCCAAGATTTATATAACTTTTCTTCACACAACTTCTCCCAAAACTGCTTAGATCTCAAGTTATAATTTCAAGAACATAGGGTCATGAAACTAAACACTTAGTGAAATTTTGCCCTAATTTGGTCAGGATTTTGACCTAACTTCATGGAACTTTTTCATATAGTTCCAAGGGGAATATTCAATAGAAATTCAAAGATTGATTGTAGAGCACATTGCAAGCTTTCCAAAATATCCAAGAACTCCTTAAGATCATTCTTGAGTAGGGAGAATCGAAGAGATGAAGTTGGTGTTTTGTCACTTGAATTATAGGTCATTTTCATGATGAACACAAGTGCAATTTCAATGCTAGGCTTCATAATATTGCTTTGCAGGCCTCTTAAATTGTGTATCTAACCATCATTAATTAATTACACAAAATTTTGAGCTTTAATCCAAGTGGTTTAAGCTTTATCCAATCCACATTTGCATTAATGGCACAAAGTGAACACTTCCATTTTAGAAAAGCAAGCTTTTGTGTAAAGTCAATTCTTGAGCCTCTAACTTGTTCCCTCTGATCACACTCTATCCACAAAGTCAGAAACAAACTTGTTTAAAGCATAACCACTCTATCTTAGCAAGTACACCATGCTTGGAAACTTGAAATTCTTAAAAATCACATGTTGTGCATAAACTTGTGATTTTGAATTCTGATCAACAATAAGTCTACAAACTTATTGCTTATAAATAAAGGCGCTATTTGTGAGCTAGAATACGAGCTTGAGCACCTTGAATTACACCAAAACTCTCTTAAATCAAAAATTGCCCAAAAACTCCATTGTTGCACAGTTTCTGACCTTGAACCTCAAACTCACATTTCCCTCGTGCGTTTCTTGGCCTTTTAGTTTCTAAAGCTTCCTTGCATCAAGGGTAACTCATCCTTGTACCTGTTTTACTTCTGTAACACCATTTACCCTGTCTTCCATAACCAAAAACAGAGCATCACAGTTGGACTTCTCCAGACCATTCCAGCCACCCTCAACTCAAGCCAGCCATTTCATTAGCTTCCTAGAGGTCCAAGGAAGCTAACCTGATCATCATCACTGCCTGAAACAAGCTCAAATCCATTTCACGATTTCTAATTTGAGGTATTTTTCTTGAACTTCTATATCATTACTTAGGCATTGTTAGACTTGCATTTGTGAAGCTAAAATGTAGACATGATTGCCCTGAAGCTGTACATGTCCATAAATTTCATTTATTTTGATTGAGCTAGGAGAATTTTGAGTTTGAACTTTCTGAAATGATTTGGTACTTTTAAAAATTCTCATTCATCTTTGATTTATAGTTTATGATATTTATATGGTTGGATTCGTGTGACAAAATGCAACAATTTTCATGTTTACATTTTTGCAAATGATTGAGAAATGAGCAAGTTACAGATCCTTTGGCTGGAGGTTGAAGATGAAGTACAGTCAGAGCGCGTATTGTGTTAATATTAAGATGAAGTACATTTCTTTTTATTTTTATTTATTATTAATATTAATATTAATATTTATTTTATTGACAAAAAAAAAAGATAAAAAATATATTTTTATTTATACTATATACATTTATTTTATTTTCTAGACTAAAACATCGAAAATATTTTTGTTACAAACTTAACTTTTTTTTAATTAAATAGATTTAGGCTTATTTTATTTTCTTAAAATAAACATAGAATTTATACTTTTCCTAATTTAATTAATTTTCATACTATTTAGTTTAATGTTAAAATCTTCTTCATAAAACATAAAAATATTTTCTCTTTTAAATTAAATTAGTTTATTTTTTTTATTAAAAATTTTTTTAGTTCATTAGGTTAAAAAATAAAAACTTTTTTTTAACAAGGAAAACATCTTTGTATACATTCTTACGAACAAGAATCATTACAAAGATTGCCTAAACAATGACCTCTTTACAAAATAATTTCAAAAACCACACAAAGCACATTTTTCAAACAAAAGCAAGTGATCTAGCAAGTAACTAAGAGCCCATGGAAAACCATTGATGAAAAGGGTGTTCATACATTCCCTTTTCATAATCTACCCCCCGAACTCAAGAAATAATCTCAAAGGTCTTTCCTGTGCTTTTTCACCTTTCCTTTTGGATAAAAGAAAAGTCAGTGGCGATTCTTGCTAACCACAACATTTGCGATCAAACGCAAAACCTTCAAGTCAGTTCTCCCACTGTATCACACGTAGCCTTTAAGAAGACTACCAGGTCACATAAGTAGCGATGTTTGTTGATTTGATCTTTCCCTGAAAAAGGTAAAGAGTTAGTCATATGCAATGTCATGATGTATTAAATGCATTGTGACGATGTTCTCAAAATAAATGAGATTATGCTGTATGCGATGTGTATGCACATGCCATGATGTATGAATATGGGATGTTATTGAGATGTTTCCCAGTCTCGGAAAATAAATCTCGGTCTACTTGCTGGAGAGTTTTGGGAAGTGGAATCCTTCATTTCCGCTGGGGATGATGAATGGAGATGAATCACTGGGGATTTCCTCTTTCTGTTTGAGGATAACCTACTGGGGATTGATTCTGCTTGAGGATTGATTCTGCCGATGTAGAGAAATAAACTCTGTTGGGAAATTAACTTCCGCAGTTTGAGCAATAAAATCTACCCGGGAGGAGGTTTTATAACTGTTTGAACTGGGTTGGGAAAAATAGACTTCAGTTGGAGAAGGTAATCCCTGCTTGGAAAAGAAGAGGGAAAAACTTTGGTTGTTTCTGCTCTGTGGGGAATATAGATGTCACAAACGTATTCTGAGGATACGACGATGACTTCGCATAAGGATGTTTCTGCCCCTGTTCCTGCTGGAGATTTTGTGGATGGATCTATGTCGTGATTGTACCTTAACATGTATTGAATGAGTGTCAGAATGACATCCGTCTCTGGTTCGTATCTGAACTGTACTTGAAACATGTGTTGAATGAGTTTCATAGTAATGTCCGTCTCTGGATCGTACCTAAATCGTTGCTAGGAGATAATCTGGATTAAGTATTAGGATGACATCCATTTTGGATCGTACCCGAACTATTGCTAGAAGATGATCTGAATAAGTATCAGGATGATATCCGTCTCTGGATCGTACCTGAACCGTTTCTAGAAGATTATCTGAATAAGTATCAGGATGATATCCGTCTCTGGATCATATCTGAACTGTTTCTAGATGAGAATCTGGAGTAAGTGTCAGGATGACATCTGTCTTTGGATCATACCTGCACTATTTCTAGATGAGAATATGGAGTAAGTGTCAGGATGACATCTGTCTTTGTATCGTACCTGAACCGTTTTAGATGAGAATATGAAGTAAGTGTCAGGATGATATCCGTGTCTGGATCATACCTGAACCGTTTCTAGATGAGAATCTGGAGTAAGTGTCAGGATGACATCCGTCTTTGGATCGTACCTGCACCATTTCTAGATGAGAATATGGAGTAAGTGTCAGGATGACATCCGTCTTTGGATCATACCTGAACTATTTCTAGATGATATTATGGAGTAAGTGTCAGGATGACATCCGTTCTTGGATCATACCTGAACCGTTTCTAGATGAGAATCTTGGAGTAAGTGTCAGGATGACATCTGTTCTTGGATCGTACCTGAGCTGTTTCTAGATGAGAATCTGCTTTATTCAGAATGTGTCCGTTGAGGAAGTGAAACTCTATAATCTGCTTGGGGAATCCTGAGAAGCTTGGTGACTTCATTGGGGGATTTCCGTTGGAGCATTAATTTGGAGATTTTGATCTGCCGAGGGTATGAGAACACCTGGCGTCAATAGGCTGCATGCTAAGAACATGGCAATGACCTTGTAGTAGAATACCCCTGTCTTGATACTTGTTATAGGAAATATAAACCGGGGATTTAGTAGATGGTTTAACTGTTATCCCAACTCTTGGAGTCCTTGGAGAATGCAGATCAGGGTAGTAAACCTTCTACTGTTTAGACAAATGACAAGATGACGGGACGTAGTCGTACGCTTTAACCCCTAACTTTTGCCTGGACTGTCTTTTCAGATTTTCAGTACACCGGGATACCCTTTTTTTCCAAAGTCTCCTTTTCGGGTTTTCGACTTGCCGGGTGTACATATTTTTTTTGTTGTTATCCCTAATTTTTGCTCGAACCCTTTTGGTTCACCGGGATGCCCTTATTTTTGCCTAGGCCAGTCAACCTAGCGGGTCTTTGTTCATGCATAGTATTTTTCGACTATGTCCACGTTCATCGGGTACGGAGAATTATCACTGTCCATAGTAGTAAGTATTGTCACACTTCCAGAAGGTGTTTGTTTGATCGAACAATACTCGTTGTTGGAATTCATGCCCAATGCCCCAAGTGAGTCAGACAGATATCTTCCCCTGGCTATTTGGCATCTTTGAGAGATTCCCTGAATCTTGACTTGACAGCCCCAGATCAGCTGGACACAATGCTATACTCATGGATTATGAAAGGCCTTTCAATGGAATGTCTTTCCATCTTAGGTGATTCTGCTCATTGAGAGGATTTTTGTTCATTGAATATTCGTCTGTGAATTTCTCTATTGTTGAACAAATAGTCATATGCAAACAATGGTATTTTAAGAATGCAAAGCTTATGTCTGTCTTGAAGTTTTTGAAAATTCATTTTTTTAGTAAAACAAATTTTTCAAGAGAGTGATATCAACTCAGGATTTATAGCAAGTCCTACAGGAGTCAGGATACCTTTTGTAACAGTATGCTTCCGAACTAACCCATGCTTTAGTTAGGACTTTTAAGGGTTGTAGCGTCGTCTGGTTCACAGTTTAAGAAACAAAGGATAAAGGCTCAAATTTTATTTGTACCCACCCGTTCTTCGTGATGTCCTTCAGTCCTACGCTCAGATGATGACTGCATTTCTTGATGATTATGCGGAACCATCACCGTCTTTTGATTTAGAAGGACGTCTTCGATGCCATTCATTGTGTATGAAGCGGAAGATTATGATTGAATGCGCGTCTGAATTAACTGAGAAAACTACCCTCCCCCATGTTATGATTAAGGGTTTTAATTTGTGTGAAAGAAAAACTCCTACTTCTTTGTCTCAAAGGGGTTGACTAGGGATTATCTTCCTTATAACTCCACTGTTTGGGATTTGAAACAACGCATGTACATCGTCAACAAGGTTTGTTCAGAAGCACACTGTATGGATTGTGGTATCGTTTTCATCATTCTCCCTCTAAAGGCTTAAAGCTTTTAATCAAAAGTTGGATATCACAAAAGGAAGTAAGAAAGCAGTTTAAGCATGATGAAAACCAATTAATTCAAGACAAACATGTGCAATGCATTGATGAAATAACAAGGTTTGATATGAATAAATGTTCAAACAATCAAAAGAAAATTACACATTGAAAATTTTAATGAACGAAAAGTATTCTTGTGAGAACATGTCACTTCAGATGGTGTGCCTTGGAGGAATGACAAAAATTCCAGTTTACCATTTTGTGTAAATTCCAATGCTCCTTCATTAATCAGGTCTTGAATTTTGTATTTCAACGTCCAACAGTTATCAATGTCATGCCCCAGACTGTTGGAGTGATATGCACATATTGCATTCAGATTGTAAGTAGGAGCGGAAGTATTAGGATTCGTAGGAGGATCCCTCAACATGACCAAATTCAACTTCAACATGTGTTTCAGGACTTGCGACATTAGTATACTGAGTTTGGTATATTGTCTAGTGAGTGAATCCTGCTTACGCTGATTACCCTATGGTTGTTAGCGAAATTATGGTTGAACCCTTGGCGTAACAGTCGTCTGGAAAGGCCTGCTCTCCGAGCTAAATTTTTGTCTCATCAGGGGTTGATTAATGACTTGATACCCAACCTCGACTGCTTGCTTCATACGGTTGTATCCGTCTTGATGGAGTTTTTTGATAATGGATCTCAGCTCTTCTTATACCCGGGCTAGGCTTTGGATAAGAGCCATCTGCCCCAGCATCTCGTTGCTTCTACCTCAGCTTGCAGTTGTTCCAACCGTTCGTCCTTATTGTCGTCAGGACTTTTCTTGGCCAAGTCCCCAGCCAGGAGTTCTTTTAACTCTTCTTTCCCCTGTGTCAGAGTCAGGAACATTTATGGGAATTGAGCGTGTTGAGCTTGAAGGTCTTTGATTGTTTGTTCAAGAGCCATTTCTTTGCTTGCTGAAATAAACAGCGAATAAGATGAGGACCCTGCTTTGAAACCTGTTCATGCAATAACATGTACGATATGCGTATGCAATGTTTTCAAGGACTCGCGAGGTAAACAAGAAGATGTCAGCCGTTGAAGTTTCTAGCTTTGAGTGAAGAACTTCGTATCGTTGTAGGTCCTTCTACAAGAGTCAAGCTCACCATATCAAGTGGGTCATAGCCCCTTACTCAAGTTGTTGAGTTTTGATCTTTTGACGACATTGTTTATAGGAAAATAAATCCCTTTTTCCCCTTGCTAGACGTCTGATTTACCATAACCTGTATCACAAACCCTTGAGATCCTTGAAATGGTTAAGGAAATGTTGTGGCATGATGTTATGATGTGTATGTTATGTGCTAAGCAAAAGTGTAAGGTAATGTAAGCAAGTAAATCCTGCATGAAATCCAAGTTATTGGATGATGACCGTAAACAAATCCTGCAAGGAAATCATGTTGTCAGATAATAAAACCCTGCAAGCAGCTCAAGTTGAAAGCACACAAGTCACATAAACAGCCTTAGGTTTAGGCTTGCATGAGGTTTATAGGTCATACCCTCTTGAAGTTGGATTGGTTCATCCTGTCCTATAAATTATAATCGGGTTCTAAGGGATCTAAATATCACTGACCTTTCCCACAAGCTTTGTTCGATAGGCGATTGACTCGTAACTAAACAAAACTCAGGAGTCAAGTCTCAATGAGTGTAGCATCGAGTATCTGCCGACTTTGGGAATACACCAAAGACTACCATCTCACTACGTCCTAATAGCCAAGTTGTTCATTTAAAGGTTCTAAGGTCAGTTGACGCATTATGAAACCACACAACGACCCCGTATTCTCCTTGATTAACTCAAGGGCTACCGGTACCAACCAAAGTGTCACATCAACATAGCCATCGCTTCAACCGTGTCGGTATACCCCGCACAGTTTCCACGATCTATTACTACTTACCTAAAAGGTGCCCCAGATCCGGGTGTAGGATCTATAGTAACCCAAACAAAGCCTTCAAAAGTAAATCAATCAAAGCACACAAAGCAGTTAAATAATGAACTAACTCTAAGGTAACCCCACTTTTTATTTCTCCCCAGCAGAGTCGCCAGTTCTGTGATACGGTGGCAGAACCGACTATTATATACTGGTTTTTGCGTTTTTTGTTCGCAAATGTGCAGTAAGAAAGAGTCTCCATCGTCTTTTCTTTTATCCAAATTAAGGAAAGGGTGAAAAGAACAGAAAAAGACCTTTTCGAGATTTTCAGAGTAAGGGGGTAGATTATGGAAAGGGAAGGTGTTAGTACCCTTTCCATCCGTGGTTTTCCACAGGCTCTTAGAGGTTTGCTCATTTTTCAAGATGCTTTTGTGCTTTGTGTTTAAAAATGTTTTGAAAAGCCCTAGTGCAACGATTTTCTTTGTGTTTAACACTTGTATCGTTCCTCAAGAGTGTTAAAAAAGCAAATGTTTTGAAATTGTTTTTGAAAAGTAGTTTTCTGTGTAAGTGCGAAATGTTTGAGCAAACTTCTAACATATATCTACTTTATTACTCGAAAAGGTTGTTATTTTCCTTTTTTCCTTTAGACAGTGCTATCCTACTATTAGTGAGTAGGTAGCCTTATCGTTGGATGTTTTAGGGACAATCAAAGGGACGTTACAGTCACGAAGGCAAATAGGGAGATGCTTTAGCAATTCTGTTTTAGGGACTAGATCATTTACCGAGAAGGAAACTGTAGGGTCATCCAGGGACTATGATCTTTTGATTTTACGGGTCTTTGCTAAAGCATTCCTACCCCATGACTGTTTTATTGAAGGCAACCAAAGTGGGCGTACCTTAGAGGTGTATATGTGCAATTGTGTTGTGTTTCAGTTATTTTTTTTGTCTTTCTATTAAGTTAGCTAGCGTTTGATTTCAGTCTTTGTCATACATGTCTAGTTACTAGCATTTAATATGAAAAGCAGTAAAAAGAAAATGCAGAAAATAGAGGTCCTACGCTATTACAATGCTTCCGGAAGGTGATTTACATTATACAAGGATAATGGGGAATAAAGCAGTAAATATCCTAATTTATCTATTACATTCAGTGAATAGATACAATAATAGTAAAATATTAAATTAAATAAACACGCGCAAAGTAAAAGAAAATCTTTTTGTTGTTTTTGGTATAAAAGAAAACAAGGCCTAAGTCTCTTTAATTTTAATTTTAAGAAAACAATGTTATAATAATAAATTAATTAGTTTACAAAATTAATTTAATTGGAAAAACAACTAGCCTAATATTTTTTTGTGATTTTGGTTTTAATGTAAAATAAATAGCAGTCAATGAAAACAAAAATAAAAGGAAAAAGACATCCTTCAATCAAAGGGGAAAAGAGGAGTTTCGATCCGGGGAGAGATATGGCCTTTTCGGTTCAGAAGAAATGCCTTCTATCGACTGAGCTAAGGAGTAGGCGTGAATAACCTTAAATATAGGGAAGGGGATTGTCTTTCGATCCTGGAGGTCATGGATTTCGATTCAGGAATGAGATGCCTCCTTCGATCCAGCAGGCTAATGGGCAGCTTCAATCTGGGAAGATGCCCCCCTTCGATCTGGGATGCTATACCTGCAAAAGTATGTTAGCGAAATAAAATGCAGGACCTGGGTATCGAAACCCATGTCCTTCGATCCTTCACTTGCTGAGTCTTTTCAGGCTATGTCTACAACAAACGTTAGCAAACGAAGAACATGACCTGGGTGCCAAACCCAAGCCCTTTGATCATGTTTAGGATGGAAAATCAAAGGTAACAATAAGTATGGATGTGTTATGCAAATACAAGGTTGGATAATTTAACCTTCTTACCAATAGATTGAAACTTTGATTTGGGCACTTCCTGGATATAGGAACTTTCGATCTGGGGTTTCTAGGCTTGGCTACCTTTGTTGAGGGGTGGCTTTTTCTTGGAAAATTCTGGCAACCTTTGATGAATTTTGTGGGAAGCCTCTCTCTAAGGTTTTTTTTCCGTCCCCCCCCCCCCCCCTTTGCAACACTTGTGATCTCTTTATATAGAGGGGGTAGAGGGGACAAGAAGGCAAAGGTTTAAATAACCTTGATTGTGTTTTAAATCCATGAATAGGAATTTGTAACATTGGCCAAACACATGGGATCTTGTCTCTCTTTTTTGAATTTTGAATGATATGTAACTGGCCTTCGAATGCTCTCTTTTGAATGGGCTGATGGCCTCCTTCGAATGGCTCTTATGAAGCTCCTTCTAATGGCTCTTATGAAGCTCCTTCGAATGGCTCTTATGAAGGTCCTTCAAATGGCTCTTTGTATGTTCTTCGAATGGAACCTTTGAATGCTCTTCTAATAGACCCTTTCAGTGCTTCTTCGAAAGAACCTTTGGAATGCCAATCGAAGGCCTTGTTGAAATGTCAATCGAAGGACACTGTTATCATGCTAATCGAAAGGTACTTGTTAAAATGTCAATCAAAAGACCTTGTTAACAGGCCAGTCGAAGGACCTTTGTCTGTGCCAATCGAAGGGCGCTATGTATATGCCAATCGAAAGGCAATTTGGATATGCCAATCGAAAGGCATTTTGGAGATGCCAATCGAAAGGAATTTTGGAGATACCAATCAAAAGGCATTTTGGAGATGCCAATCTAAAGACATTTAGAATGCCAATCGAAGTCCTTGACACAATGCCAATCGAAAGGATTATCATGGGGACAATCGAAAGGTAATTAAACACCACTAACAAATTTGCTTTTTTTCTTAGGCAAGGGTTTGTGACCAACCATGTATGGGAAGACCTTGGAAAATATGAGAGGGCAAATTTTGGGGTACAACAGTTTCCCCTTTTCAATCTTCTTAAACTTGAGGATGTAGATTGTCTTGTCTGCCTTTCGTGATCTAAATATGGAAGATGATTGAACACTAGAGTGCCCATAAATTTGCAGTCTGCTATCAAGTGTAAATTTACTCTGATAATTTTTCCAGTTAAAGTCCATGGTTACTTTGGATGACATCTATAAGCTCATCTCAGACGATTCACCGTCACCTCTCCAAATGGCATCTATAAGCCCATTTCTGATATAATCAACAAACAACGTCCCTTTGTGCACCGACGAGTGCAAATTTCTGGGCACTTAAGTGTTCATTCATCTTCTACCTTCAAGTCACGAATGAGAGATATACCGATCTAACTCTTCAGGTTTAAGAAGATTGAACAGGGGCAGCTGTTGTACCCTAAAATTTTCCCTCACATTTTTCTTCAAGACATTCTTTCAAGGGTTCTAAAATACTCAAGTATCTCAAGGGTTGATCAGTCAAGATGCTCCTCCTAAGCAATGGGTCTATAACTAGGGTTTTGTGCTTATCAAGGAAGATTAGGTTGCAAGGATTTCAAATTATTTCCATGGTTCTCTATAGGTCTCCAACAAGGTTCATATTAAGTTTCAAGTCCTACATCATAAGTTTTCTAAATCAATGGCGCAGATGATTGAAAATCAACTGTATTAGGTAAAAAGTCAACTATGGTCAACATACAGTCAAACTTCAAGATTTTTGGTCAACATTAACATTTTGAAGTGATATTCATCACTTGGTCAAGGGTTGATCATGATTACTCAAGGAAAGCCCTCAAATCATCAAAAGTCAAAAATTGTCAAATTAGGGTTTCCTTAGGAGAAGTCAACTGAACTTTGACCAAGCATAACTTTCACATGCTTCATCAACATTTAGCCAACCAAACCCATTTTAAAGAAAATTCATTTCTCTACATCTTTGTTTTTATTTTCAAGTCCAAAAAATGCTTCATTTGAAAGATATGAGCTAATACATTATAGGTCATTTTCAAAAGTCAACAAAAGACACTTTTTGTCAAGGTATTTTACATCAAGATAAGTTTTCCAAATGCAAAAATGATAAAAAGATAAATTGTAGAGGATATCTCGAGATATTCAAAAATTCAAAGATCACCTTCAAAATATGGAAGTTGAGCAAGTTATAGGTTTCACAAGTTGGGAAATTTTGAAGAAATGTATGAAATGCAAAATGTACAAAATTGAAATTTTGGACTTGTGACCTAAATTTTTGGACTTCAAACATGACCATAACCTTGTGAAAGACTACTAAGCTCACTCACATCTTGCCCTATATTTTCTTATTATTTTATTTTTATTTTATTTTGTTTTTATTCAAATAAATTCAAAATAAATAAATAAAATAGAAAATGTTTGGGCCAAGCATATGATGAGCAATTTACAGGGCCATACAGCTCATGCTAGCCTATTTTGAACTTACCAAAATCGTGCAAACTTAAAGAAGGAAAGATATATTTCAAGTTTGGAAAGTTTTAAAAGTGTTTGATCTTATTTAAACCATGGCTTGATTACATGATCTCATGCCATATTTGATGAGCTATTCTCTTCCTCTATATAAAGACAAGCATAACAGATCCAAAAGACACGAGATCACTGCCTAAAAAGTTCCTAAAAACTCTCCAAAAATTCAAAGCATTAGGGCAAGGCCGAACTCCCTGTTGCAGCTCTTCTCACTCAAAGCCAGCGATCCAACCATTCTCCTGAGACTTCCAGGAGTCTATCCAAGTCCTTTGTTCGCATCAAAAATAGGCTAACCAAGTTGCTCCGATATCGATAGTATTTCTAAGCTACAACTTTTAATTCATGTAGTTTTAATCAATTTGATGCATGTGTACATATTCATAATCATGTTTGTGAATGTTTAGGAAACTTAGTTATGAGCTCTAACGCAGAAGTCAAGTCAAGCAATGGCTAGGGCATAAAACTTTTGAGGCTTCGGATTTCATGATACAAGGACTTTTAGGCCAAACAAATCACATAATCGGATTCGGCGGGAAGTTTTAAGGGGAGTAGTGTACCTTGCGTGCTTTAATTTTGAATTTTTGTAGGTTTTCAAATTTCTTCTTGTCGAAGAAGATGGTGGAAAACACCATATACAGTGGTTTGACCCTTTGAATGGCCGCGTGGCATAATGGAGTGCTATGGTTGGTCCATTCAAATCCCATGGGTCAACTTGTGCGCGCGTGTATTTTGCTTTCCGACATTAGCACTTTTTTTACATTATATTTATTTCGTTTCAATTATAATACTGGATGAGAAAACCGTCCCAACGGTAGAAGGAAGCGTGCAAAGGCATTGGTGTACCAAGGCAGGGGTCTGATCCCTGCTCCTGGTATTTTATTTTCTAACATTTTTTGTTTACAGATCCCATACAAACAATTCCAACGCGCGCACCATACATCTCCAACCTTGACCATCAAATCTCAAGATTTCAGATCCAGTGCTCCAAGACAACCATGACCATGATACAACTCTTGAAGTCAATCACTGGAAATCATCACAAGCGCTTAGGCCCTCCGTTTTGGGCCTAACACATTTTTCTTTTCATACCCTGCATTCCTTTTACAACACAAACCCATTAAATTTCCTTTTTGTTTTAATTTAATTGCTTTCTTTTTTAATCATTTTTATTTAAATCAGAAAAATCAGAAAAATCATAAAAAAATTAGATTTAGGTGTTTAATTAATTAATTTAATTTCTGCTAATAAAAATTAATTAATTTAATCATATTTTGGTTTTATTTATTTATTAACTAATTAATTAATTAGAATTAGGTCTTATTTTTATTTTACACTTCAAATATTTTTGTAAAGAAAAATAACAAAAATATTTTCTTGAATGCTTAGAATTTTTTAGGGTTTTTACATCTTTCCCTACTCAATCTTCATGCGTTTATTTATTTTTCACCTTATTATCATTATGTAACTGTCAATAGTTTGTAATAGATAATTATGGTTTATTGCTTTTATCCCCAATTTATGGTTTGTACTCCCCCTCCCCGAGGCGATGTAATATCGTACATTATTTTCCTCATTTTATTTTCCGCACTTGTAGATATTTAACTGCTAGATTAATTAGGTTTACATGGCAAGACATAAAAAACAAAACCTAATCTTAAGACAAATATCTGAAATCAAAACACTTCACACACGCGCACCTCTAGGGTGACCCTCACTTATTACCTCGAATTTAAACAGTCATGTCCCTTGAATGTGAGATGATTTAGCAAAGATCCTTCAGGTAAAAGATCTTAGTCCCTGTTGGCTCCTAAATTCGACACCCTTGTTTGTTATCATCTACAGACCATTAATTATGAGTCAAAAGTGTTTCCTACATAAGAAGGCTTCGACCAACTGATCCTGTCGAAGGCTCATCAAGGAATGACAAGAAACTTAGAGAAATTCCTTTAAGTGGGAATCTTGTTGTCTTTGACGTTGAATGAGCCTCTCGACGAAGGTACCTGATGCCCAAGTTCGAACGGTTTGAGATTTGAATTGTTGGAGGGAAAACGGTTTCCAGCAGTTACCAAGTGCAACGTGCCGAAGACAGAAGCGTCGAAGGCTGTGAGTGTGCCATGTGGCGTCATCTCGAAGTAGTGTAACTGCCCAACGATTACTTAGGATTTGTTTTAGTATAAATACTAGTTGTTCACGTAGTTTTCGCGTGTGTTCATCATTTTATACAAGTCACTCATCTAGATTCAAGTACCCAGCATGAGCGAAAGAATTATTGAGACTGTATGTGTGAAACACCATTTAAATTAATCAAAGTCTTTTATATTCAAGCAATTTATCGCTTTTCATTTACTTATCTCCGTCGAAGCCTTTTACTTAACGCTTTTATTTATTCTATCAAGCTTTTCTTCATGCAATTTACTTAAAGTATCTTTACTTTACTGGCATTAATCACCATTAGGATTAGTCAAACTCCAGAAAATCAACCATGTCTTAGGATCAATCTGATCGATCCTGCGAGTCACCTAATAAGTAACCTTTTGGAAGATTAGCGGTTGTTTACCAATTTCCACGGTAAACAAATTGGCACACCTGGTGGGACCTTGTGTTGAATTTCATGTTTAACCGTTTTGTATAAAATATCCTCCTTTTTCGAGAGTATTGCATGTTATTGAGAAGTGGTAGAATATACACCAACGAGACCAATACTAGGAGAAGAAGTGAAGAGATGGCGAATCCGCCAAACAATGGAGAAATCCCACAAACAAACGTGGGAGCAACGGTTATCCCAACCGTAAGTGAAGCGGCAACCGCTGGTTCAACACCAGCAGTAATGGTTACACAAACGGGGCGATTACCTCCATTTACAGGCCCCAGAATGCTTTTGGGAACTCCCCCACCAAGGGGAAACCAAGGAACTAGGCCATATGTTCCCCCAGGTTTTTCGACAGTCGGTCTAAATCGAGAACCACTCTATGGCATGCCAACTTCTGAATTGGCTAGCCTGACGAATGCTGCGTCCACTTTTTCAGACCCCTTAGTGAGCGCCTCTTCGCCATTCCAAGGCTCTGGCGTTGGTATGGCGAACAGGGGCAGGACCCAACTCTTAGGAGGAACGTCCCAAGTAATGCCTGGCCTTACGAATGCCTCGACAGCAGTATTGAGGCAATAAATGGACGAAAGCAACCACGATATGGTTCAAATGTTGGCACAAACTTTAAGCACATTGCTAAATCCTCTAATACAAAATACCACCCAGTCGAATCAGCAAATGACAGCGCAAATGGCGCGTCTGACTGACTTTTTTGGGGTACCCCAACCTATTCGACAGCTCCAAAGGGCACAAATAAGGGGAAACCAAGGTATACTTCTAGAGGAAGAAACCACTATTAACCAAGTCCAGCAGCCTGTCGAAGAAAACCTTAGGGTACGAATGGAACAACCCTGGGTCGAAGAGCCTAGAGTCATAGCCCCGAAAGTAAGGATGGTTAATAGAAACCAAAATGCTGACGAAGTAGTTCAGCAGATCCAATACCAGAATATGGGTTTGGAAAATAACTTGACAGCCATGAGTGAAAGAATCATGATGCAAAATGGGATGAATACGGGCTTCCGTAGGCCCAACTTTACATCCCCACTATCAGAATATGTGTTACAAACGGACTTTCCTCCTAGTTGCAAAGTCCCTAAGTTCACTAAGTTTTCAGGGGACACGACAAAATCCACTGTCGAACATGTTTTCAAACAATGAGAACCTGAGGATTAAGTATTTCCCAAGTTCCCTAACAAAGAATGTGTTTACTTGGTTCACAACTCTCCCCCGCCAATTCGATCCACCATTGGACCCAGTTGGAGAGATTGTTCCATGAGCAATTCTACATGGGGACAAACCAAGATAAGCCTGAAAGAGTTGGCCAGCGTAAAGAGGCGATTCACTGAACCTATAGACGAATATCTAAATAGGTTTAGGTTACTCAAGGCAAGATGCTTTACGCAAGTGCCAGAACATGAGTTAGTAGAAATAGCCGCAGGAGGTCTAGATTACTCCATTAGGAAGAAATTAGACACTCAATACCTGAGAGACATGGCCCAATTGGTCGATAGGGTTCGATAGGTAGAACACCTTAAAGCTGAAAAAGCCAGGGCGATAAAAACTCATAAAAGAGAAAGGATAGCGTATGTCGAAATGGACGATGAAGATCCAGAAACCTTCGACGAACCTATAACCGCCAAAGAAAGTGAGGTCGATTTAGCTGAGTTAAAACAAGGGCCACCATACTCTTGCAAACTACTAGTCACCTCAAGTGGAAAAAACCCCACTGGTTCTGAAAGGGCCAATGATAGGTTCCCTAAAAAGACTTATAGTTTTGACATCACAAAATGTGATGAAATTTTTGACTTGTAAAAGATGGCAAAATCATAATACCCCCAGGGGTAAAAGTGCCTCCTCTTGATCAAAGAAAGAAAAGAGGCTTTTGTAAATATCATAATTTTCTGGGCCATAAAACATCTCAATGTTTTCTTTTCAGGAATCTCGTACAAAACGCTATCGAAGAAGGGAGGTTGAAATTCGCTGATAAGACCCCCATGACTGTGGACTCTAACCCTTTGCAGGATGAAGCCCACTATGCTGAACCTTCAGAGGTGAATGTGATCGAGGCTTCTAGGAGTCAGGTGAAGAGGCCAGGAATAACTATGGTCGAAGTCACCAAAGATCATATCAACATGCCAATCTTTGGCAATTTTTCTGGGAATCTTTCTAGAAAGACAATCGAAGCAGTCCAAAAAGCTGCTGAAGGCCCGAAACTGGAGACAGGTGGAGCCTCAAAATCTGGAGCCAAACCCATTTCCTACTTGGCTGTAGCGCAAGGCCAGACAGGAGACCTGGAGGCCCAAATGAAGCAGACGACTCTTGCTTCTAAATACAATATGAATGTCAACATGGTTGAAATCTCTGAATCAAAAGCTTCAGAGGAGGCCATGAGGCAAGAGCAAGCATACAAAACGGCTTTCCCTCGGGAAAACGAAAATCTGGCAGATTTCTTGCAAAGATGCCAGAAGAAGAAGTCAGAAGTAATGCTGTGTCCTCGATGCAACTCTATTTTCGACAAGAAAGCTGCTGAACACATCCAAGGTGTGAGAGAAGCAAACAAAATAAGGGAAGGTGTTGATGTTCGACATGACCCCAGAAGAACCTACCAAAAGGGTTCAAATCAAGAAAGGAGGCCACTAACTTTCAGGCCTCCAACCAATTTGCCAATTGATACGTGGCTCAAAACATCGAGTCGAAAGAGACCGAGTGAAGAAAGGTGGCACTCCTTCGAAGTGCCAAGAGGTTCATCTTTAACACTTAAGAAAGAACCTCATGTTGCTTCCTCCAAATTGACCCAGGTATCAAGTAACTACAAGGGAAAGAATCCAATGACTTGATCCCAATGGAGAAGATACCAAAGGCGGCGCAAGGCTGAGAGGGAAGCTATCAACGAACCAAAGCCAGAATCAAGTTCAAATGTCCCCTAGCGAAGGCAAAGAAAGCCTTTGGAGAGGGAACCAGTGACCAATAGACTGGTATGGCCTAACCAAGGAGAAGTTAGTGACAAAGATGGCTCTGAGTCTGATGACACCCTAGATATCATGGTGAATATAGTCTCAGTTTTGCCAAGAGAGTTCAACCGCCAGATGGAGGTAGAATCGAACGACTGGGAAGTCGAACAAGAAATGGCCAAGCATAGGCCAGTATGCTACTTCGTCATGGATAATGGCTGCACAGAAGAGCAAAATGGTTTCTTCGAACCACCTACTGAGGCGAAGAAAAGTCACCTCAAGCCTTTATTCATAAGGGCAAAACTCGAAGAAGCCACCGTAAAAAAGATCTTGGTGGACTGTGGGGCAACCATCAATATAATCCCCCACTTCATGCTAAGAAAAATAGCAAGAGTGATGAAAACATCAAGCCTCATAACATGGTCCTGTCGAATTATGAAGGAGGAATAGGGACCACTATGGGAGTGATCCAACTGGACCTCAAAGTAGGATCCATCCTTCGACCAACTATGTTTATGGTCATATCGGCCAAACCAAATTATAATCTGTTGTTGGGCCGAGAATGGATACATGGTGTTGGAGCAGTACCATCATCAATGCACCAAAGGTTAATCTTATGGCGTCCTGATGGAATTATCGAAAATATAGAAGCTGATCAGAGCTACTACCTGGGCGAAGTAAATCACCTAGGAAGAGATGACTTCGACAAAAATTTTGCTCACATTGGGCCATGCCCAGCACCTGACTTCGACATGGCGCCAGCCCCAAATGCCTTTTGTTCCTTGTACCTGCACCCTGAGCATGGTTTTCAATGGGACAGAGAAGACTTGTCCCACATTGATTTCAGTGGGCTAACTGACATCCAGCCAACTGGTTAGGGAAGTGAATTCAGTGATAATGACTGAGTCACAATCACTACAGCGAATTTCGGCTTACGTAGCCAAAACAAGGATGATAGCGGCTCTCGAAGCCGAAGTAAAATATATGGCCACCCAGGCCAACAATCAAGAGCTATCTTCTGCAGGTTCTGGAAAAGATTTCGACAGAGCCACCAGATATAGGTCCTGGAAAAGATTTCGACCCAGAACCTCCTGATATCATGATAGAAGAAATGCAGGAGCAAAGGCTCGACGCCATCTATTACGATGAGCCTTTGGGATTCGAAAAGGACCCCCTGGTGAACAACATCAAAATGTTAGCACATGATCCTTTAGAAGAAATCAACTTGGGAGAAGGGTTAGAGAAAAGGCCAACTTACATCAGCACCAAAATAGACCCAGAGCTCAGGATTGAAGTGATCCAATTGTTAAAGGAGTTCAAGGACTGCTTTGCATGGGATTACGACGAGATGCCTGGTCTCGACAGAGGATTGGTAGAACTCCAGTTGCCAATCAAACCTAGAAAAAAGCTAGTCAAGCAAAGTCCAAGACGCTTCGCTCCAGAAATACTGTCGAAGATCAAAACGGAAGTCGAAAGACTGCTGAAGTGCAAATTCATACGAGCTACGAGGTATGTCGAATAAATTGCGAACATTGTTCCAGTAATTAAGAAAAATGGTACGTTCAGGGTATGCATAGATTTCATAGATTTGAATGCTGCCACACCCAAAGATGAATATCCTATGCCTGTGGCGGAAATGCTAGTCGATTCTGCCGCTGGCCATGAGTACCTGAGCATGCTCGATGGTTACTCAGGATACAATCAAATTTTCATTGCTGAAGAAGATGTGTCTAAAACAGCTTTTCGATGCCCCGGGGCTTTGGGCACTTACGAATGGGTAGTGATGCCTTTTGGCCTAAAAAACGCTGGGGTAACATATCAGCGAGCGATGAATTATATCTTCCATGATTTTATTAACACTTTTATGCAAGTATATATTGATGATATTGTTGTAAAATCGGTTTCTAGGAAGAACCATATAGACCACCTTCGCCAATCATTTGAAAGAATGAGAGAGCATGGTCTGAAAATGAACCCTTTGAAGTGTGCGTTCTATGTAAAAGCTGGAGATTTCTTGGGCTTCATCGTCCACAAGAAAGGCATCGAAATCAACCAGAACAAGACGAAGGCAATCTTGGAAGCGAAAGCGCCAACGAACAAGAAGTAACTGCAATCTCTGCTGGGCAAGATAAATTTCTTAAGGAGATTCATATCTAACCTAAGTGGGAAAGCTCAATACTTCTCACCCTTACTTCGATTGAATAAGGAAGGATTCGAGTGGGGGCAAGAGCAACAGGAATCCTTCGACAAGATCAAAGGGTACCTCACCAAGCCGCCTATTTTGGTGCCTCCTTGTAGCAATAGGAGTATGAGATTGTACATAGCTGCATCCGACAAAACTTTGGGAAGCATGTTAGCCCAAGAAGATGAAAATGGAGTCGAGAGACCCATTTACTATCTTAGCAGAGTTTTGAACGATGTAGAAACTAGATATAGCGAAGTTAAAAAATTATGTCTATGTCTTTATTTCTCTTGTACAAAGCTCAAACAATATATAAAACCAGTTGATGTGTATGTTTCGTCTCATTTTGATGTTTTCAAATACATGTTGTCGAAACCCATCTTGCACAGCCGAATTGGCAAGTGGGCGCTAGCATTAACTGAGTATTCATTGACCTTTATGCCTCTTAAGGCAGTAAAAGGGCAAGTGGTAGAAGACTTTATAGTCGACCACTCAATTCAGGTTGAAAATATAAATTATATGGAGATAGAACCCTGGAAATTCTACTTCGATGGTTTCAGCCATAAAGATGGAACATGAGTAGGGGTCTTAATTATTTCTCCAGAAAAAATTCCAACAACATTCAAGTACAAGATAGAAGGTACTTGTTCGAACAATGAGGCTGAGTACGAAGATCTAATTACTGGCCTTGAGATATTGTTGCAATTGGGGGCAACTCGAGTCGAAATAATGGGAGACTCAGAGTTACTCATCAAGCAAGTCACAAAAGAGTACAAATGCATAAGAGAAAATCTTATTATGTACTTTGTGATAGCAAATCGTTTATTGAAAAAGTTCGAAGTGGTTAACATTCGACACATACCTAGATTGGAAAATCAAGTAGCCAATGATTTGGCACAAATTGCATCTGGGTACAAAATTTCAAAAACAAGATTACAAAGAGCAATCGAAGTTCGAGAAAAAATAAAAGCAACCAGCCTGTCTCCAACAAATTTGGAATCGACAAGGCTGGGGAATGCTGATCAAAGGAACTTTGAAATTTCGTTCATAGACAATTTGTCAGAGCAAGATTGGAGGAAACCCATTGTAGATTATCTACAAAATCCAGCAGCTTTGACAGAACGAAAAATAAAATATAGGGCATTGAGTTACACACTCATGGGTAATGAGTTATTCAAAAAGACGCCTGAAGGGGTATTGCTAAAGTGCTTAAGGGAAACTGAAGCATACATAGCCCTTTCGACTACGCATGCTGGAGCATGTGGGGCTCACCAAGTAGGCCATAAGATGAAATGGTTGTTGTTTCGACAAGGACTATACTGGCCCACTATCTTGAAAGATTGTGTTGAGTTCGCGAAGGGTTGCCAGGAATGTCAAGTCCATACAGGCATCAAACATGTACCAGCAAGAGAACTTCACTCAATAGTGAAACCCCGGCCTTTTAGAGGATGGGCGTTGGATCTTATTGGAGAGATTCGACCAGCATCATCAAAGAACCAGAAGTATATACTGGTAGACATTGATTATTTCACAAAATGGATCGAAGCTATCCCTTTAGTCAATGCAGACCAAGATAATGTCATTGAGTTTATTCAAAAGAACATTATCTACAGATTTAGTATCCCTGAGACTATAACAACTGATCAAGGATCAGTGTTTACTGGTCGAAAGATGCAGGAATTCGCTCAAGAAACAGGCTTTAGACTCCTAACATCAACGCCTTATTACGCGCAGGCAAATGGTCACGTCGAAGCAGCAAATAAAATAGTGATTGGCCTGATAAAAAAGCATGTGGGAAAGAAGCTAAAAAATTGGCACAAAACGTTAGACCCGATTCTGTGGGCTTGTCGAACGTCCCCAAAAGAAGCCACAGGTACAACACCATATCGGCTAACTTTCGGTCATGACGCGGTACTGCCAGCAGAAATTTGTCTTCAATCAGCGAGGGTTCAGAGACATCAAGAGATTCCCTCTGAGGTTTATTGGGATATGATGTTAGACGAACTAGTGGATGTAGACGAAGAAAGACTACGAGCTCTCGACCTATTGAGAATTCAAAAGAAAAGAGTGGAAGACTCTTACAATAAAAAAGTAAAACCTAAGGCATTCTTGCCTGGAGAATTAGTTTGTAAGGTGGTTCTCCCCATGGTTCGAAGAGATCGAAGCATGGGAAAATGGTCACCCAAGTGGGAAGGACCGTTCAGAATTATTCAAATTTTTTCTGGTGGAGCTTATGAGGTCGAAGAGTTAAGCGAAGATAAAAGACTCTTGAGGGTAAACGATAAACATTTGAAAAAATATAAACCTATGCTCCAAGAGATCAAAATAAATAACAGTTAATAACTAAGTTAACTATAAAAAGCCAAAATGGAAATGATATATTAATTATCCAAAATGGCTGCATTGTATTACAAAAATTACAGTACATGGTCAATGAGGTGCTGAGCAAATTAGAAAGGGATGGAAGCTTTAAGTCGAAGATATTTGGCTCGCTGCAACTCCAGCCGTTTGTTACACAAGGCATTCGCCTGAGAAAGTCTGGCAATCTGGTCATCAAGGGCTTGGGCCCTTTCAGCGAACTCTAGGCCTCGAGTAACCTCATCTTGGCTCTCTGCATCCGAAGCAGTCGAAAGGAGTTCCTCTTTGTGCTTAGTGTTAGCGTTTAGTCTGGCCTCCAACTCTTCGATCTGCGCCCTTATAGAGGCGTTATCTTGATCTATGGCTTCGAGATCCTGCTGCTTGGACGTCTTCTGTTTTGACAATTCTGCAATTCGAGAAGTCGATTCAGCTACTTCAGTCCAAGCAGAAGAACTCTTGCCATGCAGGGTTTCGAGTTGGCTATTGAACCCCCTTCGGCGATTATAGTCCGCAGAGACTTGGTCAATGATGGAGTATAACTCCAAGATGAAGCTGGAGATTTCTGGAGAAACAGCAAGTAGATCAACTGCACTCAAGACAACTCCCAAACAAGATTGGGAAGTAGGATCCCCCTCCAAAGCCTTCATTAGATCCTTCTTGAAGAACTGAGCCTTGACTTTCTTCAAGACCTCATCGAGAGGAGAAGTCGAAGTAGACTTCCCTGATGCAGTAGAGGCATCATGGCTAGGGTCAGATGAATTCTCACTGCTCTCAATGATGGCATTCAGATAGCCAATTGGATCAGTTTGCTTCAAAAGGGCCAAGTCTTCTTTAGACCTGGGCTTTGTCGAGGTGATCGTTTCTGCAGTAGTGGTGGCTTGGGGCTGAGTTTGTTCAGCAGCATCAGCATCAACATGACCCTCTTCATCATGTTGCTCCTCTATCTCATTGACCACTTGAGCTTCCTCCTGGTGGTGTTCCTCTGTTTCAGTAAGGACTTCGTCATCCACCAGTTCCTCCTCTCGTTGTCTGCTATGGTCAGCAGAGTCTTGTGGCTCTGAAGTTTGATTTACTTCGTTAGCAGAACCAACGAAAGAAGAAGGATGGTGAATGGGTTCCCCTGTGCTGTTTACAAAGGAATCAGAACCTTCAACAGGATGCTCAGTTGGGGTTGAAGTTCCAGCGGTCTCCTGAAAATAGAAGATAAAAAATATTCAGGTTTAAAGAGATACACAATCAAATGTGATTGTCGACACCTAAGTTAAAAGTGGTCGAAGGCACTACCTGTAGAGGAACTTCAGCCCCAGGGCTAGAATTATCACTCTCAACGGGTTTGCTGAGTAAGACGTTTAGCTCCTCCTCCGTGGGCTCTTCGATGATCACAGGAGGTGGCCTGGGTTTAATCCCTGCGACCATGATTCTGATCGTAGGTCGAGGCTCAGGAGCAGGGGCAGCCTTCTTCACCTTTCTCCGTTTGAGAGGAACAAGGGGAGATTCGTCCTCGTCGCCACTCGAAGATTCGACCGTTAATGCAGGTCGCTTCTTAGGCGCAGGACTCTGAAAGCCCAAATGAAGTTGGTTTAGAATGCAGCATTGAAAACCAGAATGTTTAGAAAACCATCAGGAAACAAGAAAATTTGTTACTTGTGCTGGAGGTTTTGTAGAGGGACCTCCACCCTGATAGCTGTTTGTGGCCTTCTTCGCCACAGGTTTTCGAACAACTGAAAGAAGACACGTTCACAAGTTATAATTTACAGTTATAGGTCGAAATGGAAAGTCTAATATAATTTGAAGAGGGAACGTACATTTCTTTATTTTGTCGAGAACTAGGACAAAGGACTTCTGGAGTTCATCCGCAAAATCCTTTTCGTCGAGGAACTCTTCGACATAGTATCTCTTCCACCAGTCTTCAAAAGATGGTGAACATAGGAAGTTGAGTTGGTAGCCGAACAATAATAGTACGGTCCGACCAGCGTACCTACCAATATGCTTGGTAGCAGCATCCTCAGTGTAGTCATTACAAAAGTACAACACTGATTTCTCCCTAGGGTAAATGGGAGAATGAAGCGATTGGATAATGCCAAACTGTCGAGAGACAAGATTCGGCTGGTAAGCAATCAGGCTCAGATGATTCTTTGAACTCTTGAAGCGTAATGGCGTTATCCTTGGAGTGAGAAACGCTTCCCACAATGTTGTGTGCTCTTCGAGGTGAGGATCCTCTGATGACTTGGGATGGGGCCTGGTGAACCACCCTGGACCAAACTTTCAACTGGCGAAAGGAGCCATGGTCGAGGTAAATTCCTTCCTCCATGCAAACATCTGAACGAAGTTTGCAAGGTTCTTTTGGAGTTCCAGCCCATCCTCAGTGGGAGTCAATAAGGCAAGCCTGGTGCCTTCGACACGCCTTCTGGCTATCTCAGGAGCCTTTTCGTTTATTTGAGCCTTATGGGGTAGAAAAGACTCAAAAGTGGCGTTTAGCCATAGTTGTAGTAGCCAGAAGGGTCCAGCAAGCAGCAAGCTGGCTCTATTTTATATTATTTTTAATTGAGTCGCTTCACTGCTTATTGACTCATATAGGTTCGCCAGTATTAATTCGGCCAAACAGATGTTTTGACCGTGATGAAGCTGTGTAGCAAGGGTGACCATTTTCTTCGTCACCTGTAGGGATTTTGTGCAGAACACGAAGCGTGACAGCCAAAGGGCTAGAAATGCAATGTGCTCCACATCCGTCACTCCAGCTGTCGATTTGTCATGGTAGTGGTTGGTGTAGATGGTATAAGTGGGTTTAGTAGCTGAAAACCCAATCTAGTCTTCAGACATTTCTTCTGGGTCAAACTAATCCCCAGTTGGTCGAAGACCAGTAATAGCAGCCACGTCGAAGAGAGTGGGTGTTACCATTTTGCAAGGCAGGTGGAAGGTGAAGTGACTATAGTCCCAAAATAGCAAAGAAGCTATCAGCATTTCAGGACAATAGTTGAGACCAGTTTTGGATAGCATGACTAGGTCATAAATCCCCATTCCCTTCCAAATCGAAGCCTGGCACTTCTCCATCTTGTTGTGCCAAGCGTTGTATTCTGGTGTAAGGTTAGGGCTAGACCTAAAAGCCCTAACTCCCCTGTTGAAGAATCAAAGATCTATCTTTTCTTTTGCAGAGTCTTTGGTATCTTCTGTCGCCTTCTTGGAGCACCCAATGGGCTTGAGTGCCTCATGCACAGGGAAGAAACCCTCAATTTTCGTTGGGTCAGCAATTCATGCAGATAGAGGACCAGACATGGCGAAAACCTGGTTGGAGTATCCAACAGGAATCCGTATTTGAAAAGAATAAGTTTCACGCTCAACATCTCCCATGGGTTCGGGAACCCTTCGCATTCCCATGGAGTTAACTACTGGAGCAGTTGAAAAGATTCCTGGTTGAGTAGTTTTAGAGGGAGTGCTAGATCTGGGGACATTGGAAGAACAAGAACGTGAGGCCATTTTTTTATTTAAGATGGAGATGGATGAAGAACAAAGGTTTCTGGGTTTGGAGAGGAAGAATCCAAAGGTTTGTTTGCAGGAATTTTTGTTCGACTTAAGGCTTGGGTGAAGGAAAGCGTAAAGAGTCCAACAAGGGGCACTTAGTGCTATTTATAGTGATTGGAAAATCACAAGACTCAAGGTCATTTAATGTCTCAGACAAGAGTGGGGCACGTGGCGCTCAGTTGGTGATATAGCCGTTCTGAAGAACGGAAGCGGTGCAGCGTGCGTCCTCGATTTCGGGAAATAGTCATGATGACAATATGTGAAGGGACATCAGGCGTGCCAAACGCCTTACTGAAGTGACGTCTTGGGAATAGGTGAAATGATGATTTTTTGAGATTGTCAGTTGGTTGGTAGGAGACAAAAAGCGCACAAACTAATTTATGGCTGAGAGTGAAGGACAAGTGTCAGATGGAATATCAAAGAATGCCTTTTTCTTTTCAGCGTCGAAATAAGACATTCTTGGGGGGAAATTTGTTGGCTCCTAAATTCGACACCCTTGTTTGTTATCATCTATAGACCATTAATTATGAGTCAAAAGTGTTTCCTACATAAGAAGGCTTCAACCAGCTGATCCCGTCGAAGGCTCATCAAGGAATGACAAGAAACTTAGAGAAATTCCTTTAAGTGGGAATCTTGTTGTCTTCGATGTCGAAGGAGCCTCTCGACGAAGGTACCTGATGCCCAAGGTCGAACGATTTGAGATTTGAATTGTTGGAGGGAAAACGGTTTCCAGCAGTTACCAAGTGCAACGTGCCGAAGACAGAAGCGTCGAAGGCTGTGAGCGTGCCATGTGGCGTCATCTCGAAGCAGCGTAACTGCCCAGCGATTACTTAGGATTTGTTTTAGTATAAATACTAGTTGTTCACGTAGTTTTCGCGTGTGTTCATCATTTTATACAAGTCACTCATCTAGATTCAAGTACCCAGCGTGAGGGAAAGAATCATTGAGAATGTATGTGTGAAACACCATTTAAATTAATCAAAGTCTTTTATATTCAAGCAATTTATCGCTTTTCATTTACTTATCACCGTCGAAGCCTTTTACTTAACGCTTTTATTTATTCTATCAAGCTTTTCTTCATGCAATTTACTTAAAGTATCTTTACTTTACTGGCATTAATCACCATTAGGATTAGTCAAACTCCAGAAAATCAACCATGTCTTAGGATTAATCTGATCGATCCTGCGAGTCACCAAATAAGTAACCTTTTGGAAGATCAGCAGTTGTTTACCAATTTCCACGGTAAGGAGTCCCTTCGATGATGCTTTGGCAAACGATCTTAGTCCTTTAGGATAATTGTTAAAGTGTCCTACGAGTTGCTTTCGTGAATGTTCGATGACCCGCGCCTGTCCCTCAAACATCTAACGATAGGGCTTCTTTATAACTAATGGTAGGATAACACTATCTAAAGGAGAGGAGGAAAATAACAAAGACCTTTTGAGTAGGTATATAGCTCGTAGTCGCTTGCTTACAAACAAAATTTTTCCCACATATGCACTCTCTTTTCTAAAATATTTTCAAAGACAGACACTTTGCATGCATTCTCAACGATACGAGAATCATTACAAAGTTTTTCGAACTTAGGAATCTTTTTTTTTTCAAGCACACAACACAAAGCATTTTCTTAAAAAGTGAGCTAGTGATTAAGAGCCCGTAGATAACTACAGATGAAAAGGGTGCTAACACCTTCCCTTTTCATAACCTACCCCCATTACTCAGAAAAATCTCAAAAGGTCTTTCATGTTCTTTTCACCGTTTCCTTTATTGGATAAAAGAAAAGGCGGTGACGACTCTTTCTATCTGCAACATTTGCCATAAAACGCAAAACTAAAAGCTAGTTCTCCCACCATATTATAGGAGGCATGGGGTTCTCCTTGACGTTTAGGTTGTAAAAAGTGATATCTTGGGAATCAAACAAATCTTGAATCTTATGTCTGAAAGCCCAACATTTTTCTATGGTATGCCCCAAAAAATTGGCGTGATACCTACACCTGGAATTTGCATCGTAGTTTGGCGGGAGTTCCCCAATTGGAGGAGCTAGAGGCTTCTACTCTACCAAAGATGCTTTGACTAAGTGTTGCAACAATTGACTATGCGGAATAGGGAGAGGACCAAATCTTCTTGGAGGCCTTTCAAACTGGTTCTGTTGTTGTTGTTCCCGGGGAATTACCAATGGTTGCAGTGTTCTTGGATGCGATGCTACAACCTTAATTTCTCCTTCCTTCTTTTTTGAGAAGTTAGAAACATGCCTCTTTGAATTGTAAGGGGTACTGGATGATGCCCCTTGTATCTTACCACTCTTTATACCTGCTTCAATCCTTTCACCAAAAGTTACCAAATCAGAAAATCCAGAAGAGACGCTTCCTACCATCTTATCATAATACAACCCTTGTAAAGTACCCATGAACATATTGACTGATTCTTTCTCCAGGAGTAGTGGTTGTACACGGGCTGCCATTTCTCTCCACCTTTGAGCATATTCTTTGAAGGTCTTATCCTTATTTTGAGATACGTTTTGGAGCTGCATGCGGTTAGGCGCCATGTCCAAATTGTACTTGTACTGTATTAAGAAAGAGTTGGCAAGATATGCCCATGTTTGGACATCAATTCGATCCAATTGCATGTACCAATCTAGAGATACCCCACTCAAACTCTCTTAGAAACAATGGATCATCAGCTTCTGATCTTAGGCATAAGCATGCATTTTTCTACAATACATGCGTAGATGGTTCCTCGAGCTTGTAAGTCCCTTATATTTTCCAAAGTCAGTTACTTTGAATTTTGGAGGGATCACCATATCAAGAACTAGATCCATTTCGAGAGCTTCGACGTCGAAAGCATTGTAACCTTCCACAACCTTCAACCTTTCTTCAAGAGCTTTATACTGATTGAGTACCAAGGGATTATCAACTATCTTTAGTTGATGTGTCTGAGTAACACCTTCCAAATCGAGGTCTCCATATTGTAGATCTACGTAGTTGTCTGCATTGTTGACCTGAATTTGTAAAGTATGAGACACCCCTACCTTTCGTGGAGGTATGAAAAACCCTTCAGCATCAGCTTGCCTGATCTCTTGTTGAGCTACAGTTGACTTTAGAGGTTCTGAGTCTGGTTCTCTTCTTGGTTGGTGACCGCTTGATGCACCAATAGTTTGGGCTACTTATTGAAAGGTTGCTTTAGGAATTGGTTCTTGTCTTTCGATGATGTTATTTAAGTCTAGAAGAACTTGGCTCATATCTCCATTCATCGAGTTGATGTTGCCTTTCACTTGCTCCAAATCTTCCTTGAAGACAACTTGGTTTTCTTCGATCTGTCCCATCACTTTATTTTGATGGGCTCTTGTTCGATATGACAGTCGAAGAGGTGGTTCTTTCTTACGAATGATTTAACTAAATAATGTTTTTTTTTGAAAAATGATGAGTTTTTGTATGAATTTATGAAATGTGATGTTTGCAAATGCATGGATGTGTATAAATATGCTAAGATTTTCATTTTTCAATGTCTTATTCACTTGGATTTCATATATATTTTTTTCTTAAGTTTGGTTCTTTATTGGCAAGCATCTCAAAAAATAAATACACAAACGAGATATATATACAAATTTTTTTTGAAATGACAATTGTCTTAACCAGAGAATACAATTTAGATAGTGAAAAATATTCTATCCAAGACATCAAAATTAAATTGTTGAAGGAAATAATAAAGGGAAAAAAATCTTCTAAGTGCGCCTGCAGATATCTGCTCTGAAACCATAAACCATAGTCCTACAAAGCTTGAGGAAGTCTTCAACATCCTCCGGAAGCAGGACCACCACATTTTCCGCATCTCTCAAACTTCTATGGATGTCACTGATGAAGTTGTTGGCTAAGAAGGCGAGTCTTTCATGCTTGTCTTTCTAGAACCGATATTCTTGGTAGAGGTCTGAAATTATCTTATGATTATCTTTTCCTGCCTTGGCGATTTTTGGGTGTTGCTCTTCCCAATATAGTTTTTCAGCCCTCATTTCTATATAGAGTCTCCTTTGTATAAGGAAATTCTTTCAAATTTCTTCCAACTCACGACATACTTGCTCATACTCATCAGTCTTTTGGGCAAGAAGCCTTTCTTCCCTCATCCTCTTGAGACGTTCCCCTACATCCGATTTTTGGCTATCTTGGAGTCTTGTAGTAAGATACTAGATTTTCTCTTCTTGATCTAAAGAAGCTCGGGCCAGACTTTGAATTTGAGCACTCAAGTTCTCTTCCATCTCCTTTTTTTTTTGCATCGCCTTTCTGTACCACTTATTTAGTCTTCCGATTTCACTAGCAGCGTCCTCCAAACGTGGGTTGTGAGAATTCAAGTTGAAGGTAGCACTCAAAAATCCTTCGGTTGAGCGTTTCCATTTAAGACTCTCCTTTTCAAAGGCTCCATGGTCTTTCTGTATCTGTTGGTCTTTTAATCATGCTCACGTTGCATTTGTCTTTGCTCTTTATCTAATTTATGGAGGTTAAGCTCCAATTCTTCTTTCTCCTTTTGATCTTGATTCAAGGCTTTCTTCAAGTTATTTCTTCTAAGGACATAGGGAGAGGATCTGGGACATCTGGCTTGTATTCAGGATCAATGTCAAATGGTATCTTAACAACTTGTACCCAATCCAAACTCAACGAGTGTAAGGTTCTTTCGCTACAACATTCTTTCTTTTGACCTTTCTCTTGGTTACCCTATTCCAAGCTCAAATGATCTTGTTGAGAAACTCTCAGTCATTTTTGCCCATGTCGCGAATGATTAATTGTTGAAGTTGTTCATCAGAGGGATTATCCTCTAAGGGGTATCTAAGTTGTCGCAAAGCCAAAGTAGGGTTGTAATTGATGCAACCACATGACCCAATCAATGGAACATTCATAAAATCTCCACAACTGTAAATGATATCTCCGATGTTTAGCTTCCTCGCATACCACAACACAGAATCCGAAGTAAGAAACCTTAATTTTTGATGCCACTCAAATCGTGTTAGATTTTTAATCATGTAGTCCTCTTTATATAGGTGAGTCATAAACCATAAATATAGAAGCGTAATACAACAATTTAACGCACCACTCCCCTTTTCGTAACGATTGTGAAGAGTATAGTAAATATTAGCAAGTAGATCAGGAATTGGGTCCACATTCAAAGCTTTTGTGCCCTAAAACATACTAATAGCTAAAGGGTCAATATAGCCCCAAGTTTGTGGAAACAAAATTACACCAAAGACCAGTAGTCCTAAACAATCGACACAAGGTTCCCATTCTTTGTTATTGGTAAAATAAAAGGCTTTAGCCTCCAAATATTGTCTTTTAATCCTTGTAAATTACCCTTGGCTAAGTCCTTAACATCAATAGTTTGTCCAATTCCCACACACGCTTTTCCCTTAGAAAAATTCAAAAATCTATCAAATTCTTCCAAAGTCGGTGCTAGCTGAAAGTCTTGAAAGGTGAAACACCTTAATGGAGGATCGTAGAACTGAACCAAGGAAGAGATGGCATCTAACTCTACATCCACTTTTTTCAACTCAAGGGTATCCCCGTAACAGCGAACAAACATCTCCAAAGCTTTCTCAGACAGTTTCCCTTTGATAATTTTTATCTTCGTCATATCTGGCTTGACGACACTAACACTGACATGTTGTTTCCCTCTAACATCCATTTTTAAGATACTCACCAAAAACCTTTGATTACTATATTTTTAGTCCAGTGAATAAGACAACAAAAAATGCAAAATAATGAACATTTAAAATACAAGATGTATGAATGCATAATGACACAACATAATGAACATTTTTGGCCTACGGATATTATATCCTCCCCAAAAGGTGGTTTTCTTAAGGGTATCATGAATAACATAAGATGGAAAGGCACAAGGGCCTCCCTTAAGCAGATCCTCATTGTAGACCGAAACTTTCGTCTCTAAGGTCGTAAAAGGTCTTACCATGAGATTTTGGTTTAGGGTTTATACAAAAAGTCATAAGTTTCATCCCAAAGTCCTACCCCCCAAGAGGATACCTCTTGAGACATATTTCATTTTTGGAATTCAACTGACTCTATGAGAAGTCGTCACAAAAACTCATAGGGATGATGTATCCCCTAGCCAATAGACGAACCTTCTTTCTAAGGTTTTTTTATAATAATTTTTGAAATAATAAAATCCCACCACAGATAAATAAAATAATGACAATAAAGAAAATATAAAGACAGATAAATAAACCAAAATAATAAATAAATATAAAGAAATAATAAAAATAGAAAAACCCTAAAAAAACCAAAATCTAAAAGAGAGGTTTCTAAACCCTGGGTTGAGTCCCTAGCAGAGTCACCGGCTTTATTAACCAGAAAAAAATAGAGTCGCCACCATTAATTTTTATCCTAGGGAAGAGAATATAACGGATAACCCTAATTTTCTCATAGATTCTAAGTTGTTGTCTCGCTTTAGACTAAGGAAAGGTGTTATGCACCCCTCATCTACTTTGTGCACAAGGATACTAGGGTTTAGGCTTAAGGCTTAGGAATATAGTTTTAATTTTAATTAGGGGAACTCGCCACAATTTTTTAGTCGTATGCCTATGTATCCTCTTAGGAGGAAGCATAGTCCAAGTTCATAATTCGTAGTTGTTTGGTTAGTTTTTTTTATATGGATTACAGAAATATCTCGAATTCTCCTTGAACTAAGTCTGAGTGTGAATTGCGGAATTGTAAACAAAGTTCATAGTCGATAAAAGAAATTTCCATAATCCTTTTTGAAAATATCTTATAATTTTGAATTAAGTTATCAAAAAAGAGTTAGTATTTGATTGGTTAGATGTTTTCGAATATATTATTCAATATGAGAAACGTAGTTTTTAATGCGTGAAAAATATTTTAATTCAATTGAAATAGTTAAAAAGGGGTTATTATAGTTTGTTAAGAAAAAAATTAATTATGAAAAATAATAGAAAATAAATAAATGAAATTGTAAAAATAAATAATTTTATTTAAAAATGCAGGGGGTGTAATTTATTCAGACTAGGTAATTCTGGGGGGTGCATATATCAGGGCCTTAAATCCAAATATTGGATTTAGACCCAAAGCGCATGAGAGGTATGGATTTAAAATGAATAAGTAATTAGTGAGTGTAAGATAGTAAGGGCCCAAGTCCAGATGTTGGACTTAGCCCATTAGCGCATAAGGGACTATAGTTTTGAACGTGGTGGCAAAAATAAAAAATAGAGGGCATGGTAAGTAATTGGGCCTGGCCTAATTTTGAATGTTGGGAGATACGCTTGGATCGTACGTTGGCGGCCTATGGTGTTACCGTGGTCTTAAAGTCTTGAGAGCATGGGATCAAGATCAGATGGTGGGAACGTGAGGATGCACGATACGTGGAACACATGAGATTGCGAGGGAATATATTTTCTATTTTCTTTTCATTTTCATTCATTTTCATTCTCTCTTTTCTTCCCCTTCTCTTTGTTCTCTCCAACAATAAAACGAACCACCACCAAAAGCCTAACCCTAATCCGGAAACAACGACAACGATGAATCCTCTCCTTACCCCCAAACCACAAATATCCACCTAAAACAACAATTGCAACAACAAATTCAAAGAAATTCCTAAGTTGAGTAGTTCGTGGATTACCTCTTTATATTGATTTCGTTTTGTTTTGATTCTCGGTGTAATCTCCTTCTGATCCTCATTCTCTCTTTGATTTTACAGGTAAGGACGGTGTCTGAAGATTGAAAGTGATGAACGCAGCGGTGACCTCCCAGATCTAAGGTTTTAGACTTTGAAACCCAGATCTTCGATGAAGGCGACTTTCCTTGAAGATTCGAAGCCACGCGAACTTCTTTCTATCCCTTTTCTTCTCCTTCTGTTACGACCTTCTCCTCCCCCTTTCTCTTAGAATTCTAGGGTTTGTATAGTTTTTTAGGTTAGATAATTTAGGAAATTTCCATGTGATTATCGTTATAGATTAGTGATTTTGGTAAAAATTAGGACTAATTGATTCTGTAAGAAATTAGAAGATTTTGTAATTGATAGAAAAATTGGATGATCTTGTATGTAATTAATACGTTTTTGGATCTGATTAGATTTTGTTTATCTGTCTGAAGTTTGTTTCAATTTTGATACGTTTTTTCCGTTAATCCATACAGTGTCTGTTCTTAGGTTTTGTTTGAGCAACACAAAAGTAGGGCGCCGCGATCTTGTAAAGGGAATTAGGGTTTCCTAATTTTGACCAAAGTAAACGATAATAACTATTAATAATATTTAAAAAATGATAGTTAAAATAATATTAGTAGATATAATAAAATAGTAATAATAATAATAAATATGTTAATAATATAATTGATAATAATATAGATATTTAATAAATAAAAAATTGCAATGATAATTAACAGACACATACGGGCCTCTGAAACTGGGCCTATCTAATTCAAAAAACGTGCATCCTCTTTCTCTTATAAAAAATGAGTAAAAGAAAAACTTCAATGGGCCATCAGACTTTGATGGCCCACTTGAAACAATACCCCATTCTCTACCAAAAAGCACCTCCCTCCTCTTATGATTTGGGATGGGCCCAAAGTGTAATGGCCCCCCTTATTAAAAACATAAACTTTATTTCAAGAACAACAACACCCCCTTTTCTACTATTTAATGGGCTGAATGAAAACCCCGTAATGGATCAGAAATGAAAACAACCCTCTTTCTATCTTAACTAGTCCTTAATGGGCCAGCAACCCACATGACAAACACACCCATTTTCCTTGTAAGCTATAAAGGCTCCCTGATGAAAATGGGCCACCAAACTTAGACACATACACCCCCTTTTTAATTATATGAAAAACTTAATGGTCCGTCATATTTTGATGGTCTATTTTGAAACAATACACCCCTCTTATGTATTAAAAAAGTCCATTAGAATAAGACCCAAAAGTACACTAATTGAGACAAGAGAATTTTATAATTTTAGAAACATAGTAATAATATAGAAGTAACATGAATGTTGAAATTGACGGGGAAAATTTGGCGTATGCCAATGAATATCAAGATTTACATGAAAATAAAGTGTTGAAAGTTATGGATGCAAATAGAAGTTTGATCCTAAAATCTCTTATGTTTTAGAACATAACTTTTAAGGTTTAACTAAAAGTAATGGAGCAACTGCACCTAGTAGAGAGAAATGGACATGGAACTATAGGATTGGGCATTTGAATTTCATATATCTGAATGATATGTAGAAAATAACATGATTATGTGGCTATCATTAATCAATATGCAAAATGAAGTATGTGAAGAGTGTACGTGGGACAAGCAACATAGAGGCAACTTTAGAAAAGATGCAAGATGTAAAATCAAGTATCATCTTTAAATGGTATATTTGGATGTTTGTAGACTGATTCAAGTGGAGTCAATTAGAGACAATAGGTACTTTGTCACTTTTATTGATGATTATTATAGAATGTTATGGACTTACTTGATAAAAAGAAAAGATTAGGCGCTTGAATTGATCAAGAAGTTCAAATCCATGGTAGAGAGACAAAGTGATCACAAAATCATAACTCTAAAAATAGATGGTGGAGGTAAATATGCCTCAAATAACTTTAGGAAATTTTGTGATCAATAGAGCATTGTACATGAGGTAGTGCCACCCTATACGCCTCAACAAAATGGAGTTGTCGAGAGGAAAAACCAGTCAATTATGAACATGGTGAGAAACATGTTGAAAGGAAAGAATTTTCCAAAAGAATTATGGGGAAAAGTGGTGTCCACAACTGTATATTTGTTGAATAACTGTCCAACAAAGAAGATGAAAAAATATTACACCAGAAGAATCATGGTCTAGATTTAAACCAAATATGAGTCACTTAAGGTTGTTTGGTTTATTGACATATAGACATGTTCTAGATTAGCTTAGAAAGAAGCTAGAAGACAAAGAAGAACAAATTATACTTATTGGGTATCACTCAATAAGTTGCTATAAACTCTTTGGCGAAGTTAACAAGAGAATCATAATAAATAGGGACATAATTTTTGATGAATTAAGGGATTGGTAGCATGTAGTAACCGACTACAATAGTGCTGAAATTGCTCCTGCAGTTTTTGGAGGACCAAAAATTACCGTCGGTGGTGTCTTAGTTGAAGAAAATTTGAGAAGATCAATAAGTCAAAGAGGTATGCCTGCGATATTTCAAGATTCTGAGTTGTTCCCGAATAATGAAGTAAATGATAATGGTGACCTTTTCCATTTTGTACTCATGGCTGAATCTAAACTGGTGAAAACGAATGAGACCTTGAGTGATCCAAAATGGATATGTGCAATGAAGGAGGAGTTATAGTCAATTGAGAAAAGTAATACATGGGAATTAGTTGATCTACCTCAAGGAAAGAAGCCAATTTTCTAAGATGGGTGTACAAAGTTAAGGAAAATCGCACATGTGAAGTAATCAAGCACAAGACTAGATTAGTGGCAAATGGTTTTTTTAGCAAAGAGAAGGCATACACTTTGAAGAATCATTTACACCTGTAGTTATAATTAAAACCATAATACTAGTTATTGGTCTTGAAAATAATAACAATTGGTCCATCTACCAAATGGATGTCAAATCTATGGCATAACCACCTGGTTTTGTTGTGAAAAATTAGGAATCTAAATTCTATAGATTGAGGAAAGCATTGTATGGGCTGACAGAAGCACCAAGAGCTTGGAACAAGAAATTAATGGATTTTAAAGGAGACAGGATTTGATAAAATGTGTATTCGAGCATGGTGTGTATGTGAAGAAGGATGCAAGTAAAAGAGTGACCATCCTATGTCCCTACGTCAATGATTTGCTGATTACGAGCAACAATGAAGATTATATTACCAAATTCAAGGTTGATTTAATGAAGGAGTTTGAGATGAATGAACTTAGTCTAATGACATGCTTACTTGACATTGAGTTTTATAAGTCTAAAAAGGGACTACTCATGCACCATAAGAGGTATGCACTTTAGATATTGAATAAATTTGAAATTGAGCATTGTAATGTGGCCATTACCCCTGCAAAATCAAGGTTATAGCTATCAAAGTATGAAGATAAGTGTGATATTCATACAACTAAGTATAGGAGACTGATTGGATCATTGTGGTACTTGTGTAATACAAGACCGGACATGGCATATAGTATGGGCATAATGGGTAGATTTATGAGGAAGCTAAAGGAATCACACTTGGCAATAGTCAAGTGAATTCTAAGATAGGTCAAAGGATCAATTTGATGGGGAATTTTATTTTGCGTAAAAGATAAAGGTAGAAGCTACAAATTGATAGGTTATACTGACTCAAACTATTGTATTGAAAAAGATGACACAAAATTCATTGTTGGATACATCTGGATGTAAAGAGAAACACCAATCTCTTTGTGTTCTAAGAAGGAACTCGTTGTGGCGCTCTCTTCTTGTGAGGCTGAGTATAATGCAGTATCTATGTGTGCATGTCAAGTTGTATGGTTGATGTGTTTGATGAAGGAATTTTACAACAAATAAAATGAATTTGTGACTTTAATAATAAACAAGGTTTCGTGATTAACCTTGCCAAGAATCTCATTGCACATGGGAGAAGCAAGCATATAGAGATGATATTTCAATACATGAGAGAGCTTGTGAGTGAAGGAAAATTAAAGTTGAGGTATTACGTGTAAAATCAAGCTTCTCAAATGCACTTTTGTTTTGATAAAGACAAACCATTTTGACAAGAAGGAAAAGATTATTGATCAAGCTAAAAGCATCTGTGAATAAAGTCTTTGGTTCAATCACTTAGAAAATTTCAAGGTATAATGATAATACTTAATTTGAACTTAAGACATAGATGCTCAATGGTCAAAAGAAATATTTTATCTTGTCCAAATTTTTACTCAAGTTTTCTAAGCAAAAATTCAATTTTTACTTGGGTGCAATCGATTTGCATATTGGTGCAATCGATTTCATGCTTCATGTTTTCAAAGCATTAGTTATTGTTTCTAAGTGCAATCGATTTGCATGTTTGTGCAATTGATTACTCACAATCAATTTTTGCTACTGACTTCAAGTGCAATCGATTTACATACTTGTGCAATCGATTGCTCACTCAAAATATTTGAATTTCTAGCAGTTGAAACCCCGTGCAATCGATTTACACAAGGGTGCAATCGATTTCATGCTGAACGATTTTGAAAAACAACAACTTTACTCATGCCTGTTCATAACACCATTTCATGGAAACCATTTACTCAATCTTGGCAATTGTTCATGATTCATTTACAGAATTATATGTTGTTTCAAAAGGGTGCTATGAACATATAAATACTCATTTTCAAAATCATTTTAAGTACCTCTTCCAATCATATTTTCTAATTTTCAAAAATCAAACTCAAGCTTTTATACACTTCCATACACAAGTTTTCTACACACTTTCACATATTGTCAACCAGAAAACTTTGAGCATTATATATCTTGAGTCATTGTATACTATTTTCATTGGAAGAGAAGATCAATTCATTGATAAAATTACTCAAAGTGATCATTTCTACACAAACTCACTCAAATCAAATATTGCTATATACTTGCTTATTTTTCAGGATTGTTGAAAATAAGTTCAAGTGGTTTTGTAATCTTGTTTTTCCAGGATTGTTGGAATAAAGTAAAGTCACTTTCATAGGATTGTTATCATTATTGATATAGTGAAAATCCAAGAGGATTGTTCTTGGTCCAAGAGGATTGTTCTTGGTTTTGGGTAGTTCTCATTTAAGTTTGCCACAATAAGCAAATCTCTTTCATGTTGAAAGGGGACTGGAGTACTCTCGGATCGTGAGGGGAACCAAGATATATCGCTTGTGTCTTTTTATTTTTATGCACTTTACTCTTTCATAAACTCACCATAAACCAGAAAAATAATATCCACCATCACTAAAACCAGAAAAATTTTAAAGTACCTAATTCACCCCCCTCTTAGGCACACTTCGTACTTATAATTGGTATCAGAGCAGGTTATAGGTAACCTGTTCCTAAAAGATCCAGAATGGCTTCCGCAAATCAAAATCCCGTTTCCAGAGATTGTGTTAGTAACAACAAGCCTCCTCTATTTTGTGGCGAATATTTTGACTTTTGGAAAATACGCATGAAGGCACATCTAGAAGCACAAGGAGAAGAAATATGGGATGCCGTCGAGAATGGTCCATTTATTCCTATAACGGTAATCAATGGTGCTGGCTCATCAAAGCCTAAAGCTGCATGGGACGAAGATGATAAAAATAAGGTTCTCTATGATAAAAAGGAAATAAATCTTATTCAAGGTGCACTTAGCATGAATTAATTCTTCCGTGTCTCGGCATGCAAAACAGCAAAAGCAGTATGGGATACCTTGGTACAAACTCATGAAGGAACTGTTGAAGTTAAAAGATCAAGACTAAATACTTTAAGTCAAGAATACGAATTATTTCGCATGCAGCCCGGAGAAACCATCCTTGAATTGCAAAAGATATTCGTGTACTTGACAAATCATCTAAGTGCTCTTGGTAAGACTTTGACAAATGATGAACTAAATCTGAAAGTACTTAGGCCCTTAACTAGGGAATGGCAACCAAAGGTAACGACAATTTCAAAAAAGAAGAGTATCTCCTCAATGACTTCCGTAACGTTGTTTGGAAAACTTAAAGAATATGAAATGAAACTCGAAAGACTTGAAAATCATTAAAATCAAGAGAAGAAATCCAAGAATATTTCCTTAAAGTTTGATTCTAAGGAAGTTGAAAAGGAAGACAATCCGGAAGAAGGTTAAAATAAAATGTTTCTTGTTAAAAGGCTTGGTATGTTTTTGGTAGAAATGACAAATCCCTTTCTAATGCAAAAAGAAATAAACAATTTAAGAAAAGGGAAGCTTCCACATAAACACAAGAAGTCACATGTTATGAATGCGGTAAGCAAGGTCATATCAAGCTGGATTGTCCAAAACTCTCCAAGAAAGGTGTCTGCAAAAGCAAAAAGGAATTTAAGAACAAAAAGGACTAAGTTGCATGGGAGGATAATGAAATAATTTATTCTTCTGATTCAAGTAGTGATGAAAGTGCAAATCTAGGATTGACGGCCTCACACCATTCCAATAATGAAGATGATGAAGTTAGTAATGAATTTTCTCTTTTTGATAGTGATGCACAAGGTTCTATAGATGAACTATTAAATGAATGCAAAATTATGTATAAAACTACTTCATCTCAAAAGAAACAAATCTAATCTTTATAAGAAAAATGTGAAACTATGGAAAAAGATTTCAAAGAAGAAAAATAAAAATTAAGTGATGAAAAAGAACATAATTTTGTATGCAAAAATTGTGAATCACTTTCTTTCCAAATTGTCCAATTAAAAAGAGTTATTGAAAGATATGAAAAAGGTCAATTTGGATTGGAAGTTATTCTTAGCCAACAAAGATATTCCAATGATAAAAGTGGACTTGGATATTCAAAGTTTTCAAAACCAAGTTCTTAAAAACTATCTTTGTTAAGGCTAGTGATCAATCATCCAAAGAGAAAGTGAACAAACCTAAAGTGGTTCATCACTATCCTAAAAATAAAACATTTCCTAAGAAGAAATCTTATCCTTCTAGATATAGAAGTAACTTTGAACCTACTTATTTTTATTGTGGTATTAAAGGACATACACCTAATGCTTGCTATGTTAGAAACTTTAGTGTGGCAAGTGGGCATTATGTGTGGGTAAAGAAAGGTACTAATTATGAAGGACCCAAAGCAACTTGGGTACCTAACAAAACCTAATTTGTTTTGTAGGTATGCTTTAACACCACATGCAATATTTGGTATCTTAATAGTGGTTGTTCAAAGCATATGATGGGAGACTTAAACCAATTTTCAAATCTAGTACTAAAGGCCAAGGGTTTTGTCACTTATGGAGACAATAATAAGGGAAGAATTATTAGCAAAGGCAAATTTGGTGCTCCAACTTTCACATCCATTGAAGATGTTCTTTATGTTGAAGGACTAAAGCACAATCTTCTTAGTATTAGCCAACTTTGTGACAAAGGCTTCAAGATCAAGTATACCAAAGATGAATGCTTGATAGAAGACGAAGTCACACATGAGGTTATACTTAAAGGTAAAAGAATTAATAATATATTCATGATTTCCCTTGATGATCCATCTTTGAAGGTAAAATGTCTCATGGAAAACAATGATGATTCATGGCTTTGGCACAAAAGAATTCCTCATATTCACATGGAACACTTGAATAAACTAATCAAGCATGATCTTGTCATTGGGTTGCCTAAGAGAAATTTTGTCAAAGGTAGACTTTGCGATGCTTGTCAAAAAGGTAAACAAACAAAATCAAATTTCAAATCTAAGAATGTGGTGTCTACTACAAGGACACTACAATTGTTGCATATGGACTTATTTGGTCCATCAAGAACAAGAAGTTTCAGAGGTAATGTATATGCTTTGGTTATTATTGACGATTTCTCTAGATATACTTGGACATTTTTTTTAGTGCAGAAAAGTGATGCATTCAAGGCGTTCAAGAAGTATGCTAAACAAATTCAAAATAAGAAGTCTCTAACAATTGCCCCCATAAGAAGTGATCTTGGCGGAGAATTTCAAAATGCTCTATTTGAAGAATTTTGTGGAGAACATGGAATATCTCACAACTTCTCGGAACCAAGGACTCCTCAACAAAATGGAGTGCTGGAAAGAAAAAATAGGTCTCTTGTAGAGCTTGCAAGAATGATGCTTAGCGATTCAAATCTTCCAAAATATTTTTGGGCGGATGCGGTGAGCACGACATGTTTTGTTAGCAATAGAGTTAACATAAGACCAATCTTGAAGAAAACTCCATATGAACTTTTCAAAGGGAGGAAACCAAACATTGCTTTCTTTCACGTTTTCGGTTGCAAATGCTTTGTCTTAAACAACGACAAAGATAACCTGGGTAAGTTTAATGAAAATCCGATGAAGGTATTTTTCTTGGCTACTCTCTTTATAGTAAGGCATATAGAATTTATAACAAAAGAACTTTAACAATTGAAGAATCAATGCATGTATCTTTTGATGAATCTAACCCCTCCAAGGAGGATAATATTGTTTGTTATGATGATGATGATAAAATACTAGAAGGTCCTCAAGAAAATACTTCTAAAGATCAACCAATTAAACAAGAAGAATCAGTCCAACAAGAATCAAATTTCAATGATCTGCCAAAAGAATGGAGAACTCATAGAGATCATTCGATAAAGTAATTGTTGATATAAGTCAAGGTGTGACAACAAGACTAAATCTCAAAGATGATTGTCTAAGCATAGAGTTTGTCTCTCAAATTGAACCTTCCAAAGTTGATGAAGCCTTAGGAGATAACCAATGAATTATTGCTATGCAAGAAGAGTTAAATCAATTTGAAAGGAATCAAGTTTGGGAACTTGTCCCTAGGCTAAGCAACAAACACGTTATTTGAACAAGATGGGTGTTTAAAAACAAACTTGATGAAAATGGAATAATTGTTCAGAAAAAAGTAAGGTTGGTAGCACAAGGCTTCAATCAAGAAAAAGGAATAGATTTTGAAGAAACTTTCGCTTCGATTGCAAGGTTAGAATCTATTATTCTTTTACTTGCTTATGCTTGTTCATTAAATTTTTAGCTTTTCCAAATGGATGTCAAAAGCGCATTCTTGAATGGATATATCAATGAAGAAGTCTATGTTAAGCAACCCCCGGGGTTCGAAGATTTCAAGATTCCATCTCATGTATTTAAATTGAGAAAAGCTCTTTATGGTTGGAAACAAGCACCAAAGGCATGGTACGATCGGCTAAGTAACTTCCTATGCGAAAAAGGTTTTGAAAAGGGTAAAGTTGACAAGACATTGTTTATCAAGAAAATCAAAGGTGACCGTTTGCTAGTTCAAGCCTATGTTGACAATATCATTTTCGGCTCTTCAAACAAAGAAATATGTGAAGAATTTTCAGCAATGATGCAAGGAGAATTTGAGATGTCCATGATGGGTAAAATGAATTATTTTCTTAGACTTCATATAAAGCAATTAAACGATGGAATCTTCATCAACCAATCCAAGTATTGCAAGGAACTGTTGAAAAGATTTGACATGGGTAACTGTAAGGCAATGTCTACACCAATGGGTTCTGGTGCATATGTTGATCAAGATGAACCATGTGTTTCCATTGATATTACAAAATATCGAGGTATGATTGGCTCCTTATTATATTTGACGGCAAGTCGTCCTGGCATAATGTTTAGTGTTTGTCTATGTGCTCTCTTTCAAGCAAATCCAAAGGAATCTCGTCTCATGGCGGTGAAACGGGTCATGAAGTATCTCAAAGGAACAAAAAATGTTGGATTATGGTATCCTAAAGGTATTGTTTTTAAATTAGTTGGTTATTCTGACACAGATTATGCAGGTTGTAAAATTGATAGAAAAAGCACAAGTGGTACTTGTCACATCCTTGGAAATGCATTAGTATCATAGGATTGCAAGAAACAAGCATGTGTGCTCTTAGCATTGTCGAAGCAGAATATATTGCAGTGGGTAGTAGTTGCGCTCAAATATTGTGGCTCAAGAAATAACTTCGTGACTACGAACTCGATCTAGGATGAATTCCTCTACGGTGCGACAATACAAGTGCAATAAACATTACAAAGAATCCTGTCATGCATTCAAGAACCAAACACATAGACATATGACATCATTTCCTTCGTGATCATGTAATTCAAGGAGATGTCGGGTCACATTTGTAGATACTCATAATCAACTTGCCGATATCTTCACTAAACCTTTGGTAAGAGAACCGTGTTACAAGATTCGACGAGAACTTGGAATTCTTGATGAACACAACCTATAAGGTGCTTTATATCCTTTTTATGCTTTCTCATACTTGTTTTAACTTTTTTATATGTGAATATATATGTTAAGTGGTGTTTAAGTTTAAGAAAAATATGTTTTTGGTCATTTTTGGTTGATGCAAATCGATTGCACAATAATGTAAATCGATTGCTCATTATATGTTTTATTTTTTGACCTTTCTGTTTTCAGTGCAAATCGATTGCACCATAGTGAATATCGATTGCACACTGTGCATTTCAGTTTTCTTTTGATTCTGTTTTGTGTGCAAATCGATTGCATCTGTATGCAAATCGATTGCACCCCCTGTAACATGCTTTTATGATAGAAATATTTGTTGGTCAGAATTCCTCTCTCTCTCTCTCTCTCATATTCCCAAGCTCACTTCTATTATTGAAAAGTCAATGAAATGTCATTACATATAAATACAACCCACTCATTTCTATTTACTCACAAATCATATCCAATTTCAGCTCATCAAACATCTTCCTCTCAAAACCTAAAACCTTTCAAACCCTAAAAACACCTTACCCATGGTATCAAGGCAAAAATGAAAGGTGTCAGCTATAGAGAAAGGAAAGAAGAAAATTGCTCCATCTTCTGTAGAAAATCCATTAATCTCAACTCTCACTGAAGATCAAGAAGCAAGATTTAAAAAGGACTTTCAAAGAAAGATAGTGTCCACTCCAAAATATGGTATGCTATCATCTTTCCCTCAAGAATGTTTTCCTTTTCAGAATGATTTGACTGCATATGGATTGGAACCACTGATTTCATCATTTGGTCCATACTATCTGAATCTGGTAAGAGTATTCTTCTGTAATTTGACTCCTAGCAAAGGCAAGATGGTTACATATGTGTTGGGTACAATAATCTCTCTAACCCCTGAGATTGTTGGTGAGATTCTACATATTCCCTTTACTGGGAGCTCTTTGCACGATCCTGAAAACGAAGCATGGGATGATTACAGGAAAAAGGAATTTTATTACAGGATTGGCAGATTGAGCGAAGATGAATTCCGTGCTAAAAGAATTCATGGTCTAGGAGGAGTCATTCCATCTAGAGACTCATGGAGTGAAGGTAACTTTTTTATAGACGATAGACTATTTCATTATTTCATAGTCTATATTATGTTTCCGCAGGCTGGAAACCACAACACCGTGACTGATTTGGAAATACAACTGATCTACGCAAGGAAGAGAGGTATAAGCGTTAATTGGGCAAGGCTCATAATGGTTCATATGCTAATGGTTGATGCAAAGTCAAAATTTCTACCATATGCTTACTTTGTTACATTAATTATGGAAGAATTTAGAGTTGATTTTGCTGGTTTTGAAAGAGTTGATATGGATCCAAATGTTCACAAGATCTCCATCAAAAATGTTAATTCGAGAATGGGTGTTCATTACAATCCGGAATCGAAAACTATAACGTACATTGGTGAAGATGTGGTTGGTGATGAAGGAAAGGATCAAGAAGATGAAGGTGGAAAATTTGTACCTCCTTAACCTGCTCCTATTGGTCCAAGTAATCAAGATGTAATTAACTTCATGACTCAACAGTTTTCTACACTGAACACCAACATCAACAACCAATGGAATGCTATCAACGACTCCATAACAAACCAGATTAATGATTTTCGCTCAGATGTGAACCAAAAGTTTTCCTACCTTTACTCTCACCTTCACATACCTCCATATGACCCTAATAATCCTGCTGCACCTCCACCACATTACACAGAACCTCCTCTACAACAACAACGTCCCAATTAAGGATACTGGTTCTATAACACCTGTGACATGAATCAACCATAAAGTTCTATCCAACTTTGTTATTTCTACTATTTTTCTGTTATGTCCTTGTTCTGTTATGCTACATTTTGTTTGTTGTTGTTCAAATTTCTTTGTAATTGTTATTTTACTATGACTATGTCTATGACTATTTCTAATGCATGATTGGTTAAGTTTTTTCAATGTTGTTTTATTATTATCCATTTTTATGTATCTTTCCCATCTTTTTGATAAATGTCAAAGGGGGAGAAGGATGTGGCACTTTATGCTTGTATATTTCCTGTCTTAAATTTCTAAGTTACTCTTCAACCAAGATGAAAAAATTCAAAGGATTCTAACCTTCTCATACAAAGGGGGAGTTATGCATGTTAGGGGGAGAAGTTTCTTTTCGGAAATTACAAAGCATCAAGAAAGATCGTATGTCATCATTAAAAAGGGGGAGAATGTAAAATCAAGCATCTCAAATGCATTTTTGTTTTGATAAAGACACACCATTTTGACAAGAAGGCAAAGATTATTGATCAAGCTAAAAGCATCTGGGGATAAATTCTTTGGTTCAAGCACTTAGAAAATTCAAGGTATAATGATAATACTTACTTTGAACTTAAGACATAGATGCTCAATGGTCCAAAAAAATATTTTATCTTGTCCAAACTTTTACTTAAGTTTTCTAAGCAAAAATTCAATTTTTACTTGGGTGCAATCGATTTGCATATTGGTGCAATCAATTGCATGCTTCATGTTTTCAAAGCATTAGCTACTGTTTCTAAGTGCAATCGATTTGCATGTTTGTGCAATCGATTGCTCTCAATCAATTTTTGCTACTGACTTCAAGTGAAATCAATTTACACACTTGTGAAATCGATTGCTCACTCAAAATATTTGAATTTCTAGCTGTTGAAACCCCATGCAATCGATTTACACAAGGGTGCAATCGATTTCATGCTAAACGATTTTGAAAAACAACAACTTTACTCATGCATGTTCATAACACCATTTCATGGAAACCATTCACTCAATCTTGGCAATTGTTCATGATTCATTTGCAGAATTATATGTTGTTTCAAAAAGGTGCTATGAACATATAAATACTCATTTTCAAAATCATTTGAAGTACCTCTTCCAATTATAATTTCTGAATTTTCAAAAATCAAACATAAACTTTTATACACTTTCATACACAAGTTTTCTGCACACTTTCACATATTGTCAACCAGAAAACTTTGTGCATTATATATCTTGAGTCATTGTATACTATTGTCATTGGAAGAGAAGATCAATTCATTGATAAAATCACTAAAAGCGAGCATTTCTACACAAACTCACTAAAATCAAATATTGCTATATACTTGCTTATTTTTCAGGATTGTTGAAAATAAGTTCAAGTGGTTTTGTAATCTTGTTTTCCAGGATTGTTGGATACAATTAAAGTCACTTTCAGAGGATTTTTCTCATTTTTTACATAGTGAAAATCCAAGAGGATTGTTCTTGGTTTTGGATAGTTCTTGTTTAAGTTTGCCACAATAAGGAAATCTCTTTCATGTTGAAAGAGGATTGTAGTACTCTCGGACTGTAAGGGAAACCAGGATATATCGTTTGTGTCTCTTTATTTTTCTGCACTTTAATTTTTCATAAACTCACTATAAACCAGAAAAATAATATCCATCATCACTAAAACCAGAAAATTTTTAAAGTACCTTATTCACCCCCTCTTAGGCGCACTTCGTACTTACATTGCAAAAGTGAAGATCAAGTTGAAAAACCACATGGGTATGGAAATATTGGAAGACTTGAATTAAGGTGGTGAGTTGAAGAAAAAAAGTAATTCAAGTAGGGCGTAACCAGTTACCAGTTTGGTGTAACCGCTACCATCTTGATTAGTAGAAAAAGAATTAAACATAACAAAATTATGACCAGTTACAAGTTTGGTATAACCAATTATCACCTTTGGCATAGAATCAGACAGTAGCTTTTTGTAACGAGTTACAAATTTTTATGTAACCAATTACATGCAAAAAAATGTTTTTTTTTCTGTTAGTTGGTTAGTTGTACATTTATGTATTGATGTATAAAAACATTTATGCCCTATTTTCACCTTAGTCTCTCTAATTCTCTCACTCTTCTACATTGCCACACTTTCTCATTATGATCTCTTATGATTGGGTTTTCACCAAAAAAATAGTGGTTTCATGAGTCGTTGGTTCGAGTGAAGGACTGACTTACTAGTATCGAAAGTCCATCTCACATGGTGGTGGGTGGAAGCATGTCTCATTATAAAAGTGTAAATGGAAGTACAAGTTTATATGGATGAAAGAACTTTCGCTTAATGGGGATTATTTTTTATAGACTCACACTTGAGGGGGCATTGAGAAAAACAAATGTGAGTTGGAAGTATTAAGAACCAAGTGTGAGGAAGTCCCACATTGATTTGAAAAATGGATATTGAACACTTTATAAGTGAGAAAACTCAACACCTATTACCTTAAGACTTTGAGTGAATATATGGCGTGTCTCTCACAAGGTGTATTGCTCATAAGAATAAAAGAAAGACCATATTGTAGATGTTATCTCATGTTGACCCTCAAATTGATAGCCTAAACTATTTTATGATTAAATGAGCTTTACTCCCTCCGGTCATCGTTATTAAAAAAAAAGTGTTTTACATTTTTGTCACTATTAGAAGTAAAATTGATTGCTTTTTATATATTTAATATTATTCTTTGTATTATACCTTTTCTTTCAGTCAAAATTATTTAACGGGGTTAGTCTGTAAATAAGAGCAATTTAGTAAGTTATGTTTTATATATAATAAAGGAAATTAATTATATCTAACTATATTTCTTAATTGACATGAAAATGAATATTTTTATTTATAATAATAATCAGAGAAAATATAATTAAAATATTTTTAGCAATAATGGTGGAATAGTTATGTAAGTTAAGCTATAAAAATGAGAGAATACTAATAGAAAATATTCATGTTTTAATGATAATGATCTGAAAATAGGCTTAACTGATTCATGTGTTAGAAGTGTGTTAGGTTGGCTGAGGTGTGATTGGTTACATTTGTTAAAACAAGTAGTTCAACAAGATGTTGGACAAGATGTCTTGATATGCTGTTACAAAATCGTAGCGCATGATTTGTTTTACTTTTGTGAATATTTGCTTTTTAGCGCAAGATCACTGCAAATTTTATGGAGATATGATCTGCACAATATATGGTTAAGTAAGCGTGTATTTCTAAAGGCATCAAAGATCTGATACGCTTTTGCTTGTTTAACAAGAATGAATGTCAAAACATTTAAGGAAACATTATATTATTTTCCTGATTATGTGCCAAAGATTGTATCATATTTGCTGATTGTTTTAGCCCAATTGGTTCATCAAGCCCAGGTGGATTCAAGCTATTTAAAGGAAGACTCTAACCTTAATATATAGACAGAGAAGATGCATGTGTGATACTGTTAATTAGGGTTTAGTTTGTTCATTATGATCCACTCTTGTATCATTTGATGCTTAAGTTGGACAATTAGTTGAGTTGTAATTGTGAATTACTCACAAGCTTTTAAACAGTAGTTGATTCTATTTATTGGAGTGTGTCTCCTTCTTGATTGTTTCATGGTTTATCACATGTTGTGTGATTGAAAGGAAGTGAAATGGATCTCATATCTAGGAGTGTCTAAGACAAAAATAATACGGGTAGTGATTAGGTATGAAGTTTGTAAAACCAGATGTAGTTTAGAACTTCAAACTAATACTATTATACTGAATTTCCTTTCTGGCTTGGATTCCCCCAGATGTAGGTGACATTCTACCGAACTCGGTTAACAATTGATATGTGTTTTTACTTACAACATGTTGTTTAAATTGTTTATTTTTTACTGTATTATTACGATGTCTTGACTTTTCTCTCAATATCCCGGTGTCGTGACATCGTATTCTACATCTATTTTCAAGTGCCATAATTTCATAGTGAGCCCAAATATGAAAGTTATGGGTGAGAATAAGCTGAGTAGAGTTAGATTTTTCCAAATTTATGTCTGGTCTAATAAAAAATTCAAAGACTAAGTCAGACATATAACATGTCATAGACTTATTTTTAGGCATGACTCAAGCCTTTTCCAATGACTGGTTGATTTATTAGCCCACTAAAAATCCAATTTTATTTGCATGGCCTGTTAGGGTTTTGAATATTACTTGCTCCAAAAACAAATCCAAATAGTGTAATACATTACTCTTCATTAGTTTGATTTGCACAATTTCATAAAGTAAATATCCACCAATTTGATTTGATCTTTTTAAATCTTGAAAATTGATCTTTTGGGAAATATTTCTTTATTCCAAAAAGCGCATAACGTAATCAAATAATAAAGTAAACAAATCAGGCGCGAGATTCACTTCATCGTTGGATGAATTCTAAGGCATGATGTTCCTCAATGTGAGAGACATCTTGTTCCACATATTGCCTCTTTTTTTAGCTCATGGAGACAGGACATCTCAACATAATGTCATGACATCTTATATCACATGTTGTCTATATAATCATGTCAATAAATTGTAACAACATTCATGATTGACATGCTCATTTAATCTTAGAGTGTGCTAATTGATGGAAACTTTTCATCGTGGTTTTTTTTTCTTTTTACCTTGTTGAAGTTTTGCTTTGAGGCTTTGACATTGAGTTTTTCTCAGAGGGCAAAACGTTAATGGTAGGGGAATTTGATTAGGGAATTTTGGCACATTACTTTTAGGTTTGTACTTAGATAGTTTGGAAGTTTTTAAGTAGTAATTTTATATTTTTATGTTGTTTCTAAACTTGGGTCACTCTTTAGCTTTAATATATTTATTTTGATAATTTTCTAAAATATCTGCGAATTGAGACATTTTCAGTATGCAGTCTATAACTTTGGATGGGGTAACCTGATAGAGCCGTTCAAATAGGCATTGGTAAACTAATGAGTATATATACAACTTTCATGTTGAATGTAAAGTCCATTTCAGACGTCTTCACGATCTAAAATACAAATATCTGAAGCACTAAAGCCGACTACGAGTTTTTAGACCACATATTGTATAACTAACCAAATTCTTAGTTTTAAACCCAACTATTGCTCAGACTTAGTTGACTAAACTAAGTTAATATTTAGACCTATAAATAAGGTTGCATACATCCTAAAAGAACTAATTTTCATTCGTCTGTTATTTACATATTTTGAATTGTGCAAGACCTATTCCATGGAAGCTTAAAGCTCTAGGTTGATTCACTCATTTCAGACTGTTCATTAAGGATATTGAGGTTTGTTTCATAATGCTAATTCTATTTTCATGATTATATCTCTTTTCTTTCAAACTTTAGAGTGTGTTTGGATGAAGCATTATAATAAGGGAAAGTAATTTTTTGAGGAAATTTAAAATGACTTGATCAAAATCTATTGTTTAAATAAAAAATATGGAGAATTGTTAAAATATTGTAAATTAATAAAGTGTTTTATTCAAGTCAATTTTAAGGAATTTCAAATGACACAAAAAAGTAAAGAATTTGAAATTTCTCCATCACTTAAATGTTAAATTGTTTATTATTAATTTTTCAAAATTTACAAAATGGTCCTTATATTTTATGAAAATTACAAATTTATCCCAAAATTTTTTAAAATTGCAAATAAGGCCTTAAATAATTTTCAGATTTTACAAATAAGTCCCTTGGAATTTTCAAAAATTGTGAATTGGTCCCTAATTTTCATATTTTAAATATGGTTCAAAAGTTTTAAAATTTATGAAAATGACTCCAAAAATTTAACAATGAATCATTTTAATACTCCATCCAAACAAAAAAAAATTAAAATTGAATAAATTTCAATTGAATCATTTTAGTTGCTTTGAATTTAAATTACCAAAAAATTTCAAATTACCTCATCCAAATACACTCTTAGTCTTGTAATAACAATTTTTGAGTGTTTGTTAACACATAAAAATTAATATTGCTCTAATCTATTTTGTGATAATCGATTGATACTTTCAAATTAGAATCATGATTATTCAAATTAATCTAAACAGTTGTTTGTGTTAGTACGGATAGGGTTTGTTAGAATCTATCACGATAGTTATAGGGTGTGATTGAATTAGGTTTTTAAATTAATTTTTTTAAAGATTATGCAAAACTTTCGATTAATCATAATCGGTGACGATTTACAGTTGTAATATGTCTCAGGAGGAATTGTTATAATATTCATTGTCGGTTGATTGGTTAGTCTTATAATCAAACATGAATAGAATCATAAAAGAGAACAATTCTTTGAACCAATGATATTTCCCATGAACATTGTCATAATCAATGAATCAATATTTTAATTTTACTGTTACTCTTTAATAATTTTTATTTCTTCCAATAAATTTTTATTTTTGAATTCGAGTGAAGAAATATTGTCTCTAGAGTTAGAGACAATTTGTTCTAATTTACTTGTTTTTTTAGTTAACTTTTTACAAATGAGAAAATAATTCTTGAGAAGAAGAGTAAATTGTTACCTCATCATCTTCATGATTTGCCATGAGACACGTGTTTGCTTCTCCCTTATATGCACATCATTGCCATGAAAACCCTAAAATATTAATTATAAATACAAAATTATATTATTTTAAATATAATATGTTTTAAGTAATATATTAATTTTTTTATAAATACTTTAATATGATTTTAAATATGATACATGTTTAAATTTTATAAAATGATATCTAAACATTTAACATAAGAGAAACAAATAGAATATGAAAAAATTGTAAAGTAAAATATAAAATAATTAAATATTAATTTGATTATATTAATGTATGATATTTAAAAGAGAAAGATTGAATAGAATAGAGATAAAGTTTAGTGAGGCAAAAAAAATTAAATGTGCTGTTTTTGGGTTAGATATATTAATATTAATATATTTTTTTAAAAAAATTTATAGTCATATGCAGACCTAACGGGCTACTCGAGTCTCATACGGGCTAATCCTAATGGATAACGAATTTTTTATAATCGAGCTAATTTTTTTTTGAAAAATATATACTATAATTTTAAGGCTCATGTTCTATAATTTCTCGGATGTAGTGGATCGATCGACTTATATGGACTAGTCTATTTTGAAAACAATACCTAAAATCTTCTACTAGTCACAATTGTATTAGGAAATTGATGTACGATTTTGTAGAGCACAATTTGACGATCTCTAAAACTCTACCAGCTCTCATCAAGTGTACTCATAGTGCATGTTCATCTCAATGTTATGAGTTATTATAACATTCTATATGGAAAACTGTGTTAGTGGGTTGACGTTAAGTAATCTAACTGTCAATTTGATTTAACGCTCTTTGAGTATTTGTTTGACGTCAATCTTATACGATGGTAAGAAGAGTCATGTCAAATTCCGTCCACGATTGGAAGAGTCATGTCAAATTTATGACACTATCGAGTAGGACATGTTGCACTACTACAAAATATATTTTTGATAACACCATATTAATACGTTCGTTTAAACAACCATAATAACAACTAATTTTTGAAAACTGCCAATGAAAACTGCTCCTGCTGAAAACTTTATGTGTTTGACTTGGAATTCAAAAACCCTTTCATCGGCCTGACTCTTAATCAGCTGACTTTAGTTCATTACGTTGACCCAACTTCACAACTCTGAATTTTGTTAAGTCTCACATGGAATTTTCTTGCGTAACCTGTCGACGTCTCTCTATTCACCATGTGTTAAGTCAATAATACTTTCCTCTTGATGGTGACCCTTAGCTTATAATCTCTTCTCTTGGCCGAAAATTATTGGTTAGCAAATTGCCCCCCAAAATGCCAATTTCGATGAAGGTTATATCGATTGAGAATTTCTGGAATTTTCCTCTTTTGAATTTTCGACTGCTTGTCTACTCAGCTGACATCATGTGTCATGATGACCACACTTTGCGCCACTATTCCTAACCTCATTCCATAATTTCTCATATTGTCTTATAGTTTCCAGGACATGGGATTTCAACAAACCATACTAACTCCTCCACTTCTGAATTTAACGACAATTATTACTTTACAAGTGGATGCCACTTGTCCACCATCGTCGACTTCAAGTGGATGCCACTTCTCTTCTTCTTCTCTCTCGTACTTATTTTTTCTGCAAGTGTTGTTGAACAATCAACTTTTTTTTTCTATAATATTTTGATCACGAAACACCCATCATTCTTTCTCTTTTTCCTTCTCTTTCACCGTAATGGCTGCTTCATCAACTGACCCGATGAACACCAACAACAACCCTGTGGCCTTCACTCTTTCTGAAGAAGAAATTTTGGCGGTAATTCCTCAGTCTCCATCCACTGATGAACACAAAGTGAAAATATGACAACAATAAATGCTTATTCAGTTTGTTGTAGTGGAAAAAACTCTTTTCATTTTACGGTCTACTCCCAACTCTATGGAATCATAAAGAAGGTTCATAAATACTTACCTTGTTTTACCCCTGTGAAGCTTTTAGCCTTCGATCATGAAACACTAATTGACGCTAGATTCATAGGATCTAGGGTGTTTCAATCAATTTCCACTCCAAGTAACAAAACTTATCATGCTTGGTTAGACAAAGTTCAAAGGAAAAAACAAAAGCAATGGAAATATGTTGGTATCTTCGACGCCATCTAGCTGTCGAGGAATTCTCATAGGATTAACCCTAATTTTATCTTGTGTCGATTTTTTTGGAAAGTGTAGCGGTAGAAATGTTGAGACTAAGCCATTAGATTAACTCGACTCACACAAATCAAAATAAAAATCGTCACCATGCTTTATTGTTTCCAAAGGAATGGGAAAAGAGCGAATAGCCAAAAAAGAGGGGGACAAAATCTAAGTTCGGGGGTTGGTTATGCAAAGGGAAGGTATTAGCACCCTAAACATCTACAGTACTTCACAGGAACCTCTTTGAACATTAGTGTATTTTGGCTATAAAATGTTGTATAAAAAATATATGGTGGAGATGAGAAAAGAAGTATTTTTTATAATTTTTGCACAAACATTTTAAGGTATTATTAAGTTGATTAAAATTTGATTAAGAAATGTTTTGAAAATGCATGGATCTAAGTCTAAGTTTATTGTGAAAGCGGTTTAAATTTAGAAACAAGAAGGGTTTTGAAAAGGAGGAAGAAGATTTTTGAAATTAAAGATAATGGGAGGAGATGAAGGGACTATCCTAAAGTATAAGGTAAAAGCTAGGGAAAAGAACCGTCTAACCAACAAGAAGACAACACTTGACACAATGAGTCAATGTAGAACTCCCATCCTTTGGATTTGAAATAAAATAAGAAAAGATAATAAACTTCTTAAGAAAACCAAGCTTCAATTGCCTTAAGTCTTCACAAACATTGGGCAGAGTAACAATTGTATACAGATAAATTCCTAATCACGGACAAAGCATATAATCATAATAACCTGCACACAAAGAAAACAAACAACCCAATATCTTGGGGGTAAACCCCAAGAGCTCCAGACAAAAAATAATTTTGAGGTCACAAGGTCTCAAGGTAGGTTAAGGTCTCTAATCCTATGTCCAAGAAGTCCATCACGTAACATTAAAGTTTTTTATGGTTCAAGTTTATTATTAAGTATCTTCAAAAAAATGAAAAGCTCAAGTGAGCAAAATAAATAAAAAAATAACACAAAAATAAATGCTCAAGTGAGCAAAGATAAAAATAACATGAAATGTAAATGCTAAAATGAATGTGCTTAAAGTAAAAGCATAAAGTAAAAAGCACAAAATAAAGTCAATTGTTAGAAATTAGAGGTTAGTTGAATGACCATCTTGAAACTTGCATTTGAAAATCATTAGAGGATTGATAAAATCAAAGCCTCTTAATAGCAAGTTTCATTTAACACTATGTTAAGAAATCGTAAGTGGAGTTATATAGAATTCACACCTATTATGAGGCCGGTCAATAGCAATCTATGTAGCATATGTTTTGAGAAGTGATATGTAAATTATTCTCCAATAACATGTGACACAATAAGAAGAATATAAGATGAAGAGGGATGAGATAAGAATTAAACCACATTTGAACCAAAAATTTAATCAAGCCATCATTAAAATCATCCATCCATTTTGGTGGAGTTAAACTGAACACCCAAGATCCAATGATGTTAATGAAGCTCATGATCTAAATCTCATAGTCCAAGATCAACCAGCATATATACAAAATAAAATTGTATTTAAAAAATAAAGAAAAAGATTTTTAAAATGGTTTTAAAATGAAAATAAAAGGGGAAATTAGCAACTATATTCAAAATATCCAAGAAAAATTAAATAAGACCATAGAAAAATCAGAAATAATCTCAAATATTTTTATAAAATTTTTAGTAATTTTTTAAAGTCAGAAACTATTTTTTAAATTAAAAGAAATAGGCAAAATAAACCAAAAATTGTGAAAAATAGTAAAGTCAGAAATAAAAATAAAATGAGATCACCAATATTTGTTAAGAGGTCATTGGATTCTTCCGTATTTTTTTTCAGAATTTAAAAATTAATAAAGGTATTTTTAAACATTTAAAATAATTCAAATAATGTGAAAAAATTTAAAAAATATCAAAAACAAAATAAAATTGTGAAAAAATCAAAAGTATTTTTAAGAAATTTTTTCAGATTTTTTTTAGTTAAAATGAATTTTTTATGAATTTTTGAAGTTTAAATCAATTAAAATAAAAATCAGAAAATTAAATTTATCAAACTAAAAAAAAAGGGTCATCTAGTAAACAGATCCAGTAGATCTGGCGCGCTGTGCGTGTCATGGAATTTATTGAATTTGACACTGAGTCAATCTTTATTAAATAAAAACAACTTAAAATGTGGGACATTGGATGGAGTCTGACTCACTAAAGTAATCAGATCCAAGGGCTCTTGAGACACGGGCATGGTAAAATAGATGTATTGGATATAATTCAAAAATTCACATGTCATGCTTTCATTGGCTGAAGCATGACATGTAGGTCATCTTCAACCTCTAAACGCCCTATATTGGGATTCTTCAAACTGTAAAATTAGAGGACCAAACCGGTACCACTAGCTTCGTCTCCTTAAGACGACTCTAATGGTAACCTCGCGTGGAATTTATATAAACTGTGCAAGGCTGAATTTGAAGAAAACCAGAAAAAATAGAGAGCATGAAAATCCTAAGTATCTCCCTTAATTCTCAATGAAAATGAAAACCATAAGAAGTGTGAGAATCCGAAGGATGAATAGATTAGAATAGGACTTTATTTGGTTCAATTTGATGGAGAATTCTACCTGAACGAAGTAGCTGAAAATTGTTCTGAAACTAGACTTGGTTAGAACAATTTAGGACACCTCAAGGCTTGATTCTTCTTCTGTTAGCTTCAAGGAAGTTTAAGGATGAAGGATCAATGGAGAAATTGGATTGAAAAGTAGGAAAAATAGGATTTCGAAAAATCAGAAAAGTGAGTTATGCAGGGAGTTTGGCAGGATAATTTTGGTTGTTCAAGCTTGAGAAAATGAATGAGGTATGGCCCTCTATTTAAAGGGAAACTAAGGAATGCTTAAGCATGTGAAATGATGAAGTTTAGAGGGAAATCATGTGAAGTTGCAAACATGAAAAGTGTGACTTCTATTTTGCTTAAAACTCAACAAAAGATTGCGTTTCAATGTGCTAATAATTTCTGGAACTTTATTAGACATGATTAGAAGTAAAATACGCAGAAATTTTATGTTTAGAGGCCTAATCAAGGATTTCAAATTCTGAATTTGGAGAGAACTCTAGTTTCAAGGTACCATCTTTGAATCAATGGTGTGCATGATTTAGGGAACCTTAGGACCTGATTCTTGATGCATTGGAAAGATGCGATCACAAAATTTACAATGTGAAAAGGATGGAATCAAATGGATGCTTGAGATGAAATTTGTGATGAGTCAAAGTTGAGAAAATGAGGTTGACTTTTTGTACTTAGAAAAATTCTAAGTTTTTTCTTCAAAATGACCTATAATGTTTTGCATCCGAAAATGGCCTTCCATTAAAAATTTGCTCTTAACCAAAAAACATGAGATGAATTAAACCTCTTGTATGAAATTTTGATACTTGAACCATTTAAAAACTCCAAAAATTGAGAAAGTTATGACTTGGTGAAGTTGGTGAAAATTCATGAGATGACCTATAATCTTTTGCATCTTTAGGGCATCTTCCATCCATTTACAAGCTTACCTCATAAAAGAAGAGTTAAAGTTCACATATTTAAGATCATTGTGGAAAAATAGCAGGCTCAAGGAGATAAAAATTGACCAAGTTATGATCTTTTGAAGTCACATAAGGGATTTTGATGGCCTATCTAGAGGACTTGTGATCTTTCTTCATCATTAGGTATCCTCCATACAAAATTTTCTTGAAAATTTTGAAGTGATTTATTGATAACCCTTTGAAGGGAAGCATGTTTTTGGAAACACTCAAAAATACCAAAATATAAGAAAGATATAGCCTTTAGAAGTTCAAAGCCCTAGGTCCTAGAGCAACAAAATGCCTTGGAAAACCTTTTCAATTTTGACAAACCTTATTGCACAATAACTTTTGCCATATAAATAGAAGTTATTGAGGATGATAATGAGAAACCATGGTAACCATAACCACTTACAAATATTAATAATTTATGGAGATATGCACTTGTGATCAAGAAATCAAAGACTTGTCCAATTAGGCCAAACTTCTCCAATCTACCCTTGCATCTTTGGACTATCTTTGATAACTTAAGGCATGATGGATCATAATTGACTTCTTCATGATATTACTTCAAAACATCTTCAATTATGAAGCTTGAATCTCAATGAAACTTTGTTGAAGAAGGCATGGGAATAAACTCATGAACCTATAGATCAACTTGATGGAATGTGTTGTGCTTTCACCTATAATATCATCAATTAGGGCAAACATTCTTTGTATTTATTAGCTAAAAGTTAATCAATTGAAAACATAGATGATCACAAAATACAAGTCAAGGTTCTTGGTGATTCCCCATGAGCAAAGCTAAAGATAAGGAGAAGAACCAAACCCTAGTATGATCTTGTTGTGATTGAGTTGATGTGATATGATAGAGGAATCTTAGGGGCAAAAATTGGGGTACAACATGAAGGTACTACCAATACATTATAATTTCATTGTGGGATGTCAACACCCACTTTATTTGACTTAGCAACCATTACTGGCCTTTCTCCTTTGGACAAAACTTTCGACCCAACTGCACCGACAAAAAACTCCTTTCTTTTTTAGCGTGTAAGTCTCAAACATTACATACCCGACCATCATATCATCAATGATCGGGAAGTATCTTATGAAGAGAATATCGCATTCCTCACCATTTAGCTTTATTATTTCTTGTTTTTCCCAGTGTCTTTGCAGGTAGCCAAAGGATTTATCTGCTTGGCCATTCAAATCCATCAGGGTCATAATATATCACTGGGAAAACTTTTGTTGGCATACTCTAGGTGATGCTTCATCCAGGGTGAAGTATCTCTCGACTCATGAAAAGGATCTAGCCCTCTCAGGTCCCTTTTGGCTATTACAACATTGGTTGAATGCCATGTTGTAACATCAATCAAGTTATTCCAAGTCTTAGGTGACCCTGCATTCGTCAGAGCATTGAGTCATCGAGGGCCTGAGACTATCCTTAATGACTTCTCAAAAATAGCTCGACATATTTTCCTTTTTGAACTATGTTAATTTGTTTGTTGAAACCACCATTTTTGTTTCGCCCATGTCCCCTTTTATGAATCGAAATGTTGGCCCAAACTGGTCTAAAAATCCTTTCTCTTGCATTTCTCCAAAGGTTATTGCAACGCTAAATGCGGTATGGAGAGCGTTCTTGACCCCCATATTACTTTCCTTCAGAATTGACAATGGGTCGAAAGGTTACAACTTCATGAGCTATCAACCATAACTAGTGGTCCGCCAATTCAGACTTAGTTAGATGTTGCCTATGTTTCTTTTTTCTCATCATATAGACATTGTATTGGGTCTTCATACTAATTCAAATTTTCTTTCCCAGGAGCCAACTAATGTTGAAATCATCGACTCTGACCACTCCATCAAAATAAATCATATTGATAATGTTAATGTTCCTGAGAATTCCGCTGATACTTCCTTCTCATTGGGCCCTCAGGTCCACGATGGTTTTAAAGAAGCCTCGACCGTAAGGATTCCTTCGCAAATCACTATGATGATACTCATGACGTTGGTAATCAGGAGCCCTAACTTGCTGTTGTAGTTGATAATCCTATTAAAGAAACTCTGAACCAACGTGTCTTGTTTGATGAAGGGTCAAAAAACCCAACTCATATCGAAAATTCCCTTCAGGACACTAGCTCTAACATCTCTCTTAGCCAAGAAGAAATCATGGCTATGAAGCAAAAGAATCCAGCTAAAACTCATAGGAGATTGCTAAAACTTTAACACGTGTAACACACCGATTTTTATTTACTAGTTTTTTATTAGTTATTTATTTTATTAATTATTATTAAATATAGTAATTACTTAATTGTGTATTTTTGTGAATATATGTGTATTATGTTAATGGGTGTGAGATTAACATTAATAACTAGTTGGGCCTTGGTATGATGGATTAGTGTGACTGGGTGAGATAAGTCCATTAGTGAAATAATAGTTAGTAAGAGTTTTATAAAACAAAGAGAGAGAACTGTCTACAACAAGACAAGAGAAGAAAGAGTAAAAGAGGAGAACAGGGAGAAAAGATAAGAGAAGTGGAAGATCCCTAGAAAGGATCTACATCCATGGTAAGGGTGGGTAATTGCATTATTATGGGAGTATGTGACATACGTAATGGGTAGTAAACATGATTAGGAACTTTGTTCTTCAATTTCTAGATTTTAACATATTAGGGTTTGAATGTGAAATCATGAAATTGATGTTTGAATTATGTTTTAATGTTGGTAATTGATGCTATGTGTTAAATATATGTTATAATACATTTAAATGATGAAAAATGGCTGATTGAGGTGGGTTTTAGTGACCCAATTCGTAGGAGGCGAAAGTTGTCTTAGCAGAAGTTTTTGTTTTCATTAGAGGTCGCTTAGCATACTAGAGGCCACTTAGCGCGCCATGGGACTGAAAGTTTTATATTTTGTTATTAATTGGGGGTTTTAGTGACCCCAACATAGGAGGCAGAAGTTGTCTTCGCTGAATTTTGTTTGTTTGACTGAAATATAACACTTGATTTTGTGTATATGAATGTTGTAATTTAATAATGAATGTTATAATACGATGGGAGAACCTACTTTTGGGTTTTGTATTTTAACGAAAATGTTGCAGATAGCAAGAGTCGCCATCGACTTTTCTTTTATCTAAGGAAATGGTGAAAATAACAGGAAAGACATTTTGAGAATTTTCTGAGTAAGGGGGGTAGGTTATGAAAAGGGAAGGTGTTAGCACCCTTTTCATCTGTAGTTATCTGCGGGCTCTTAATCGCTAGCTCACTTTTGAAATGCTTTGTGTTTGTGTATGTTTGAAAATACTTGAAAAATGCCTAAGTGCGGAAATTTTGTAATGATTCTCGTATCATTGAGAATGTATACAAAATGTTTTCTTGTTTGGGAATATTTATAGAAAGAAAATGTTGTTTTGTGGAAAGATGATTTGAAAATGCCAATGTAAGGCAATTTGCTTTATAATAACCCTTGTATCAGTCCTCAAGAGTGTTCATAAAGCATTTTGAAAGTAGTTGTTTTGAAAGTGTGAGGTGAGAAAATTGTTTTAGTTTGTGAGCAAGCAATTACGAGCGATCTACCTACTCAAAAGTCTTTGTTATTTTCCTCCTCCTTTAGATATTACTATCCTACCATTGGTTAGCAGGAAGCCCTATTATTGGATATTAAGGACAAGCGCGAGTCATCGTACAGTCATAGAAGGAAACTTGTAAGACGCTTTAGCAATTGTCGTAAGGGACTAAGATCGTTTACCGAAAGCAGCATCGAAGGGTCTTCGAGGGACTACGATCTTTTAATCGAGGGTCTTTGCTAAAGCATCCCACGTTCGAGGGAAATGACTGTTTAAATCCGAGGCAACAAGCGAGGTTACCCTAGAGGTGCGCGTGTGTGAAGTGTTTTGATTTCAAGTATTTTTCTTGAGATTGGGTTTTCTAATGTTTTGTTTTTAGTCTTGTCATACAAACCCTAATTACTAACAGTTATAAGGAAAATAGTAAATTGCGGAAATTAAATTTTCTACACTATTACAAGGCTTCGGGGATGGGGAGTACAAACTTTATGAATGGGCAATTACATAATTATATAAATGCGAAAAATAAGCAAAGGCACGGAGATGATGAAGAGAAAAGATGTCAAAACCCTAAAACATTTTCTAAGTGTTTTAGAAAAAAGTATTTTTGGTGTTTTTGTTTTGGAAAATAATTTATAGTGTGAAATAATAAAAAAAACATAATTCTATTTATTTTATAAATTAATTAGCAAAATAAAACAAAGTGATTAAATTAAATTAATTTTTATTTTAATTAATTAATTAAAACCTAAATCTAAATTTTGTGATTTTATTATTTTTTCTGATTAAAAAAAATAAAAATGATTGAGAAAAGAAAAAGTAAATTAAAATAAAAAAAAGAAGTAAAGTGGTCATGTGTTGTAAGCAAAATGGGGGTGTCAAAACATCAATTTTACAAGCCCAAACTAGCCAAAGCACAGGTCTGTGTTGATCCAATGTGGCTGTCCATGGAGGGTTCATCATAGGCACCCTGATTTTGGAACGCTAGATCAACATGATTGAGATCTGATGGTGTGGGGGTGAGGTATACCATGCATGCATTGGGATGGCTTGTATGGGATCTACAAGAGAAATGTTAGAAAATAAAATGTCAGAGGCATGGATCGAACCCCTGCCCTGGCATACAAACGCCTTACATACACACACGCTTGCCACTGGGTGGTTGTTTCATCCGGTTATGAAACAACATCCATTAAATATATTATAAAACGAGTTTGAGAAATTTTAAACGGCCAGCTCACCCTTCTTCTTCCTGTCGCGCACCTTAAACTAACAACAACAATAATGTTCCATTTTTTATTTTGTAAAATGCTCATTTCTCAACCAAATTGAAAGATATAAACATCAAACTTTCTTGAATTTTAACCACGAATCCAACCATATAACTTTCAAAAGCTATAGATCAATGGTTAAGACGAATTTTGTATGGTACCAAACTGAAAGCCTAATATTTCAGAAACTTCAGTTCCAAAATTCTCATCCCATTGTTAATTAAAATGAAATTTAATGACATGGTTAGCTTTGGAATGATGATATATACATTTTTCCTTTAGAATGTAAGTGCAAATGATGCTTGAATAAAGAGTTCAAAGTTTGAGAAAACTTACCTCTTGATGAAAAATCCAGTGCCCTCTACACGACTTCTAGAAGCAATGTGATGCTTGTTTTAGCTTTCTGGGACCTTGGTGAGTATGTTGAAACTCTTACTTTGCCTTGAGAGTATCTGGATCAGTCTACTCAAGTCAAGTTGCAAAGTTGGATTTTGCAAATGGTGGACGATGATGGAGTGATTACAGAAGTTGTTCAGGTGTTTGGACAACTTCTATATGATGCACTTAAGGTGTTCGAAAGATAAAAAAGAGGAAAACACACGAGTGGTTTTGAAGTTGGGTGTTGGAAGCTTCAAATGTTCAACAATGGTGGTTTCTTGGTGATTCTGAGTTTGAGAGTGTTTGATGGCTTGTCAATTCGTGACTTGGATTACAAATGATCTCTTTATTTATGGGCAAGAGGTTTTGGAGGTTGAAATAACCATATTTGTAAGATCACAAGTTATGTTTTTGAAGTTTAGTTTTGAAATAACAGTTGTACCCCAAAATTTTCCCTCTCATTTTACTCAATAAATACTCCTAGAGATCCTCAATTTGCTCGGGGTTGCCCAAGGATGGACCAGACAAACTCTCTCCTAAGGCAGTGTGTCTCAAATTAGGGTTTCCACTTTCATCAAGATGTGTGGATCATAAAGGCCCCAAATGCTTTCGAATCTCCTAATATATTCCAAAGATTCTCCATGTCAAGTCTCATGCCTTGCACAAGAAGTTTGCTTAGTCAGCTGCTCAGATGTTTGAGAATCGACTGTATTAGGTCAAAAGTCAACTGTGGCCCACATACAGTCAAACTTCAAGATTTCTGGTCAAGATCAAAATTTTGAAGTGATATCCATCATTTAATCAAGGGTTGATCATGATTCTTCTAGGAATGCCTTAAATTCATTAAAAACCAAAGGTTGATAAATTAGGGTTTTTTATGAAAAGTCAACCAAACTTTGACCAAGCATAACTTCCACATGCTTTATCAGGAATTTTCCATCCAAGGCTCATTTTGAAGAGGATGCAATTCCCTAAAATTCATCTTCAGCCCACAAGTTCAAAATATGCAATCATCAAAAGATATGAATGTCTACATTATAGGTCCTTTTGAAAAGTCAACAAAAACACCTTTTGGGTCAAAGCTTCTTACATGAACATGGAAGACCCAATTGAAAGGAAACCAAAAGGGTTGCTTAGGGGACATCCTAAGATTTCTAAAAAGTCAAAGAAAACTTCTCTAGGGTTAAAATTGGAGGAGATATGCTTTGTCAAAGTTGACCTTTTATGCAAATTTGCCAAAAGTCAAATATGCTCAAAAGTACATTTTTTACCAAATGGGCCTAGCATTTCATGATTTCACCTCACTTATAACATGGTCCACGACCAAATTACTTATCCACATGTTATTTGCTTCATTTTCCAATTTATTTTGATTTTTTATTAATTAAAAATTGAATTAAATCATATAATTGGTAAATAATATCAAATATCTGTTTTGATATGATTTTTTGATAGGATTGCAATCAAAATACGCTGAAATATCAAGGCCAAAACGAATCAGGGCTGATTGTTACAAGAAAGGGATGATTTGGCTCAACTTAGAAAGATTACCTATGGCATGAAAATCATATCAAATCTTCTTAATTCCAAAAGATTCAAGCCAATTTTATAACCCTAATTCACTCAAGGGTATATAATGAACAAGGACCAAGCATAAAACAAGGTTTAGCAGTCGTGAAAGAGGGAAAAAAACTCCAAATTTTCAAAGAAAAGTGTGAATCGGTTTCAGTCATATAGGCCATCTCAAGCCATCCTAGCAGTGCCAATCGATTGCTGGAACGTTTCTGAAGCTAACTGGATCAATTACAAGTCCTTTCACGCTTTGAAACACCTTGTATGAACATCACGGTTTGTAATATTTTTGAAATTCGATTTCCATGATTTATGCACTATAAACACATTTTGATCATGTATTGTTGTTTGTTATCATGTTTATAATGTTTTAGCTTGTTTTGATTGAAGTTTGAGTGCAGATATGGACATATGCCATTATTAGGGTTTGAGGTTCCAAATTAGGAATTTCATGTACAGGCCAAATTAGACCATATAAAGGGCGGATTTGTATTCAGGAGGTCATGAGAAATTGATTCATGTCCTTGGTGTTAATTATTATGGCTTGTACTTAATTTTGAAAACGCGCAGGGTTCTAGCTACAAACATCGTCTGTAGGTAAAAGGACTAAGCCTAAGACGACGGAGGAATGTAGAAGAAGATAACGTGGCAGCCAACCACTAGGCTATCCAAATCAGCGCGTGCGTTTTGTCTTTTTCCCACTAATACACTGGTTTTGTTATATTATATTGTGTTTTCATTATTTGTACAACAAAGCAGCATAGCCTAGTGGAAGAGCGCGTTGTTGGTGACTATAAGGACCTGGGTTCGATGCCAGGTCCCCACAATTTCCTTTGTTTCATTTTTCCTTTACAAATCTTGTGTGCCTCTCATCCAAATGCCCATCATATGTCATCACCATCTAACTAATGGACGCGCCTCATATCCAGATCCAACACTCATCACTAAAGGACCATGATGGACCATCAAACACCAGCACCACTAGATCAAGCGCAATAAGCTTGGGCCATCAACCTTGGGCCCAAGAGCAATTTCAGCATGCACCCCCTGGGACATTCAACAAGCAGGCCCATTTCAATTCTTTTTTTATTCTCTTTTATTTAATTAATTTGTTTAATTATTTTTCTACAGAAAAATTAATTGCTTTTTTATTAATCATAAAATCAACAAATCACAAAAAATATAGAATTAGGTTTTATTTATTTAAATTAATATTATTGAAAATAAATTAGATTTAATAGTTTTATTTGATTAATTGTTTTAATTAAAATTAATTATACAAATTAGGTTTAATTTTCAAATTAAATTGTTTTCTCAAATAAAAATGCACAAAAACATTTTTCTCTCAACTAGGGTTTTTAGGTTTTAATTAGCCCTCGTATTTAATTCGCCGCGCGCATGTTAATTATTTTTATATTATTTTGTAACTGCTGATGGTTTGTAATAGTTAAACTAGGGTTTCATTTACCGTTTAATCCCTGATTTTTGGTTATGTAATTAATCCCCATCCCCGAATCCTTGTAATAGCTAGGTTTATTTTCTCGCACTTTTAATTCTTGCAAATCTTTAACTGTCTAGATGTATGGCTAATAGGATTGTATGGAAAGATTGTTTGAAAATTACAACGGTAGATCACCTAATGTGCAAAGACTAAATTAACTGAAAAAATTCACATGCACATATTCACTCCTAGGGTTTTCCTCACTTTGGTTGCCTTCGGTAAAATAGTCATTAAGGATATGAGATTTTAGTGGTTTCCCTCCTGTCTAAAAGATCAAATGTCCCATTCGAATGTTGCCTCGGAAATGTTGCCTCGGAAAGGTTTCCTCGAAAAGATCTTAAGACTCTAGGGTTACTACTAAAGTTTCCTACCCATTGCTTTAGTGACTGTACTCGTCCCTTTCGAATGTCCCTTACAAATTCCAACGATGGGGCTACCTACTCCTTAATAGTAGGATAACACTGTCTAAAGGAAACGAGAACGAACAATCTTTTTTCGAGTAGGTAGAATTTTAAGTACTTGCTCAACAAAAATTTTCACACAAACACCTTTCAAAACAATTTTCAAAATAAACTTCGTCACACCATTAAGGAATGATACAAGGGTTATCACGAAGTAAAACCTTTTTCAAACAAACACATGCACAAGAAATTTTAAAAGATGAGCAAGTACCTAAGAGCCCATGGAAAACCATAGATAGAAAGGGTGCTAACACCTTCCCTTTCTATAATCTACCCCCCGTACTCAGAGATGTTCTCGAAAAAAGGTTTTTTCTGTTCTTTTTCCTTTTCCTAATTGGATAAAATAAAATTCGGTGGCGACTCTTGCTTACCGCGACATTTGCGAATAGAAAACGCAAACCAGTATTAACAGTCGGTTCTGCCACCGTATCACAGAACTGGCGACTCTGCTGGGGAAAAATAAAGTGGGGTTTACCTTAGGTTCTAGGTCATTTTTAAAAATTGGTTTCTTGTTTGTTTTGCTTGCTTTATTCTTAAGAGATTTTGCTTGGGTTACTATAGATCCTACACCCGGATCTGAGAGCATTTATTAGGTAAATAACAATAGATCGTGGAGACTGTACGGCATAGACCGATATGGTTTAAGCGATGGCTGTGTTGGTGTTGCACTTTGGTTGGTACCGATATCCTTCGTGGGGAAACGATGAGAATACGGGGCCGCCGCATGGTGTCTTGAAGCACTAACGGACCTTAGAACCTTAGTTGAACAAACTTGGCCATTAGAAAGTAGTGAGATCGCTGACCTCGGTAAAGAGCTGAGGATTGGTTGATACTCAATGCTACACTCATTAAGATCATACTTTTGGGATATTTCAGCCGCAAGAAAAGATTGCTTGAGCTGAGACAATGCCAAATAAAGGATGGTCAGTGATATTGAGATCCCTTAGAACCAAGTTACTTTTTAAGACAGGTTTGAAACCAACTAAACTTCAAGAGGGTATGAACTTTAACCTCATGCAAGCCTTAAACCTAAGAGCTTGGTGTGATTTGTCTGTGTTTGTTATACTTGTGGTTTATCATGACATCATGCAGCATAACATAGCATCCATTCTTATTGCACTAACCATTTCAAAGAACGAGGGAATTTATCTTTTTTCTGTTTTGCATATCATGGCTTCCATTCGTAGAAACACTATCTGAATCAGGTTTGCAAAGATACCTTCTCAACTCAAACATCTAGTGTCAAAGGTTTCTGAAACGTTTGCGTTCACCAAGCACCACTGCTTCACCTTTCCAGACTATCAGTTGGTACTTACCTTGGAAGAATTCTCTCAACTGTTGGATATACTCATTCTTGAACAGTTGCCCTTCACAGGTCTAGAAGAAGTTCCTAAGCCTGAAGTCATTGCCTCAGCTTTGCATCTGAAATGGGCCGACGTGGTATCCAATTGGGAAACAAGAAGTAGAGTCAAGGGTTTTCTAGCTAAGTTTCTGATAGACATGGCCCAACGGCTTTGGGATGATATGGATTTTCAGGATTTTAAGTAGGTTTTGGCTCTTCTAATCTATGGTTTAGTCCTATTCTCTAATCCGGACTCATTCATAGATGTGAATGCTATCAAGATCTTCCTCTCCCGCAACCCTGTGCCTACCTTGCTCGTAGATATTTTGCACGCTCTCCATACTCGTACCATGAAGAGAAGAGGGGTCCTTATGTGTTGCATGACATTGCTATCGAGGTGGTTTATTTATCACCTCCATAAGTCTGTACTGAAGAATGAAGAAGGTTTGGGTTGGTCGCAAAGGATAATGTCACTCGCTCACATGGATATTCTCTGGTGTTCCCGAGCCATGGAAAACACTGCTATTATTGACCGCTGCAGGGAGTACCCTAATTTCCTATTACTTGGTATCAGAGGGGGTATAACCTATAATACTTATTTAGCTCTATGACAATTTGGTTACGCTCGAAGAGACGGTCCCCACGAGTTACTTATTGAGAGCATTATATTCAACTATGAGGTTGATGTTCCCGAGTATCGCCAGAGATTCATACGAGCTTGGGGCATGGTAAACTGATCTGGCACCAAGGCTTTGGGGCCAAAGGCTTCCATTCCTATGGAACCTTACCTCCAATAGGTATGAGCTCGCGCCTATAAGCTTATGATGCCCTATGTGGCCGTTTTAGCATTGATTGTGGAACCCACTACTGAAGGGGGTATTCCTTACGTGGTTCTCTATACTTATATGCCCACTGATCTTGGGGAATTACTGAGGTCTTGGATTCAGTTGATGAAGGAGCGGGATACTTACAGGGGTCAGTTCCATGACCAGGAGAGGAAGGTTTTAGAGCTCACAAAGCAGCTCCACGAGGAAAAAGGACTCAATGATTATCTCGGCACAAAGAGGAAGCATCCATGGGAATTTTGATTGCTTTTCTAGTTTTAGATTTGTTTTTAATTGTAACGCCTAAAAGGAATTTGAACTTTGAATTCAGCTAATAAAATCTTTGTTTTATTTTGGTTTGCAAATTTAAATTTCCCAAAGTCTTTGAAATCATTGCATGCACATCCCATTCATAACGTTGCATGTACAGGTACCATTACAGGTTTCTCATCTTCTTCGCTGTTTACTTCAGCAGAAATGTCTTCTGAACAAAGCATCAAGGACCTTCAGGCACAAAATGCCCAGTTCCAACAAATGTTCAAAAGTATGGCAAAAGGGCAGAAGGATCTGAAAGCCTCATCCTGAAAGAGAAAAAGAAAAAGAAGAAGGTTGTCGGTATTCTGAATATGGGCAGAAGGTTTGGAGAGCGGTTAAAGCGACACGTCGATCTGACCTTTTCATCAAAGGAGGGGGAGAATCAAGAAGAAGAGAAGGACCCCAGTCCTGTAGTTTCTGACAACGATACCGACTATAATGATGAGCAATATCCTCCTGCTGAGGATAGATACAAGCAGTTAGAAGATCGTTTGAGTGCCATGGAAGTTCAAAGGATACCTGGGATGGATTTCGAAGAATTGGGATTGGTGTCGGGAGTAGTCATTCCGCAAAAGTTCAAAGCTCTAGTTTTTGCTAAGTATGATGGGGTGTCCTGCCCAAAACTCCATCTCCGTTCTTATGTCAGAAAGATCCAGCTACACACCGCTAATAGAAATATGTGGGTTCATTTATTTCAAGATAGTCTGTCAAGCAGTATCAATATATTGCCAGCCTTGCTCCTACTCGTACTCAACTCCAGAGTATGTCCATGGGGGCGAGCGAAGGCTTTAAGGACTATGCACAGAAGTGGAGAGACTTGGATGGAAGATCTCAACCCCCATTGTCTGATAGGGAGTTGGTTGATATGTTTCTAGGGATGCCATCTGGTCCATTTTTCAATCATTTGTTCGGCAACTCGTCAGTTGGTTTCACCGAGCTGATTCTAACTGGAGAAAGAGTAGAAGCTGGGATTCGGAGCGGCAAGATATAAAAGGATACCTCTTCAAACTCAGTAAAGAAGCCTTTTGCTGGTAAGAAGGAAGCGAGTGCCATCTATAGCCAAAGGGGCCAAAACAGGGCTGAACATTGTCAGACAGTAAGTGATGTAATGATACCTAGGCCTACAGTTGCTCCACAACGCAACAATCAAGAAAGAGTGGAAAGACCACAAAGGCAGTTTACCCAAATCAACATGACATTGGCTGAAGTTCTACATCATCTGCTGAGATCTAACTTGGCAACCTTGAAAAAGGCTCCCAAGAATCCAAATACTACATCTCCCCGATATAATCCAAATGCTCGGTGTGCCTATCATTCTGAAAGTCATGGCCACGATACCATTGATTGCTGGGCTCTAAGAAATAAGGTACAAGATCTGATTGAAGCCAAGGAAATTGAGTTCGATGCTCCAGAGAAGCCCAATGTCATAACTGCTCCCATGCCTAAGCACGGCCGTGGAATTAATGTTGTTGATACCGACTTGTTTGTGACCTTGGTGGATGAAGTTTCTACTCCTCTATTGACTGTGAAGAAGAATTTTATATTGGCCGGTTTATTTCCAGGTTATGGTGAAGGTTGCCACATGTGTTCATTTCTACCTTCTGGTTGCCATTTGCCGAAGTCAGGTGTTCAACGCTTGATGGACAACAAAGAAATTTTGTTCGAGAAACTTTGATTCCCTTTGTTCCATTTGAAGACATTTCCATTATAACCATTTCCGCCAATCCTTCCAAGGTCTCCTTGAGAAGACCTGTTAGGATTACATCTGCTCCAAGAATTACTCCGATGATAATCACTGTTCCTGGTCCTGTCTCGTATGTCTCGGACAAAGCTGTCCCCTGTCATTATGGTGTCGATGTGTCCTATCATGGCATCAAACAAGATTTGAAAGATGAAGAGGCTGATCCTGACATTGGTAACATTGTCAGAACCAGTAAAATCACCCGAAGTGGAAGGGTCTTCTCTCCCGAGATTTCCTCTAAGTGTGTCAACAAGCCTATTGTCATCCCATTTGTTGCTCTTACTAGTACATCAACTACTGCTCCTGTTCCTACTCCAGTTTTTACCCCTGTCAGAGAATTGTCGAATACCTGCGACAAAGAAATTATAGGTGAGCCTACCCGGACGGAGGCGCCTAGGAAAATTGTTATGGAAGCCTCTAAGCAAGAGATGGAGGAAATACTGAAAATAATTAAGAAGAGCGACTACAATGTGGTCGAGCAACTGGGGCAGACCCCATCATAGATATCCATGTTGTCTTTACTGTTGTGTTTTAAAGCCCATGCGAAGGCTTTAATTTCATTCCTCAAGACTGCGCATGTGCCGCAGGAAACTTCAGCTGATCAGTTCAAAGATTGTATGGCCAGCCTGACTGCTGATAATGGGCTGGGTTTTTCAAATGCGGACTTGACACCAAAGGGAAGGAAGCATAATGATGTTATGCATGTCTCTATTGAATGTAGGGGCACCACTATGGCTCATGTGCTGGTAGATATTGGGTCTTCGCTGAATGTCTTGCCTAAGAAGGCGTTGGATCGGCTGGATTGCGAGGGTTTGACGTTAAAGCCTAGTAACATTGTGGTAAGGACTTTTGACGGATAGAAGAGAATGGTGCACGGGGAGGTGGACATCCTTGTCAAAGTGGGTTATTAGACTTTTGGGTCCACCTTCTATATGATGGATATCGGGTCGTCATATTCTTGTTTGCTGGGTTGCCCTTGGATCCATGAAGTTGGGGCAGTTACTTCCACACTACACCAAATGCGAAGTATCCAGTGAAAGGGAAGATCGTCACTGTGCCGGATGAATAGTAGTATATGGTGAGCCATCTCAATTCCTTCCGCTACGTAGAGATGGACGGGGAATTTATAGAAACTCCTTGTCAGAACTTCGAAGAGGTCCATCAGATCTTGGCATCAACTGAAACTACTACCATCAGCAAACCTCCTCTAAAGATGGCTTCCCTCAAGGATGCCAGGTCCGTGGTTGAAGAAGGTGGGTGTAACAATTGGGTTCAGCTCCCTGATTTCACTCACAAAGCTGAAAATTTTGGTTTGGGCTTTACTACAGGGGCTCAAGGGGCTGTTCGACGTGCTCGGGCTGGAAGACCTCCCCTACACATCAGTAATCAGGGAATTAATGCCATTGTAGACAGCGAGGAAGACTCAGACATTGACAGCTGGATCTACCCAACTACCAACGGTGGACCGAGTAACTGGACGACTAGGGACTTTATACCAGTTTCTTTTATTCTGCAGTAATTGTCTCACTTGTTTTGAGAGTTGTAATAAACAATTTAAAACTTTACGGCCTTGTGCCTTTCCCGAGGCACATTGGTTTTGCTTGTGAGGGTTATTATTTGTCATTTCATATATCATTAATAAAGCATTGGACGTTTCTTGCATTCAAATTTTGCGTCGTCTCTTTTTCTTTTCTATTTTCCACTGTATCCAAACAGCTATTCTCTTACACACACTCACATATCACAATGCAGATCCATATCCACTCTGGATCCCATTGATAACAGCTCTACTATTGCCAGTTATGACTTCGAAAATCCGATCAACTAAGCCGAAGATGAAGGTGAGGACGATTGTGAGGTGCCTGGAGAACTTGCGAGACTACTACAGCAGGAAGAGAGAGCCATATAGCCTCATGAAGAGCCGGTTGAGACAGTGAACTTGGGTACTGAGGAAGATAGAAAAAAGGTTAAAATAGGTACAAATATGGAGCTTAAAGTCAAACAGAGGTTGATACAGATGTTGCAAAACTATGTTGAGATCTTCGCCTGGTCCTATGAAGACATGCCTGGTTTGGACACTGATATTGTGGTACATAGCCTGCCGACTAAAGAAGTCTGTCCTCCGGTTAAATAGAAGGTCCGCCGTATGCATCCTGAAATGTCAGAGAAGATCAAGGCAGAGGTCATGAAACAGTTCGATGCATTATTCTTGGTTGTCGCTTCTTATCCGCAGTGGGTTGCCAACATTGTCCCGGTACCTAAGAAGGACGATAGGGTACGGATGTGTGTGGATTACAGAGATATGAATAGGGCAAGCCCCAAGGATTACTTCCCACTTCCTGACATTGATGTTCTGGTCGGCAACACCGTGCAACATAAAATCTTCTCCTTCATGGATGGTTTCTATGGCTATAACCAGACCAAGATGGCTCCTGAAGACATGGAGAAGACAACCTTAGTTACTTAGTGGGGAACCTTCTGCTACAAGGTGATGCCTTTTGGGTTAAAGAATGATGGGGCAACTTATCAACGCGCCATGGTCGCTTTGTTCCATGATATGATTCACCATGAGATAGAGGTTTATATTAATGGCATGATAGCCAGGTCTCAGATTGAGGAAGAGCACTTTGATCATCTCAAAAAGTTGTTCGATAGGTTGAAGATATATAAGCTAAGGTTGAATCCGAACAAGTGCACCTTCGGGGTAAGTGTAGCGATAAAAAATGTAGCGGGGTAAATCGAAGATCGAACTATTAATTAATTCATCTCGCAAAAGCAAGAGTCGCCACCGCGCTTTATTATTTCCAAGGGAAAAGGGAAAAGAGCGAAATAAAACCCTAAAGTATGCAATGTAAAATAATACTTTAAAAGTAATGAAAATACAAGGCGTTTTTGAGAAGAGGTCTATGGTTCGGGGGTTGGTTATACAATGGGAAGGTATTAGCACCCAATGTATCTATAGTACTCTATAGGAACCTTTTGAAATATCTGTTTATTAAAATTGTTCGTTTGATTAAAAATAAATTGTTTTGGCCGAAAAGGGGTACGGACGGGTTTTTGAAGGTACGACGACCTAATGTCGAAGTTTTGACTTAAAAGGTATAAGTTTTGAAAAAAATTGAATATTTCGGGAAAAGTTATCTTAAGTTTTAATGAAATGAAGATATTCGCGTGATTGGATTTTAGGACATGAAGTCAACAAATTTAATCATTTTTCTCTTGGATTTAGACGTAAACAGAATAACCAAATAAAGATGAAATAATCAAACAGAAAATTAGATAGATAATGATTAAGTAATTAAGTGACATATAACCACAACAATGATTAAATAACAGACTAAAGGATGTGAACATGCATTTTTATATTTTTATTTAATATTAATTAAAGAAAAGAAAATGTTTTAATTTCTATTTTTTTATGCTTATATGTATTTTTTGTATTAATATAAAGTATTATTTTTAAGAATTATTAAATAATTCTAAACTAAATTAAAACTTTAAAAGTTATTAACTTAAATCTAATTAAAATAATACTAAAATTTCTAAATTAATCCTAAAGTTAAACTAATAAAATTGGTCACATTATTTAAAATTTGTTTAATTAAATTACACCTCTATTTGATTAAATTTTATAATTAAACTAAATTAATTAAATTCTAAAAAAAAACTAAAGAAAATAAATGAAAGAGGGGTATCAAAAATAAAGGGATAGATAATCACAATTGTATGGGCCAAAGAGTTTTAAGGGTCCAAAATAAGAACAAACAGAAATGGAATGGGGGGTGTTCTAAGGAATTCGTTTGGGCTTTTAGGCATAGGAAATGGGTTAAGCCCACATATTGAAACAAAGTTTAGGGTTAAACATATTTGTTTTAGTTTGGGAAAAAAGGATTAGGGTTAGCAAAGGGTACAGAGCGGCGCTCTTCTTCGTTACAGATTCGTCTTCTTCGTCTTTCTTCTTCTTCTCTCGAGCCAAACATGTCCAGGAATAAAGCTCATTTGCCTCACAACCGCCATCGCCACCAACTGCCTCTTCTTCTCCATGGGTCGCTCAGTGATACGGTGTGAAGGTGACGATTTCTTCCTTTAATGCATTAGGGTTTTTTTACGATTTTGCATGTTTATGACTTGGTATGTTATGATTTTGTGTTCACTTGATTCTGACTCTAGTTTTTTACATGGTGTTTCTGTCAAGAGGTGCGAAATGGAGGGAAAGAAATTATACCTTGACGTAGGAGGGGGATGAATGGTGGTGGAGGCGCTCAGGCGGCTGGATGGCGAAGATGCAATGACACTGAAGCTAGCCCGCTTTCACTGGAACCTGGTACTCTGTCTTTCTTTTCCTTTTAGGGTTTAATGATGATAGCTTGAAAACCCTTTGATTTCACTTCTTCTTCTTGCTTGTCTTGCTTCTGTTCTTCTTCTGCTTCTTTGTGAACCCTTGCCCTTGTATACTTGTGTGATGGTTCTGATATGTTGTTGAATCGTTGCTTTGTATGCTGGACCTTTTGCATGCTTGTTCTGAGCTTGACAATGTTGATATTGCTTGTTGGTATTGAGTTGCTTTGCTTATTGTTTGCCCAATGATGAAGAAATTCTGAGGGCCTTTTGTGTTGCCCTTGAATGCTTTAGCTGGATGGTTTGGAAATTTTGAATGTTTGGTTGATGTGTTTAGACATATTTGGCTTAGGTTTAGAGCTGGACAGGTTTTGGGCATATGCTGGTTATGCAGGTTATGGCCTTGGTTTCATGGTTTATGTTGTTGGTCATTGCTTTCAGCAGGTTTTGACAGGGTATACTGGTTTTTTTTAGGCCATGGTTTTGTGGTATTTGCTTCAGGCAGGTGGAAGGCTTAGTGTTTACTGGTTTTTCAGGCCATGGTTAATGGTTTTGGCTTGAGACAACAGGTTATACTGGTTTATTGGTTAGGCTTGAAAACAGGTTAAACAAGTTTTATGGTTTTAGGCCATACTGGTTGTTGCTTTGGTGAGGCTTTACTGGTTTATTATGTGTTTATGGTTTCGGTCATGGCTTTGACATGGTTTAGGCTTTGGCTAGGCAACAGGTTTGTGCAGGTCATGGCCTGGGCTTTTGCTTGACAAGTTTTTTTTTAGGCTTCAGGCAGGTTGGGCGTTACTGGTTTGCTATGAGTATACTGGTTATGGCTTTTCAGGTTTGTTGGCTAGGCAACAGGTTTTGAACTCTTGTCTTTCTTTTGAAGAGTTTGTGTTGTTTTATAACAGTTGGTGCCCTTGGCCTTGGATGGTTCAGGTTTTGTATATTTTAACCATTTTGCCTTTGATACCTCTGAACCTCTACTGTTACATTCAATTTGCTTTGTATCCTTTTATGCTTCCCCTTTTTTACTGTGCTACTGCAGTTTTGTTTTATATCCCTTTTCTGCCTAAGCCAAAACCTGTAAACCCACACTCTTTTCTCTCTTCTCTCTCCTTAGTATAGTTGAAACACTAAAATGTTATATGTACTTGTGTTCTGAAAAAGCAAAGCTGGAAAATGATGAAAATAGGAATATTTTTGCTTGCATATATGGTTTTAAACTGCACATTTCTCTTTGCCATCTGCATTGTTACAGTAGAGGAGCCTTTGTATTTTTGACCTCTTCCCATACATTGGGTAGTTTACGTTGGACTTTGGTTTTGAAAATGTAACTTTGACTTGGTTATTCTGTTGGTTTTGAAAATATGCAGTTTACAAAATTGAATATGCAATTGATTTTGAACTATGCAGTTTATTTTGGCAAAATTGAATTTGTGCATATTTTAACTTGTGCATTCATATTTATCAATAAAAGAATATTCATCCCTTTTTTTGAACCGGGAGAAATCCCGTGATTTGCAAAGAAGGTAAAAACTGATTCCAGCTGTTTGCTTTTAATGATGAATGCTAAATTAATCGTCTTCCTTTAATTATCTATTTATTTCTGACTTTTTCTTTTAATTGTTTTGCAGGTAAAATCAAATGAGCATCAAAGAAGTATTGGATAGAAGATGAAGATTTAGAACTTAGAAAAAATTAGGATAGTTTTTATTTCACTTTAAACATTTGTAAAATTATCATTGTAAATACGTTGTAAATAAATATGGTATTTAAACAACAATTGTAACAATTAGAATAAAATGAATAAAACTCCAATATTTTACCAATTAATTCTTTTCTTCTTTCCAATTATTTACTTTATCATTTATAATTCTTTAAATTATATAAAAACTGAAAATGAATTCCAATTATTTAAATTCAGAATAATAAATAATTAAATAAACATCATTGATCAATTAACTTCTCTTTAATTATTTACTTCATTATTTATAATTCTTCTAAATTATAATAACTGAAAATAAAATTTCAACTATTTAAACTTAGAATAATAAATAATTAAATAAACATTGTTGATCAATTAATAAACTTCTTTTCAAATATTTACTTTATTATTTATAATTCTTTAAATTATATAATAACTGAAAATAAATTCCAATTATTTAAATTCAGAATAATAAATAATTAAATAAACATTGTTTTAGCATTGATCAATTAATAAATTTAGCGTTTCAAAAATAAACAGCTCTTGACTTGAAAAAGTTATGAATTTAAAATCTGCTTTGAAAAATTGATAAAAATAGGTCAAAACACTTGCAATGTAATGATGCAGATGGGAGATGGTATCTTAGGTCAAAATTTGGGGTACAACAGCTGCCCCTATTTAAGTTTCTTCTATCCGGAGATATGAAGATTAAAATCTTCATCTCGACGAGATTGAAGGTACTTAAATACATAATACGCAAATTTTTGCCCTAAGATACCGGCATTATGTTTCATATGAATGTAGTAATTGAATTCACAGAGAAAGATTTTGTATGAAACAAGACAATGTTGGAGAAATCAAACACCAACAAAACACAGGGACATGGATTATACACTACTGGGGAAACGAGCCATCGACTTCAAATGACAGACTCTTGACGGCGAATAAAATTGAGGGAATACGACCTCTGACCCTAACAAAGAAGGCATCTTGCATAGGCCATAAAACAGATTATTGACCCAAAATAATAATGAGTTCACAACTCCAGGTCAAAGATAGACAAAAGGTGTACCAAATTTGCTGATAATGGATTACCGACTTCTGAAGGTAAAGATTCATGACAAGCTTCTCTGCGAGATTTCCGGAGATATACCAATTAATGCTGAAATAATAATATGGTTGTAGGTACACAAGCTGCTCAAATAAAGAAGCTGCCACTTGCTGTCTTCCAAAAACTATGACATACAAGCTGCTCAAATAAAGAAGCTGCCACTTGCTGTCATCAAAAAAACTATGACATACAAGCTGCTCAAATAAAGAAGCTGCCACTTGCTGTCTTCCAAAAATACCATGACATACAAGTTGCTCAAATAAAGAAGCTGCCACTTGCTGTCTTCCAAAAAAATACCAATAATATACAAGCTGCTCAAAAAAAGAAGCCGCCACTTGCTGTATTCCAGAAAAATACCAATAACGCGCAAGTTGCTCATGAAGAGACCGCCGCTTGTCGTTTTCCAAAAAAATAATAACGTACAAGTTGCTCATGAAGAGACCGCCGCTTGTCGTTTTCCAAAAAACATAATAACGCACAAGTTGCTCATGAAGAGACCGCCGCTTGTCGTTTTCCAACGATGTCTATAACGTACAAGTTGCTCATGAAGAGACTGCCGCTTGTCGTTTTCCAAAAACAATAATAACGTACAAGTTGCTCATGAAGAGACTGCCGCTTGTCGTTTTCTAACGATGATAACATGCAAGTTGCTCGTGAAGAGCTGTCGCTTGCTGTTTTCCAAAAGATAATAACGTACAAGTTGCTCGTGAAGAGCTGCCGCTTGCCGTTTTCCAAAATAATAATAACGCACAAGTTGCTCATGAAGAGACCGCCGCTTGCCGTTTTCCAAAAATAATAATAACGCACAAGTTGCTCATGAAGAGACCGCCGCTTGTCGTTTTCCAAAAATATTTCAGAAGGAAATTGCGATGATACTGGCAGAGAATAAAATCTTCGTCAAAGAGAACTATGAGTCAATCCTTCCCGAGGAGATCACATACTTAAATGTGCAAAATAAATGCATCATTCATCTAGGTGGCGATTTCACTGGGGAAAATCATGAGATAGCCTATGCAAGAGACAACAACTCCCTCCAGGAATAAACCAGAAAGAACATAGTCAAACAAGACTCCACCCAATGAGAAAGTAACTCGATTGGGGATTCATCTTATCCTGAAATGGACAAGGTAGGCTAAATCAAAAATCATCCACGAGGATTAGCTCAGTTGGGGAATTTAGAAAGGAAACACATTTTCTGCCTAAGCTAACCTTCTACTTGGAAAGAAACATGTACATTGTCTTAATAAACAAAGTATACAACCCAAAATCAATCGGCAAATGTGAATATGCATGCTGATATAAGTGTAAATGAGTAAATGAATGTTATACTGACAAAACAAACAGAGGGAATAACTTGAAGACAATAAGATGTCACGACATAATAGATACTCGGCCAATCTTAAAAAAAGATGGAAAATAATTGGAAATGGAAACACAAGGCAACGTCAGAGCGTATCACGCTACAAGTCTCAAGTCTTCTGAGGAGAAAAGCATTCAAATCCAATCTTATAATACCAATAGACTACTGGCATGAGACAAAGCGTACCACACTTCAGAAATCTGCTCAAATAAAGATAACCAAAACAACGCTTAACTGGAAAAGCTGGGGAGTCACCAAACTTAGTACCACGAGAAACGCAAGTTTACACAACCAACACCTCATGACGATTTTGAAATAAAACATGTTCATCATGCAAGGATAAATTACTGTATTGTTTTGCATTTCATGGCTTGACCATCCTCGGAACAACCGTTAATATTCCTTTCATTATTCACGACACATTTTTAAAATAAGAATACTTTAAATAACTTTATTTCAAATATTTCCGTAAAATTAAAATTTTGCCCACAAAAGGTAAATGCTCGAATTTCATTAATAAGATGGTAGTTCGCTAACAACGCGACTCCAACGGCTTACAAAAGTTTGGGAAATAGTACATGAAAGAAAAAGGTTACACAAAAACAATGATCATTATTCTCCCTAACACCTTCGAATTCCGAAATGTGTTCAAATGCCAAGACTGGTCTGACCAAAAGCTTGCTTAAGCCGCCCTTTCGGGTTTTCAACTTAGCAAACTGTCAACTCAAACCTAAGCGAAATACTTCTTGACTGCGTCGGCGTTCATGGAGCGCGGGAGCTCTTCACCGTCCATATTGGTGAGAATCAAGGCACCTCCAGAGAAAACTTTCTTAACGACATACGGTCCTTCATAATTCGGAGCCCACTTGCCCCTAGAATCAGGTTGGAAAGATAATATCTTCTTGAGCACAAGGTCACCTTCTCTGAACTCGCGTGGTCGAACCTTCCTATCAAAAGCCTTCTTCATTCTTTGCTGATATAATTGACCGTGACACAAAGCTGTCAATCTCTTCTCTTCAATTAAATTCAACTGATCATATCTACTTTGACACCATTCATCCTCAGAAAGTTTAGCTTCCATCAACACTCTCATAGACGGAATCTCAACCTCCACGGGGAGTACTGCTTCCATACCGTAAACTAGGGAAAATGGGGTTGCACCTGTTGAAGTTCGAACTGAAGTACGGTATCCATGTAAAGCAAACGGAAGCATTTCATGCCAATCTTTATAAGTTACCACCATCTTCTGGATAATCTTTTTGATGTTCTTGTTAGCAGCCTCAACAGCCCCATTCATCTTCGGTCTGTAAGGAGAAGAATTATGATGTTCGATCTTGAACTCCTCACAAAGCTCTCTCATCATCTTGTTATTCAAATTCGAACCATTATCAGTGATGATCTTGCTCGGGATGCCGTATCGACAAATGATTTGATTCTTGATAAATCTGACTACCACCTGTCTGGTTACATTAGCATAAGATGCTGCTTCCACCCATTTAGTAAAATAATCGATCGCTACCAAGATGAAACGATGACCATTTGAAGCTTTGGGTTCAATCATTCCAATCATATCAATTCCCCACATAGAGAAAGGCCAAGGTAAAGAGATAACATTGAGGAGGGTCGGTGGCACATGTATCTTGTCCGCATAAATCTGGCATTTATTACATTTCTTCACATATTTGCAGCAATCAGATTCCATTGTCATCCAATAGTAACCAGCTCTCAACATCTTTTTAGCCATCGCATGTCCGTTGGCATGTGTGCCAAAGGATCCTTCATGTACTTCTTGCATCAGCATGTCTGCTTCATGTCTGTCTACACATCTGAGTAGGACCATGTCGTAATTCCTCTTATACAATACTTCTTCATTGAGGAAGAAACTGCTTGCTAATCTTCTCAATGTCTTCCTATCTTTATTTGATGCCCCAGGCGGGTACTCTTGAGTTTGAAGAACACGTTTAATGTCATAGAACCATGGTTTGTCGTCGGTGACCTCTTCTACTGAGAACACAGGAGCAGGTCTGTCGAGGCGCATAACCCGAATTGTAGGCACGTCGTTCCAACCATTCACTTGAAACATTAAAGACAAAGTAGCTAAAGCATCAGCCATTTGGTTTTCATCTCTAGGGATATGATGTAATTCCACTTTGTTGAAGAAAGTTAATAATCTTTTATCATAATCTCTATAAGGGATCAAACCAGGATGACGAGTCTCCCATTCTCCTTTGATTTGATTAATTACCAACGCCGAATCTCCATAAATATCAAGAATCTTAATCCTTATATCCACTGCTTCTTCGAGACCCATAATACATGCCTCATATTCAGCCATGTTATTCGTGCAATCAAACTTTAATCACGCCGTGAACGGGATATGAGTACCTCGGGGAGTGACGATGATTGCCCCAATTCCATTTCCATAAGAGTTCACAGCTCCGTCGAATATTAAACCCCAATGGGATTCGGGATCAGGTCCTTCTTCAGGTAACGGCTCTTCACAATCTTTAGCTTTCAAGTACATAACATCTTCATCTGGGAAATCAAACTTGATGGATTGATAATCGTCAATTGGTTGGTGAGCCAAATGGTCGGCTAAAATACTCCCTTTGATTGCTTTCTGAGTGTGATACTCAATGTCATATTCAGATGACAACATCTGCCAACGGGCAATTCTTCCAGATAAGGCGGGCTTCTCAAAGATATACTTGATCGGATCCGTTTTGGAGATCAACCAAGTGGTGTGGTTAATCATATACTGGCGCAGACGGCGAGCAGCCCAAGCTAAAGCACAACAGGTTTTCTCAAGCAATGAGTATCGAGACTCACAGTCTGTGAATTTCTTACTCAGATAATATACGGCATGTTCCTTTCTTCCAGTCTCATCTTGTTGACAAAGCACACATCCCATGGAATCTTCCAATATAGTCAGGTACATAATCAAAGGTCTTCCTTCCACCGGGGGAATCAAAATGGGAGGTTCAAGTAAATATTCTTTGATGCTATCAAAAGCTCTCTGACAATCTTCTGTCCACACACATCCTTGGTTCTTTCGGAGAAGCTTGAAAATCGGCCCACAGGTAGCAGTCATATGAGATATAAATCTAGAAATATAGTTCAGTCTCCCAAGGAATCCTCTTACTTGTTTTTCCGTCTTGAGTGCGGGCATTTCCCGAATAGCTTTGACTTTATCAGGATCTACCTCAATACCTTTCTGACTGACAATGAAACCCAGAAGTCTTCCAGAACGAACACCAAAAGTGCACTTGTTGGGATTCAGACGGAGTTTATACTTTCTCAAACGCTGGAATAACTTCAATAAATGTTCCAAGTGATCTTCTTCAGTTTGTGATTTGGAAATCATGTCATCTACATACACTTCTATCTCTTTATGCATCATATCATGGAACAAAGCAGTCATGGCTCTTTGGTATGTTGCACCAGCATTCCTCAGACCAAACGGCATAACCCGATAATAAAATGTTCCCCACGGTGTAATGAAAGCTGTCTTCTCCATATCTTCTGGTGCCATCTTGATTTGATTGTAACCAGAGAAACCATCCATGAAAGAAAAGACTTTTAACTTTGCGGTACTGTCGACCAATACGTCAATGTGCGGTAATGGAAAGTCATCCTTTGGGCTAGCTCTATTCAGATCTCTATAGTCTACACACATTCGAACTTTGCCATCTTTCTTAGCAACAGGCACTATATTGGCTAACCACTGAGGATAGACCGATGTAACAAGGAAACCTGCATTAATTTGTTTTTGAACTTCTTCTTTGATCTTGTCAGCCATATCGGGACGAGTCCTTCTCAACTTATGCTTAATCGGCGGACATTCAGGTCTCAACGGTAAACGATGCTCCACAATATTGTTTTCCAAACCTGGCATATCTTGGTAGGACCAAGCAAACACATCAACATACTCTTTGAGAAGCTCCAACATTTTCTCTTTGACCTCTGGGATAAGCAAAGCTCCGACCTTGACTTCCTTTTTATCTTCTTCATCACCCAAATTGATCATCTCTATAGGTTCTTCAAACGACTGAATAGTCTTTTCGTCGTGCTCAAGGAAACGGGAAATTTCATCAGGAATCTCTTCATTATCCTCTTCTTCGGCTCTGAACACAGGGAATTCAAAGTTGGGAGAGGGCATAGGATCATTGTTTTCAATGGTTAAGTCATGGATTAATCTGCACATATGATTATGCTTTATTTTAGAAATCGATTAATATGAATGTTGTACAAATGAAACAAAATATTATTATATTTTCCTATTACTATCAATTAATTTTCATTACTATTTCCCAGAAAAAGTGAAAAAATAAAATAGTAGTGGACAAAATAACATTTTTATTCATGAAGGGAAATACTTGAAACAAAGAGCCCAGACATTTTCTCTTTTGCCTTGCGCAGAGCAAAAGGATTTATTTTCAACATAGCCCGACACAAATACTTTTTGCCTTGGGTAGAGCGAAAGTTTTTTTTCCAAAAATAAAACAAAACATTACTCAGAAATGTGCATCACAACAGGAACATCAACAGCAATCCAGTTCTGGCAAACCACTCCATGCGTTACAAAATCGGGTAAATCCTCTTCAGAATCGTCTCCTATTATAGCATCAACTTCAGGAGGAGTCGGATGGATAAAACCTGTGCTTCGGAGAACTTCTTGTATCGGACGAGTAACTACTTCCTGTTTGACTCTTGTAGACACGGGATGAAAACCAAGACCTTCTCCAGACTTGTTCTCGGGCAAAGTCAACACCTGGCCCCAACCTTCAGCCGAACCACTTTCAACCACTCGTCGCGCATCCTCAAAAGAAGAAATAGATGTCCCTTGCTTCTTCACTTCATTATTAGCAACAGATAGAGCTTGGAATTGGGTTCCAACATCTTCATCAGCATCAATAAAAGAGAAAGATGACAAATGGCTTACCACCATAGCCTGTTCTCCACCAATCATTACCAGATTTCCATGCCTTACAAACTTCAATCTTTGATGGAGCGTGGAAGTGACTGCCCCTGCATCATGGATCCATGGATGACCCAATAGACAACTGTAGGCGGCACGAATATCCATTACTTGAAAAGTGATCTGAAAAGTATGAGGACCAATTACTATAGGAAGATCCACTTCACCAATGACAGTCTTCCTAGAACCATCAAACGCTTTGACAATTACCCCACTAGGTCTCATGGGAGCACCTTGATATGAGAGTCGAGATAATGTAGTTTTGGGCATTACATTTAACGACGAACCTGTATCTACCAACACACTTGATAAAGTATCATTTCCACAACTTATTGAGATATGCAAAGCCATATTATGGTTCCTTCCCTCCTCCGGAAGTTCTTCATCACTGAAACCAAGATTGTTACACGAAGTAATATTCCACAATTCCATCAAATTGATCAACCGTCACGTCATGATCCACGAATGCCTGGTCCAATACCTTCATCAAAGCTTCTCTATGGGCACCAGAATCTCTCAGTAAAGCAAGCAAAGAAATCTTGGAAGGAGTTTGCAATAGTTGGTCCACAATCTTATATTCACTTCTCTTGATGAGCTTCAGAATCTCATCATCATCGGGATGTGGGATAGGTTCATTGGATCGGCCTATCTCAACCCTTGGTTCCACATTTCTCGCTGGAATTTCTGCCGGTATGCGCCTCCTGACTTGAACTTCTGGTCTCTTCAAAGGTACTGCTGCAAAGACACGTCTGCTTCTTGTAACTCTACTCACATCAGCGATGTTAACAAAAGATGGCCTTGTTGGTATAGGGACTTCTACCCCATTCTCAATCATTGTGGCATTATACTTATACGGTACAGCTTGGTCTGAGTTGTAAGGCACATGACCAGGTGGATAAATGATCAAAGGAGCAACAGGTGCAGTCTGACTGTCGTAAACGATCTCTACTGATTCAGGCAAATTGAATTGTGGTATTATAACATTGACTTCATCCTCCGGATCTCTGTCATATGTAATAGTGATAACCCTCTGGTCTAACAACTTTTGAATATCCTCCTTCACAATAGGGCAATCAACCTCTCTTGAACAAAATTCACAAACATCATAATCATGCTGATGCCTAACAAAGGCAAGTCTTCTTAAGCTCTGATGTAACCTGATCAACGAATCTCTTATGTGTTCAACTTGAAAAACTTGAAACTTTCCCGGACAACCTTCCACCATATTCACTGATGCTGCCCCATGTCGAGGAAAAGGATTATCTCTAACATTTGGGTTAACATCCTTGAAAGACAAGATACCATTCTTAATCAACCTCTGCACGTCCGCCTTTAGAGCAAAACAATTTTCAAGGTTGTGCCCTGGCGACCCTTGATGATATTCACAAAACTGATCCGCCTTGTACCACGGAGAAGTACTGTTTGGTGCGACAGGAGGAGGTTTTGTCGTTATGAGGTTCTTTCTGATAAGAGCAGGGAACAATTCAGTATAAGTCATAGGAATGGCATCGAATTGCGGCTTCCTTGGTGAACAGTTCTGGTTGTTGAATGGATAAGCCTGTTGTCGAGGCTGCTGCTGAAATGGCCGTTGTTGAGTTGGTGGGGTTTGATGAGTTGGGGTCATCAATGTTGGGCGGACAGCCGGAGTGACTGCCGCAACATGTGAGTAACCTCTCCTCGGTCTCCCTGGGAAGATCACGCTGACATCCTGCTCTTTTCTTTTTGGGAAAACACTTCCAAACTTCTTGGTACTGCTAGACGGACTTCCTTCTTTAACCAAACGCCCTTCACGAATCCCTTCCTCCAACCGCATGCCCATGCTTACCATTTCGGTGAAGTCACTGGGTGCGCTGGAAATCATTCTTTCATAGTAAAAGGAACCTAAAGTCTTCAAGAATATCTTTGTCATCTCTTTCTCCTCAAGAGGAGGATAGATTTGAGCAGCAATTTCGCACCACCTCTGGGCGTATTCCTTAAAAGACTCTCTGTCTCTCTGGGACATCGCCCGGAGTTGATCCCTGTCCGGCGCCATGTCAACGTTGTACTTATACTGATGAACAAAAGCTTTGTTAAGATCGCTGAAGTTGCGGATCCGAATGCTGTCTAAACCCATATATCACTTTAGAGCGGCACCAGTCAAACTGTCTTGAAAATAGTGAATCAACAAGTCGTGATCATCAGAATATGTAGACATCTTTCTCACGTACATAGTCAAGTGACTCCGAGGACACGAATCACCCTTATACCTCTCAAAGTCTGGCACTTTGAATTTTGCTGGAATCTTGACATTCGGAACTAAACACAGGTCATGAGTGTTTTTTCCAAACAAATCCTTCCCCTTTAACGCTCTGAGCTCCCTCTGCATTTCTTAGAATTGGTCTTGAAATTCTTCCATTCTATCAAAAAGACCCAGACTTTCAGCAGGCTCGGCAGGATAAGTAGGTTCATTCAAGTATGGCACGGAGTGAACCACAGGAGCGACAGTTGTCATCACCGGTTGCGGGAAAGGTGTTACAGAAGGGATTACAGGCGGCATGGCAGTTGTCTCTGGTTGAGGAAGAGATAAAGTAGGTTGAAACAAAGGCTGTACGACAGGCTGATACCCCTCTGGCACAAAGTTGTAAGGCATTCCCCACGGAAAAACTTTCGGCATCTGATGTTGAATCGGAGAGTTAATTTGAGTCACAGATGTTGGAACGGTGACAATCTCGGAAACCACAATAGTTGAAGTCTGAATCTCAACAGCTGTAGTCGATGGCTGATTCTGAGCAGCCATCAAACTTTCCACTAGCGCAGTTAACTTTTCCATACCGACACGAAGGGTAGCGACCTCCTCACGAAGCTCGTGGTTTTCCTGTTCCAGATCTTCCATCTTCCTCTAACGATTGGCTCGAGTATCGTATCGATGAGACAACTTGACAATCTATCAGAGTGGAAAAAGAAACAAGGATAAGACTCTAGAAAACATGTGAAGTGGAATGTTGGATGATGCATGATATGTGATGCAAATGATAATTCATTTTAATAGTTTTTTAAGGAACTTCAATAATTTTGCACACATCAATGGTAAAGGAATTTGGAACAACAAAAACTCAATTCATTAATCAAAAGCGGTAAATTACAACTTACAACTTTGGAACAACAAAACAATAAATTACAACTTTGGGATAACAACCCAATAATAAAGCAGTAAACTAAAACTTTGGAACATGAAGCCCATAATAAAGCAGTAAATTACAACTTTGGAACATGGAGCCCATAATAAAGCAGTAAATTATAACTTTGGAACATGCAGCCCATAATAAAGCAGTAAATTACAACTTTGGAACATGCAGCCCATAATAAAAGCAGTAAAGTACAACTTCGGAACATGAAGCCCATAATAAAAGCAGTAAATTACAACTTCAGAACATGAAGCCCTTTTACAGAGTTTTACAAAATGACATCAGTAAAATAAAACTAAGAACTAAAGATCACTCAGAATCATCAAATGAAGGACCAAATGCCAACTGTAACCGGAGCTTCCTGATCTTCTCTTCATAAAAGTCTTCCATCTCTTTCTTCTCAGCTACCAGTCGATCAATGATTTCCTTTTGTGGATTAGGAACGAGAGCAACGCTTACCGAACCTTCCTTCTTTCTCTTCCTTTCACTAGCATACTTCTTCAGTAAAGCATCCTTTTGACGAAGCTTCTCATCATGATCAATGAACCAGCCGTCTTGAATAAATAGCAAATCCTCCTTTTCCTTTAGTTGTCGAGCCAGGACCCGATTCTCATATTCAGACATATTATACTTTTCTTTCCAAGCATCTCTCTCGGACTTCATCCTAGCCAGGTTTCCTTGGTATTCTCCCATATTCTCGATAGGGATATCAACAGATGACGATGCAACGGTAGGGAATAAAGGTTTCTCAGGTTTATAGGGCATCTTGAGAGCACAAGCTCTAGTACAGACCCATTGTAGGTAAGGCTCCAAAGAAACGGCACCCCTATGTCCTAACATATCTCTCCCTTACCTATGGATGTGGCGCCAAGCTCCTTCGATCTCCCTCTTAGCTGCCTGGTGATCTTGTCCTTCTTGTAGAAAGAAACCACTCACATGAATGTTGTTTGGCTTGTCCCTCATCGGGTATCCAAACTGACGGCGCGCGAGAACAGGGTTATAGTTAATTCCTCCTTTCGTACCAATAAGAGGCACGTTAGGAAAAGCCCCACAGCTATCGATGATCTTCACGTCATAGTAAGCTCGATTATACCAATCAATGTCGAAATGAGTGAGAGCCATAATTTTTGGCGCCCATCGCGGCTCCTTCTCGAGATCCCAGAAAACATCAGACCTAGGTAGATGAGAAACATACCACTGATACAACAACGGTGCACAACAAATAATCATCCCTCCTTGATAAGAGTTTCGAAGATGGATGGAGTAGTAGGTATCTCCTAGCAGCGTAGGGACCGGATTTCCAATCAAGAAAATTCTGATGGCGTTGATATCCACAAACTTATCAACGTTAGGGAACAAGAATAGACCATAAGCGAGTAAAGAAAAGACGTCTTCAAAGGCAATAGTATCTTTTATCTCAGCGAAATGACGAGCTTTCCTTAACAAAAACTACACAGACAAACCTCAGATTCCCCCTTTTGTAGTCATGTTCTCCTCTATCTCTGACTTCTTCAAGTGGATGATGGTCGCTATCTCGTGAGATTTGGGTTCCTCTTCCAAACCAGAAAAAGGAACACAGTCGGTGATCGGCAAACCAAGTATGTAGGAGTACTCTTCTAAGGTGGGCATTAACTGGTAATCCGGAAAGGTGAAACATCGATACAAAGGATCGTAAAATTGGACTAACGTATTAAGGATGCCTTCTTTCATCTTGCGCTTTATGAGAGGTATAATGGACCCATACTTTTTCTGAAAATCCGTCGGGTTCTTGGTCTTAGGAATAAAACTCTTCAGTTCTTCAATCTCAGGCTCCTTAAAACTAAAACTTCGAGTGTTTCTCCTTCCAAATTCCATAATAATAGTACCTGAGATGTCTGCAAGAATCATTCTTAAGTTCCTTAAAAAACAAGTTTTTTACAAAAATGTTTATGGATGTATGGATGAATGATAATGCAACAGTTACACACAAGTTCACAAACATGGGGTTCAAAGGTTCAACGTTTCAGCATGGAGTCAAAGGTAAAGCCCACCCCAAGGTATGTACTATGGTTTCATCACACCTGTAAGACAAGGTTCTAAGAGTTCCCAGAGTCTACATTCCTCCTTCAGATATTGCCAACGTCTTGATTACTCAATAATTAGCAATATTCTCAAGAGAAACTCATCCGAGCGTAGCATCGCGTAACAACTACTTCCGAATTACTCCGTTATAGTCTCCGCGCTACACCTAAAAAGGCCAAGATGGGTTAGGGTTCTACGGTCCTCAATTTCTCTGGCTCCCAGGTCGAAAATAATAATGTCTTCCCGATTACTCGGTAAACAAATATTAAGTTCAAAAGGGCCTTCCATTGAGTGGGGGATCTCATGCCTCCTTCTTCGGGATTACTCCCTCAAAGTTAACATGACTGTACCGCCCGTCCTATTCTTAAGTGTAACTTAATCCGGGTATAGGATTCGTCCTTTGAAAAAACCCAAACAACCCCAATATAAACATATAATCAAACAAAACAAAAAATAATAAAACAGATAAAACAAACTAGGCTTAACCCACTTAGGGATGGACCAGCAAGAGGTCAATCTTTCCCCAGCAGAGTCGCCAATTCTGTAGCGATAAAAAATGTAGCGGGGTAAATCGGAGATCGAACTATTAATTAATTCGTCTCGCAAAAGCAAGAGTCGCCACCGCGCTTTATTATAACCAAGGGAAAAGGGAAAAGAGAGAAATAAAACCCTAAAGTATGCAATGTAAAATAATACTTTAAAAGTAATGAAAATACAAGGCGTTTTTGAAAAGAGGTCTATGGTTCGGGGATTGGTTATACAATGGGAAGGTATTAGCACCCAATGTATCTATAGTACTCTATAGGAACCTTTTGAAATATTTGTTTATTAAAATTATTCGTTTGATTAAAAATAAATTGTTTTGGCCGAAAAGGGGTACGGACGGGTTTTTGAAGGTACGACGACCTAATGTCGAAGTTGACTTAAAAGGTATAAGTTTTGAAAAAAATTGAATATTTGGGGAAAAGTTATCTTAAGTTTTAATGAAATAAAGATATTCGCGTGATTGGATTTGAGGACATGAAGTCAACAAATTTAATCATTTTTCTCTTGGATTTAGACGTAAACAGAATAACCAAATAAAGATGAAATAATCAAACAGAAAATTAGATAGATAATGATTAAGTAATTAAGTGACATATAACCACAACAATGATTAAATAACAGACTAAAGGATGTGAACATGCATTTTTATATTTTTATTTAATATTAATTAAAGAAAAGAAAATGTTTTAATTTCTATTTTTTTATGCTTATATGTATTTTTTGTATTAATATAAAGTATTATTTTTAAGAATTATTAAATAATTCTAAACTAAATTAAAACTTTAAAAGTTATTAACTTAAATCTAATTAAAATAATACTAAAATTTCTAAATTAATCCTAAAGTTAAACTAATAAAATTGGTCACATTATTTAAAATTTGTTTAATTAAATTACACCTCTATTTGATTAAATTTTATAATTAAACTAAATTAATAAAATTCTAAAAAAAACTAAATAAAATAAATGAAAGAGGGGTATCAAAAATAAAGGGATAGATAATAACAATTGTATGGGCCAAAGAGTTTTAAGGGTCCAAAATAAGAACAAACAGAAATGGGATGGGGGGTGTTCTAAGGAATTCGTTTGGGCTTTTAGGCATAGGAAATGGGTTAAGCCCACATATTGAAACAAAGTTTAGGGTTAAACATATTTGTTTTAGTTTGGGAAAAAAAGATTAGGGTTAGCAAAGGGTACAGAGCGGCGCTCTTCTTCGTTACAGATTCGTCTTCTTCGTCTTTCTTCTTCTTCTCTCGAGCCAAACATGTCCAGGAATAAAGCTCCTTTGCCTCACAGCCGCCAGCGCCACCAACTGCCTCTTCTTCTCCATGGGTCGCTCGGTGATATGGTGTGAAGGTGACGATTTCGTACTTTAATGCATTAGGGTTTTTTACGATTTTGCATGTTTATGATTTGGTATGTTATGATTTTGTATTCACTTGATTCTGACTCTAGTTTTTTACATGGTGTTTTTGTCAAGAGGTGCGAAATGGAGGGAAATAAATTATACCTTGAAGGAGGAGGGGGATGAATGGTGGTGGAGGCGCTCAGGCGGCTGGATGGCGAAGATGCAATGACACTGAAGCTAGCCCGCTTTCACTAGAACCTGGTACTCTGTCTTTCTTTTCCTTTTAGGGTTTAATGATGATAGCTTGAAAACCCTTTGATTTCACTTCTTCTTCTTGCTTGTCTTGCTTCTGTTCTTCTTCTGCTTCTTTGTGAACCTTTGCCCTTGTATACTTGTGTGATGGTTCTGATATGCTGTTGAATCGTTGCTTTGTATGCTGGACCTTTTGCATGCTTGTTCTGAGCTTGACAATGTTGATATTGCTTGTTGGTATTGAGTTGCTTTGCTTATTGTTTGCCCAATGATGAAGAAATTCTGAGGGCCTTTTGTGTTGCCCTTGAATGCTTTAGCTGGATGGTTTGGAAATTTTGAATGTTTGGTTGATGTGTTTAGACATATTTGGCTTAGGTTTAGAGCTGGACAGGTTTTGGGCATATGCTGGTTATGCAGGTTATGGCCTTGGTTTCATGGTTTATGTTGTTGGTCATGGCTTTCAGCAGGTTTTGACAGGGTATACTGGTTTTTTTAGGCCATGGTTTTGTGGTATTTGCTTCAGGCAGGTGGAAGGCTTAGTGTTTACTGGTTTTTCAGGCCATGGTTAATGGTTTTGGCTTGAGACAACAGGTTATACTGGTTTATTGGTTAGGCTTGAAAACAGGTTGAACAGGTTTTATGGTTTTAGGCCATACTGGTTGTTGCTTTGGTGAGGCTTTACTGGTTTATTATGTGTTTATGGTTTCGGTCATGGCTTTGACATGGTTTAGGCTTTGGCTAGGCAACAGGTTTGTACAGGTCATGGCCAGGGCTTTTGCTTGATAAGTTTTTGTTTAGGCTTCAGGCAGGTTGGGCGTTACTGGTTTGCTATGAGTATACTGGTTATGGCTTTTCAGGTTTGTTGGCTAGGCAACAGGTTTTGAACTCTTGTCTTTCTTTTGAAGAGTTTGTGTTGTTTTATAACAGTTGGTGCCCTTGGCCTTGGATGGTTCAGGTTTTGTATATTTTAACCAATTTTCCTTTGATACCTTTGAACCTCTACTGTTACATTCAGTTTGCTTTGTATCCTTTTATGCTTCCCCTTTTTTACTGTGCTACTGCAGTTTTGTTTTATATCCCTTTTCTGCCTAATCCAAAACCTGTAAACCCACACTCTTTTCTCTCTTCTCTCTCCTTAGTACAGTTGAAACACTAAAATGTTATATGTACTTGTGTTCTGAAAAAGCAAAGCTGGAAAATGATGAAAATAGGAATATTTTTGCTTGCATATATGGTTTTAAACTGCACATTTCTCTTTGCCATCTGCATTGTTACAGTAGAGGAGCCTTTGTATTTTTGACCTCTTCCCATACATTGGGTAGTTTACAGTTGACTTTGGTTTTGAAAATGTAACTTTGACTTGGTTATTCTGTTGGTTTTGAAAATATGCAGTTTACAAAATTGAATATGCAATTGATTTTGAACTATGCAGTTTATTTTGGCAAAATTGAATTTGTGCATATTTTAACTTGTGCATTCATATTTATCAATAAAAGAATATTCATCCCTTTTTGTGAACCGGGAGAAATCCTGTGATTTGCAAAGAGGGTAAAAACTGATTCCAGCCGTTTGTTTTTAATGATGAACGCTAAATTAATCGTCTGCTTTTAATTATCTATTTATTTCTGACTTTTTCTTTTAATTCTTTTGCAGGTAAAATCAAATGAGCATCAAAGAAGTATTGGATTGAAGATGAAGATTTAGAACTTAGAAAAAAATTAGGATAGTTTTTATTTCACTTTAAACATTTGTAAAATTATCATTGTAAATACGTTGTAAATAAATACGGTATTTAAACAACAATTGTAACAATTAGAATAAAATGAATAAAACTCCAATATTTTACCAATTAATTCTTTTCTTCTTTCCAATTATTTACTTTATCATTTATAATTCTTTAAATTATATAATAACTGAAAATGAATTCCAATTATTTAAATTCAGAATAATAAATAATTAAATAAACATCATTGATCAATTAACTTCTCTTCAATTATTTACTTCATTATTTATAATTCTTCTAAATTATAATAACTGAAAATAAAATTTCAACTATTTAAACTTAGAATAATAAATAATTAAATAAACATTGTTGATCAATTAATAAACTTCTTTTCAAATATTTACTTTATTATTTATAATTCTTTAAATTATATAATAACTGAAAATAAATTCCAATTATTTAAATTCAGAATAATAAATAATTAAATAAACATTGTTTTAGCATTGATCAATTAATAAATTTAGCGTTTCAAAAATAAACAGCTCTTGACTTGAAAAAGTTATGAATTTAAAATCTGCTTTGAAAAATTGATAAAAATAGGTCAAAACACTTGCAATGTAATGATGCAGATGGGAGATGGTATCTTAGGTCAAAATTTGGGGTACAACAGTAAGGTCTGGTAAGCTTTTGGGTTTCATTGTTAGCAACAAAGGCATCCAAGTAGATCCTGCAAAAGTAAAAGCTATACAAGAAATTCTAGCTCCATGTACAGAGAAGGAAGTTAGAGGTTTCTTGGGACGCCTGAATTATATCGCCAGGTTCATTTCTTATCTGACTGCTACCTGTGAGCCAATCTTCAAGCTTCTGAAGAAAGATCAAGTGGTAAAGTGGAATGATGAATGTCAGACCGCTTTCGGAAGAATCAAAGAATACCTTCAAGAACCACCAATTCTGATGCCTCCAGTTGAAGGAAGACCTTTGATATTATACTTGACAGTGCTAGAAAATTCAATGGGGTGTGTGCTGGGGCAACATTACGAGTCTGGTTGAAAAGAGCACGCAAGATACTACCTTAGCAAAAAGTTTACCGAATGTGAGACACGATACTCATTGCTCGAGAAAACTTGCTGCTCTTTGGCATGGGCTACTCGCCGACTGAGACAGTATATGCTGACTCACACTACCTTGTTGATATCAAAGATGGATCCAATCAAGTACATTTTCTAGAAGCCCGCACTCTCCGGAAGGATAGCAAGGTGGAAAATGATCTTAACTGAGTCGACATACAATATACCACCCAAAAAGAAATAAAGGGGAGTGTATTGGCTCATCATTTGACTCATCAGGCCATGAATGACTACTAGTCCATGAATTTTGAGTTCCTGGATGAGAATATTATGTTGGTGACTGACTACGAAGAACCTGGACCGGATGAAGGACCCGAGGAGGGATCCTGATGGTCTATGTATTTTGATGGAGCCTCAAACGCACTAGGTAATGGCATTGGCGCTATAATCATATCTCCCAAGGGCTGTCATACTCTGTTCACTGCCCGATTATGTTTCAACTGCACCAACAACATGGCGGAGTATGAAACATGTATTATGGGTCTTCGAGCTGCTATCGACTTAAGGATTAAGTTCTTGAATGTATTATGGGATTCCGCTTTGGTGATACGTCAGATCAAAGGCGAGTGGGATACAAAACACCCAAATCTCATTCCTTAGAAAGAGTATGTACTGACGTTGCTCCCACAATTTAAGGAGGTAACCTTCAAACATTTCCCAGGAGAGGAGAACCAGTTAGCGGACGCGCTAGCTACCATGTCTTCTATGTTCAAGGTTAGGTGGGACAATGAAGCTCCCCTAATCACCACTGAGAGGTCGGATGAACTGGCATACTGCTGTGAGATCGATACTGAGGAGGTAGCCGACAAACCTTGGTTTCATGAGGTGAAAAGGTATCTCGAGGCTCAAGAGTATCCCGAAGGGGAATCTGTCAATGATAAAAAGTTTCTGAGAAGGTTCGCTGCAAAGTTCTTCATCAGTAATGGAATCCTACATAAACCCAACTATGACTCCACGCTACTACGGTGTGTAGACAAGGGTGAAGCAGAGAGGATCATGACAGATCTACATGAAGGCACCTTCGGAACCCATTCTAGTGGACATACCATGGCTAAGAAGATCCTACAGGCAGGATATTATTGGTCCACTATGGAAGCCGATTGTTATCAGCACTCTCGAACTTGTCATAAGTGCCAAATCTACGCTGATAAGGTGCATGTGCCTCTGGTTCCCTTAAATGTCTTGATAGCTCCGTGGCCCTTTGCAATGTGGGGCATCGACATGATCGGAGATATCAGGCCCACCGCTTCCAATGGACATCACTTCATCCTAGTAGCCATTGATTACTTTACGAAGTGGATTGAGGCAACTTCCTTTGCTACAGTAACCAAGAACGTCATAGCATAATTTATCTGACATAATCTGATCTGTCGATATGGTGTGCCAGAGAGAATTATCACTGACAATGGTACGAATCTCAATAACACAATGATCACCGATCTCTGTAAACAGTTCAAGATACATCATCATAATTCTTCTCCCTACCGACCGAAGATGAATGGCACTGTTGAAGCAGCTAACAAGAACATCAAGAAGATTATATAGAAGATGACAGTGACATACAAGGACTGGCATGAGATGTTACCATTCGCTCTTCATGGGTACCGTACCTCAGCACATACGTCAAAAGGGGAAACACCCTACTCTCTGGTATATGGCATGGAGGCAGTCCAACCCATCGAAGTCTAGATACCTTCTCTCAGGATTATGAAGGATGCGGGTTTGAACGAAGATGACTGGATCCGAACCCGACTTGATCAGTTAAATATAATCGATGAAAAGAGACTTACTGCTATCTTCCATGGTCAGACGTATCAAAAGCGAATGATCAAGGCCTTTAACAAGAAAGTTAGATGTCAAGAATATCAAGTCGGGGATCTATTGATAAAACGCATCATACTGCCGCAAGGTGATCAAAGGGGGAAATGGCCCCCCACGTACGAAGGGTCATTTGTGGTTAAGAACATTTTTTTAGGAGGAGCTATGATTCTAACCACCCTGGACGGAGACGACCTTCCTCACCCTGTCAATGCAGACATAGTGAAAAGATATTACGCCTAACTAAAAGACCCGCTAGGTTGACTGGCCTAGGAAAAAATAAGGGCTTCTCGGCGAACCAAAAGGGTTCAGGCAAAAGTAAGGGATGAAAATATAAAAAAATGTACACCCGACAAGTCGAAAACCTGAAAGGGCGGCTTGGGAAAAAAAGGATATCCTGGTGCATTGAAAACCCGGAAGGGCGTTCTAGGAAAAAGTTAGGGATGTAAAGCATGCCACTATGTCTCATTGGATCATCTTGCGACCAGACTTCGGTATCGACTATCAAGCTCGGACGGCGCCAACCAATCTAATCAACCTTCGGCCAAGTAGCAAAGTGATGAGACGCTTGAAGATATAAAGGAAATAGCGGAGTTGGAACCCAATGGGGTTGTTTCACATAGCTGTTTTTCTTTCTTTTACACAAATTGTATAGTTTCTGTTTTTACGGCGGAATTCTCTTACTAGAGCGTCAGCCTCCTTGTACAAAAACGCCTATTACAGGCCGACTTCAAAAATCAATACAAAATTATTTTCACTTCGAGTTTGTTTTTGTTTTGTGTCTTGTTTTGCAAGAACGTCCAATGAATTATTTTTGATATATGCATTTGAAAATGATTGCTGCTCATAAATATTTACATAAGAAACAAAAGACAATTACTCGTAATTCCAAAAACAAGGGCAAAAACAAGAAGTGCCAAACCTGGCAGTTACTCCGCCCAGCAGGTACCGGGATAGAGCCAGCTTGGGAACATAATTATTGGTACATACACTCCCCACAGAGTAAAAGTATCTAAAGGCATTGATGTCAGCTTTCCCGAAATAGGACATAACCACCCCAGCTGAGGTTCATAATCGCGGGCGAGTCAACAAATTTCATCCCCCAAGCAAAGTTTATTTCTCCAGATACAGAGGCTCGATCCATGACAAAGTTCATCACTTCAGCTACAAAAATGCATTTTCTAAGTTCATTCCCCCCAGAGTTTATTCTCAAGCAGCATCTCCTCCCGACAGAATATTTACAAATCTCCAGCAACTTTCAGGGATTTATTTTCCCAGACGCGAGCATATCCCGATAGCATTTCATGAACGTACATAATGACATGCGCATACATATCATATACAACATAATCTTATTTATTTTGATAACATCATCTCACCCTTCATTTCATGCATCGCATATAACTAACCCTGATATTTTCCAGGAAAATAGGATTAGCTTCAACAAATTCAGCAGTTATGCAAGTCACACCTGCAGATGACTAACGGAAACTCAGTTCCTGAAACCAAACGGGTCAACTAATCTACACTATCACTTTGAAGTAACCCTACTATCCAGGTTCCTTCCCATAAGCCCTATTATCCAGGCTTTCATTTCGAAGTAACCCTACTATCCAGGTTCCTTCTTATAGCCTTACTATCCAGGCTTTCATATCAAAGTAACCCTACGACCCAGGTTCCTTCTCATAACCCAACTATCCCAGCTTTCATTTCGAAGTAACCCTATTATCCAGGTTCCTTCTCACAACCCTACTATCCAGGCTTTCATATCGAAGAAACTCTACGACCCAGGTTCCTTCTCACAGCCCTACTATCCAGGCTTTCATATCGAAGTAACCATATGACCCAGGTTCCTTCTCACAACCCTATTATCCAGGCTTTCATATCGAAGTAACCCTACGACCCAGGTTCCTTCTCACATCCCTACTATCCAGGCTTTCATATCAAAGAAACCCTACGACCCAGGTTCCTTCTCACAGCCCTACTATCCTAGCTTTCATATCAAAGAAACCCTACGACCCAGGTTCCTTCTCACAGCCCTACTATCCAGGCTTTCATATCGAAGTAACCCTACGACCCAGGTTCCTTCTCACAACCCTACTATCCAGGCTTTCATTTCGAAGTAACCCTACTATCTAGGTTTCTTCTCACAGTCCTACTATCTAGGCTTTCATATCGAAGTAACCCTACGACCCAAGTTCCTTTTCACAGCCCTACTATCCAGACTTTCATATTGAATTAACCCTACTATCCAAGTTCCTTCTCAGAACCCTACTATCTAGGATTTCATTTCGAAGTATCCCTACTATCTAGGTTCCTTCTCACAACCCTACTATCCAGGCTTTCATATCAAAGTAACCCTACTATCCAGGTTCATTCTCATAACCTTACCATCCAAGTTTATTTTCTCTTACCTCCAGACAGCAGTCCCCAACACTGTAAGACCTAGACCTGATCAAACACGATTGGTTTCATATTTCCACAATAAGTTGCAATGCAACCTATACACTGACCAGATATGTAGTTCACCTCCGGAGTTAATTCCCCAGTAGAATAAAGGACAAATAAATCTCCAAAAATTCTATTTCTACCAAGGCAAATACCAACATTCCTCAGCAAATTCCTCCTCAACGACAGGAGCAGGGACTCTCATGAAAGGAATATCTCAGGAAATCAACATCCTCTAGATGGCATCTTTAAGCCCATCTCTGACGGTACTCCATCACATCTTGGATGGAATCTTAAAGCCCATCTTCGAAAATTCTCTAGAAACTTCCAAATGGCATCTATAATCCAATTCCCTATATCAAAAATCAAGTATCACTTCATGCGAGTGCAAATTTCTGGGCACTCTAGTGTTCAATTATCTCCCACCTTCAGATCACGAAAGGCAGACGGGCCAATCTACATCCTCAGGTTTAAGAAGATTGAACAGGGACAGCTGTTGTACCCCAAAATTTTCCCTCTCATTTTACTCAATACATACTCCTAGAGATCCTCAATTTGCTCAAGGTTGCCCATCGTTGGACCAGACAAAATCTCTCCTAAGGTAGTGTGTCTCAAATTAGGGTTTCCACTTTCATTAAGATGTGTGGATCACAAAGGCCCCAAATGCTTTCCAAGCTCCTAATATATTCCCAAGATTCTCCATGTCAAGTCTCATGCCTTGTACAAGAAGTTTTCTTAGTCAGCTGCTCAGATGTTTGAGAATCGACTATATTAGGTCAAAAGTCAACTATGGCCCACATACAGTCAAACTTCAAGATTTCTGGTCAACATCAAAATTTTGAAGTGATATCCATCATTTGATAAAGGTTTGATCATGATTCTTCAAGGAATGCCCTAAATTCATCAAAACCCAAAAATTGCTAAATTAGGGTTTCTTAGGAAAAGTCAACCAAACTTTGACCAAGCATAACTTCCACATGCTTTATCATAAATTTTCCATCCAAGGCTAAATTTGAAGAGGATGAAATTCCATACAATTCATCTTCATCCCACAAGTTCAAAATATGCACTTATCAAAAGATATGCATTTCTACATTATAGGTAACTTTTGAAAAGTCAACAAAAACACCTTTTGGGTCAAAGCTTCTTACATGCACATGGAAGACTCAATTGAAATTATACCAAAAGGGTTGCTTAGGGTACATCCTAAGCTTTCTAAAAAGTCCAAGAACACCTCTCTAGGGTTAAAATTGGAGGAGATATGCTTTGTCAAAGTTGACCTTTTTTGCAAAATTGCCAAAAGTCAAATATGCTCAAAAGTGCATTTTTTTACCAAATGGGCCTAGCCTTTCATGATTGCACCTCACTTATAACATGGTCCACGACCCAATTACTTATCCAAATTTTATTTGCTTCAATTTCAAATTTATTTTGATATTTTATTAATTAAAAATTGAATTAAATCAAATAATTGGTAAATAATATCAAAGATCTATTTTGATATGATTTTGTGACAGGATTGCAATCAAAATATGCTGAAATATCAAGGCCAAAAAGAATCAGGGCTGATTGGTACAAGAAAGGGATTATTTGGCTCAATTTAGAAAGATTACCTATGGCATGAAAATCATATCAAATCTTCTTAATTCCAAAAGATTCAAGCCAATTTTATAACCCTAAATCAGCGCGCGTATTTTGTCTTTTTCCCACTAATCCACTTGTTTTGTTATATTATATTGTGTTTTCCTAATTTTATAACAAAGCAGCATAGCCCAGTGGAAGAGCGCATTGTTGGTGAGTATAAGGACCTGAGTTCGATCCCAGGTCCCCACAATTTCCTTTGTTTCATTTTTCCTTTACAGATCCCGTGTGTCTCTCATCTGAATGCCCATCATATGCCATCACCATCCAACCAATGTATGCGCCTCATATCTAGATCCAGCACTCATCACTGAAGGACCATGATGGACCATCAAACGCCAGTACCACTGGGTCAGGCGCAATAAGCTTGGGCCATCAACCTTGGGCCCAAGAGAAATTTCTTCATGCACCCCCCTGGGATATTCAGCAAGCAGGCCCATTTCAATTCTTTTTTTTATTCTCTTTTATTTAATTAATTTGTTTAATTATTTTTCTGCAGAAAAATTAATTACTTTTTTATTAATCATAAAATCAACAAATTACAAAAAATATAGAATTAGGTTTTATTTATTTAAATTAATATTATTGAAAATAAATTAGATTAATTAGTTTTATTTGATTATTTGTTTTAATTAAAAATTAATTAGACAAATTAGGTTTAATTTGCAAATTAAATTGTTTTCTCAAATAAAAATGCACAAAAACATTTTTACCTCAACTAGGGTTTTTAGGTTTTAATTAGCCCTCGCATTTAATTTGCCGCACACATGTTAATTATTTTTTTTATTATTTTGTAACTGCTGATGGTTTGTAATAGTAAAACTAGGGTTTCATTTACCGTTTAATCCCCGATTTTTGGTTATGTAATTAATCCCTATCCCCGAAGCCTTGTAATAGCTAGGTTTATTTTCACGCACTTTTAATTCCTGCAAATCTTTAACTGTTTAGATGCATGGCTAATAGGATTGTATGGAAAGATTGTTTAAAAATTAAAATGGTAGATCACCTAATGTGCAAAGACTAAATTAACTGAAAAAATTCACATGCATATATTCACTCCTAGGGTTTACTTCACTTCGATTTCCTTCGGTAAAACAGTCATTAAGGATAGGAGATTTTAGTGGTTTCCCTCCTGTCTAAAAGATCAAATGTCCCATTTGAATGTTGCCTCGGAAATGTTTCCTCGGAAAGGTTGCCTCGGAAAGATCTTAAGACTGTAGGGTTACTACTATAGTTTCCTACCCATTGCGTTAGTGACTGTACTCGTCCCTTTCAAACATCCTTTACAAATTCCAATGACGGGGCTACCTACTCCTTAATAGTAGGATAGCGCTGTCTAAAGGAAACGAGAACGAACAATCTTTTTTCGAGTAGGTAGAATCTTAAGTACTTCCTCAACAAAACATTTCACACAAACACCTTTCAAAACAATTTTTAAAATAAACTTTATCACACCCTTGAGGACTGATACAAGGGTGATCACGAGGTAAAACCTTTTTCAAACAAACACATGCACAAACAATTTTAAAAGATGAGCAAGTACCTAAGAGCCCATGGAAAACCATGGATAGAAAGGATGCTAACACCTTCACTTTCTATAATCTACCCCTCGTACTCAGAAATATTCTCGAAAAAAGGTTTTTTATGTTCTTTTTTTATTTTCCTGATTGGATAAAATAAAAGTCGGTGGCGGCTCTTGCTTAACGCGATATTTGTGAACAAAAAACGCAAACCAGTATTAATAGTCGGTTCTGCCACCGTATCATAATAATCTTGTAGGAACGTGGTTCTAATGCACTGTAGGTTGGTTGATAGGCTTAGAGGTGTTGCTTCTGAGCATTCATGTTGAGTATAATCAGAAGAAATAAGTTAGAGGCTCAAGGAGTGGACTTTGTTATTAAAGTTTGCTTTATGAAAATAAAAGTGTTATCTTTTTCCCTAAAATGGAATGATTTATTGGACAATGCTTGAATCAAATGGACTATAGCTCAAAAGCTTGTGTAATATTCTGATTAGAGATAGATTTACAAGTTTAGAGGCCTGAAAATGGAGATCTCTAAGCATGGTGTGAGATTTGGCCATATGTTCATCACAAAAATGACCTATAATTCAAGAATGAAATGCCAACTTCACCACTTTGAATCTCTCAGCTCAAGTATGATATTTTCATGCTCTTGGAAATTTTGGAAAGTTTTAAACATGAACTTCAACTTTCATGTTGACCATTTTGGCTAAATCTACAGGGAAATTGGTGAAAATGGCCAAGAAGTTAAGGTGAAATACTGACCAAATCTTGTTGAAAATTTTTCTAAGTGTTGGATAAAAAATATCACAACTTCATGGGCCTATATCTCATAATCCAAGAACTTTTTGAAGATTATCCCATATTAACAAAGTTGTAGAATTCACCAATCTCTACAACTTTCATGTTGAAAATTTTCTTTGAATCAACTTGGATCTTATTGAAAATTGGCCATGAAGTAATGACTTTGTTAAGAACAAAACACTTAAAAAAATTTCTAAGTGTTGGAAAATTTTCCAAATTTTGACTTTTGTTGACTTTTTTATATTCTTGATGATAAAGTTTGATAGTTTTGAATATCTTGATGATTCTTGATTTTTGAATTCCAATGTTGACCAAAAAAATTAAAGTTTGACTTTTGTGTGACTGTTGACTTTTAATCAATTGATTTAATTCCTAAAATATCAATCACTTGTATCTTTGGAAATGTCTTGAGCCATGTAATTAGTTCAAGATGTTGTATTTGAGATCTTGAGATCATGATTTAAACCATTAGGTCATGCACTAGGCCAACAGTCAATGATCAATCATCTTCAATCAAAACCCTAATTTTGGCAATTTTTGACCTTTGATGATTTGTGGGCTTTCCTTGAGGAATCATGATTAACCATTGATCAAATGATTAATATCACCTCAAAATATTGATGTTGACAAAAAATCTTGAAGTTTGACTGTATATTGACTATAGTTTACTTTTTACTCAATACAATTGATTTTCAATCTTCTGAGCCACTGATTGAGCACATGTGTGATGCAAGACTTGAAACTTGACATAAGCCATATTGAGGACCTATAATGAACCATGAAAGTCATTTGAAACCCTTGAAACCCAATATTCCTTGAGAATCACCTAACCCTAGTTGAAGACCCTTGCTTAGGAGGTGGTTTTGACCAGTCAACTCTTGAGTAGTTTTGAACAAATGGGGACCTCTTGAGAATATCTTGAAGAAAATGGGAGAGAAAATTTTGGGGTACAATAGCTGCCCCTATTCAATCTTCTTAAACTTGAAGAGTTATATTGGCATGTCCTCCATTCGTGACTTGAAGGTGGATGATGATTGAACACCTAAGTGCCCAGAAATTTGCACTCCCATATGCCCGAAGTAATGCTGTTGGTTGATTATATCACAAATAAACTTAAAGATGAAATTTGGAGAGGTGATGGAGAGTTATCAGAAATGGGCTTATAGATTCCATCCAAATTAACTTGTTGATAGAGATTAGACTAAGTCTACGCTCGACTTCAACTGGAAGAAGTATCAGAATAAATCTACGCTCGATTTAATCTGAGCTAGGAAATGTCTACTAGAAGAAGTATCAATAAATCTAACGCTTGATTTAATCTGAGCCAGAAGAAAGTCTACTGGAATACATATCAGATAATCTATGGTTGATTTAATTTGAGCCTAGAAAATGTCTACTGGAAGAAGTATCAGAATAAATCAACAATTGATTTAATCTGAGCCAGAAGATGTCCATGCCTGTCTTTGACTGGGAGAAGTATCAGAATAAATCTAACGCTCAATTTAATATGAGCCAGAAAATGTCTACTGGAAGAAGTATCAGAATAAATCTATGGCTGATTTATTCTGAGCGAGAAGATGTATGTGTTTGTCTTTAACTGGAAGGAGTATCAGAATAAATCTATTGTTGACTTAATATGAGCCAGAAGATGTGTGCATCTATCTTTAACTAGGAGAAGTATCAGAATAAATTTAACACTTGATTTGATCTGAGCCAGAAAATGTCTACTGGAGGAAGTATCGGATTAAATCTATGGTCGATTTATTCTGAGCCAAAAGATGTTTGCATATGTCTTTAACTTGGAGAAGTATTAGAATAAATCTATAGTTGATTTAATCTGAGCTAGAAGATGTCTTCGTCTGTCTTTAACTTGGAGAAGTATCAGAATAAATTTATGGTTGACTTAATCTGATCCAGAAAAGGTCTACTAGAAGAAGTATCAGAATAAATCTATGGTCGATTTAATCTGAGCCAGAAGATGTCTTCTTGAGAATGATCCTCTGAGTAAATTGCTGAAATAGCCTTTTGTCAGATGTATCCTTGGAGAAGACTGTCAGGTCATATAATCATTTGATGATGTTTGTCTATTGATTGATATTTCCTGAAAAGGTAAAGAGTTATTTGTATGCAATGTCATGATGTATGAAATGCATTGTGTAATGATGTTCTCAAAATAAATGAGACTATGCTATATGCGTTTTGTATGCATATGCTAGATATGCGCAAATGATACATGAATGCGAAATGTTATTAGAAGTGTATCAACAGCTCTGTATGACATGTTGTTGGGGAAAATGAATTCCTGACTGGTGATGGGGATAAAGAGCATATGAAATCTCCAACCTTGTCTAGAATGATTCCGCTGGGGATTCTTGCTTGTTGTTTAAGGAAACTACGCTGGGGAATGTTAACTTCTACTTAGGGAGAAGAGTTCAGAAATGTTAGTCGTTCATCGCTCTATTGGGGAGTCCAATTCTTATATACCCTGATTGGGGATAAAAGAGATGGATAACCTTTCGACTCGTCTTGGGAGTTTAATTCTTATATACCCTGACTGGGGATAAAAGAGATGGATAACCTTCTAACTCGTCTGGGGAGTTTAATTCTTATATACCCTAACTAGGGATAAAAGAGAAGGATAACCTTCCGACTCTTCTGGGGAGGATAAAGTTGACTGATATCTGGTCCAGTTCCAGGTTTCATAGCAACTCTCTGGGGATAATGGCGATTTCACTAGGGAGAGGAATTTTGCCGGTGATTTGTAGCCATATGAGGAAATGACTCAAGCTGGGGATACTGTAATCTATTAGGGAAATAAACCCTATTTGGGAAATAAACCTTGTTGATGGAGAAACACCCTTCTAAGAAACGAGCTCTGCTGGAGAGAAGAAATCTGCAAGGGTTTTATGGTTTTAGAGGAATAAACTCAGCTGGAAAGAAAACTTCCATGAACTATACTGATTGGAACTCCGTATGTGGGTGATATTATTGGTAAGGAGGTCATACTCCTTTATTCTCCAGAGCGATCTGCTGGGGAAATTGCGGGGAATGTATCTTCATTAAAGGTGAATTTTTGAAGATTACTATGTGGGGATAATCTCATAGAAGTGGCTCTGTGGGGATTTTTGGATAGCTTGAACGTCATTCCAACTCCTAGAGTCTTGAGTAAATGCTTATCATGTTCTTATGCATATATTTTTTAACAATTAATCATGTTCATATGCATATGTTCATTCAATTTTAGTCATTGGACGTTTTTGCAAACCAAATAGAAAAGTTAAAAAAACAAAAAGTTTAAACTTTAGGGTGTATTTGTATTGATAGTTTGCCTATAAACAGGAGATTTTTTACAAAGAGACATAAATCCTAGTAAGAGGAAATTGTCATGAAATGAAAATAGTACAAACTGAAAACAAAACATATAGCTATATGTAAATGATGTCGTTGGGTTCCAACTCCGCTATTTCCCCTATGTCTTCGAACATCTCATCCCTTGTTGTCGGAAGAAGTTGATTGAACTGATTTGTACCATTTGAACTTTGACTTTGATAATAAAGCTTACACTAAGAGATCCAACGGTACATATTCATATGCCTTAATCCCAAACTTTTTCCTGGACCGCCCTTTCGGGTTTTCAGTCCACCAAGATACCCTTTTTTCCCTAGCCACCTTTTTAGGTTTTCGACTCACCGGGTGTACAATATTTTATATATATCCCTAATTTTTTCCCGAACCCTTTTGGTTTGCCGGGATGCCCTTATTTTTGCCTAGGCCAGTTAACCTAGCAGGTTGTTTTCATGCCTAGTGTCTTTTAACTATGCCTGCATTAACAAGGTGCATGAAATCTTCATCGTCTATGGTGGTCAGTATCATAGCACCGCCTGAAAAGACATTCTTGACAACAAATAGCCCTTCATAGGTGGGAGTCCATTTGCCATTGGGATCAACTTGCGGTAGAATTATGCGTTTTATTACCAAATCACCAGCCTGATATACCCGATGCTTGATTTTCTTATTGAATGCCTTGATCATACATTTATGATACATCTGACCGTGACAAACAGCCGCAAGCCTCTTTTTTTCAATTAGATTCAACTGATCCAACCTAGTCTGAATCCACTCGTCTTCTTCGAAGTCTGCATCTTTCATAATTCTCAGAGAAGTAATTTAAACTTCGACAGGTAGGACATCTTCCATGCTATATACCAGAGATAATAGGGTTGCCCCAGTTGATATTTGTGTTGAAGTGTGATAGCCATGAAGAGAAAATGGTAAAATCTCGTGCCGATCTTTGTAAGTCACAACCATCTTTTGTATGATCTTCTTAATATTCTTGTTGGTGCTTGATCTTGAACTGCGTGCAGAGTTCAGTGATCATAGAGTTGTTGAGGTTGGTACCATTGTCCGTGATGATTCTCTCAGGGATGCCATATCGGCATGTAAGGTTGTGTTTTATGAACCGGGCGACCACATTCTTGGTGACAGAGGCGATTGAAGCTGCTTTAACCCAATTGGTAGAGTAGTCAATGGCGATGAGAATGAATCGATCTCCATTAGAAGCAGTAGGCTTAATTTCTCCAGTTATATCAATGCCCCACATTGTGAATGGCCAAGGAGCAATCGTGATGTTCAAAGGTACTCAGGGAACATGAACTTTATCAGCATAAATTTGGCACTTATGATAAGTTCTCGAGTGGTGGTAACACTCAGTTTCCATAGTCAACCAATAATAACCTGCTCTCAAAATATTTTTGGCCATAGTATGCCCATTGGAGTGAGTACCAAATATGCCTTTGTGCATCTCTTCCATAATTTTATCTGCTTCCTTCTTGTCCACACAACGAAGTAGAGTTGAATCATGATTACGCTTGTACAAAGTTTCATTTCTCAAAAAGAACTTAGCCGAGAACCTCTGTAGGAATTTCTTGTCATTAATCGATTCTCCTTCAAGGTATTCTTGAGCTTCAAGGTACCTTTTCACTTCATGAAATGAAGGTTTATCTTCTACTCCATCAGTATCAATTTCATAGCAGTGTGTCGATTTGTCGAGTCTTTCAATGGTAATTATGGGAGCCTTATTGTCCCATCTGATCTTGAACATGGATGACATGGTAGCTAATGTGTCCGCCAATGAATTCTCTTTTCTTGGGTTTTGCTCAAAAGTAATCTCCTCAAAATACGAAATCAGGGTTAGCACATTGTGATACGGTGGCAGAACCGGACTGTTTTAGGAAAATGCTGGTTTGCGTTTTGCGTTTTGCGTTTTGCGTTTGTGTTTGCAAAATGTCGCGGTAAGCAAGAGTCGCCACCGACTTTTATTTTATCCAACTGGAAAGGAAAAAAAGCATAGAAAAATTCCTTTTTCGAGATTTTGAGTACGGGGGGTAGATTATAGAAAGGGAAGGTATTAGCACCCTTTCTATCCGTGGTTTTCCACGGGCTCTTAGGTACTTGCTCATCTTTTAAAAATTGCTTCCGTGTGTTTGTTTTGAAAAGTTTTATTTTACTTCGATTTAAGCCTTGCTTCTGTCTTCAAGAGTGTTACGAAGTGTTTTTGAAAACTTTGTTTGTAAAAAGTGTAAGTGTGAAAAGTTTGATTTTGAGCAAGTACCTACTAGCATCTACCTACTCGAAAAAGAATTGTTTCTGTTCTTGTTTCCTTTAGACAACGCTATCCCACTATTAAGGAGTAGTTAGTATCGTCGTTGGAGTTGTAAGTGTCAATTCGAAAGGGACGTACGATCACTAAAGCAATGTTAGGACGTCTTAGTAATAACCCTAGTGTCTTAAGATCATATCCGAGGCAACATTTCTGAGGCAACATTTCCGAATGGGACTTTTGATCTTTGTTTAGACAAGAGAGTGACCACTAAAACACCCTATACCTATTGATTGTTTATCGAAGGCAACCTAAGTGAGAGTATACCCTAGGAGTGCGCATGTGCGAGTGATTTAATTTCAGTTATTATCTTTGCACATTTTGGGTTTGCTAACCATTTTAAAATTAACATACATTCTTTTCATGCAATCCTATTATCATACATCTAACAATTAATATTTACGAAAATTAAAATGCGGGAAATAAAACTACGCTATTACAAGGCTTCGGGGAGGGGATTAATTACATATCCAAAAACCCATAAAAAACGATAAATAAGAGAAAAAGTTCTAATTAAACTATTACAACCCATGAGCAGTTACATTAATATTGTAAAAAATAAATAAGCGCGCGATGAATCGAGAACAAGCGAAAATTAGGGTTTTGATCCCGTCTAAACCTAATTGAAAAAGAATTGTTTTTTGGTTGTTTTTGATTATTTTTGAGAAAAATAAGGTTTTAAATTAAATAAATACAAACCTAATTACTAATTAAATTAAATTAAGAAGAATAATTAATTTTGACCTATTTTTGTATTTTGGTTGTTTTGACAAAAGAAAATAAAAGTTAAATCAAATAAAACCTAATTTTCTAATTTGTTTTAATTTATTTACAAAAAAATTAAAGTTACCTTAAAAATTAAATAAACTAATTAAATTAATTTTTGATAAAAATTAAAAACCTAAATCTAATTTGATGAAAAATGGTTTTTATGAGTTTTTATAAAAAAAAGAATTAATTTTGTGAGAAAAATAAATTAAATAAAACAAATAAAAGAAAAATATAAAAGAAAAGAAAGAAAATGGGCCTTGTGATCAGCAAACAAGGGGGGGTGCTCATAAGAAATTCTGGGCCCAAAACCTTGGTCCATATTGACCCTCTTGATTTCCATGCTGCAAGTTGACTAGGGCCTTTGGTAGACCCTCAAATGATGACCTTTGGATCTAGCTCGTGGACATCTGGCTCTAAGGGTTGAAGGCGTATGGTGGATGCTTGGACCAAGGGTGCACTGAATCTGTAACAAGAAAATAAGAAAATAGCTTTTTTGCTGGGACCTGGGATCAAACCCAGGTCCTCAAGCTTCAGACCATCACCTTGTTGCCAACTGTGCCACGCTGCTTATTTGTCTATGAAATAATAACAATTAGTAATATGTAATAACGTGAGTTATTGGAGGATAAAAGAAAAAAGCGCGCACCAGAATTCAAACGGGAAAATGGGGTGGTGCCACGCAGGCCTTCTTCTTCCTCTCTCCGTTGGTAAAAGTCATGGAATTTTACCTACAGACAAAAGTCCATAGTTATAACCCCTGCAGTTTTCAAAATCTCACACAGGTACAATAAATCAAAACTAATGATGCAGATCAACTCACCTTGACCTTGTGAACACCATAGCATCCCTCTTTTGGGCCAATTTTACCTGCACTCAGAACCCCTAAAACGAACAAGAAAACCCTATCCATGGTGGATTTCAGTATAGCTATCAAAAATGCAATTACTCATTACCAATAACTTGCAAATGCTTTAATGAACAAGAATATATAAGTAATTCACGCTACAAGTGCCAAAATAATGAGATTCGATTTCAAGAAAATGTCAAGGTCGTGAATCACTTATAGTGAGTTTTGGTGGACGAAAATGCTTGCTAAGGATTGCTATGGACTCCTTGAACACCCAGGAAACGAATGAGATCGCTTGGAAGGCTTGAGAATGCCTGGAAGTATGAAAATAGATCACCACTTTTTCTTGATTTTTGAAAGTTGTTCTTCACTCTACACTCCCCCAACCCTTGTTCTTTTTGTCTGCATTTGTTCAATATATATCATTGAGTGAATTAGGTTTGCAAATATGCATCCAATCTTTTTCAATTATGGTCTTTGATCGTGATTTGATTCCCATGAAGATCTTTCCAAAATAAGTCAAAAACCAATCTTTTTGTGTACAAACATGCCTTGCACGATTTAATTTCATTGCTAGTTGTATAAGAGACCTGAAATATGCACAAAATCTCAAGGTTTAAATGATTTTGATATTTCCATGATTTTATTTTGATTTAATTTGATTTAATGGAAATAAAAATAAAAATAAATGGAAAAAATAAAATAAAAGCAAGTGGGAAGGATCACGGGTCGTGGACCATGTTACAACTCAAGACAAGTACAAAAAGTTGGGCCCATTTGACAAAAATTGCAATTTGAGGCACTTTTGACTTTTGGCAATTTTGCAAAAAGGGTCAACTTCATCAATGCATAACTTCTTCAATTTTGAATCTATGAAGGTGTTCTTGGTCTTTTTAGAAAGCTTAAGATGTCCTTTAATAAAACATTTTGGTCTCATATCAATTGAGTCTTCCATGTTCATATATGAAGCTTTGACAAAAAAGGTGTTTTTGTTGACTTTTCAAAGTGACCTATAATGTCCAAATTTATAACTTCTTGTGAGTGCATATTTTGAACTTGGGAACTGAATATGAATTGTAGGGAATTGAATCCTCTTCAAAATTATCTTTGGATGGGTCATTTCTAATAAAGTATGAGAAAGTTATGCTTGGTCAAAGTTGGGTTGACTTTTCCTGCAAAACCCTAATTTAGCAACTTTTGGTTCTTGATGAATTGTGAACAATCCTTGGGGAATCATGATCAAACCTTGATCAAATTATGACTAATACTTCAAAATGAGGATGTTGACCAAAAATCTTGAGGTTTGACTGTATGTGAGCCACAGTTGACTTTTTCCCTGGCACAGTCGATTTTCAGGCCTTTGAGCAATTGACTGAGCAAACTTTCTCTGGAAGGCTTGAAATTTGACATGGATGATTTTGAGAACATATTAGGAAAATGGTGAGAATTTAGGGTCCCTTGGAATCAAGTATCTTGATGCAACATGAAACCCTAATTTGAGATAGACTGCCTTAGGAGAGGGTTTATCTGATCAACTCTTGGACTTCCTTTAGCAATTTGAGGACCTCATTTTAAATGTATTAAGCAATATGGGAGGGCAAATTTTGGGGTACAACACACATGTTCTCGGTAATGGATAAGATTTAGATGCTTCGTATCCCATTCTTCCTTGACCTGACTGATTACCAAGGTTGAATTACCATATACGCTCAGGAATTTGATTCTCGGGTCAACAGCAGCTTTAATACCTATGATGCACGCTTCATATTTAGTCATATTATCGATGCAATCAAAGTAATGTTTGGAAGTGAAGGGCATATGACAACCCTGAGGAGAGATAATTACAACAGTGATCCCGTTGACAAGTGCGTTAGAAGCTCCATCAAAAACCATAGTTTATCGGGATCCTAGCTCAGGTCCTTCATACAGTCCAGGATCTTCACAATTAGTAACTAGCATAATGTTCTCATCCGGGAATTCGAAATTCATAGACTGATAGTCGTCTATAGCTTGATGTCCCAAATGATCTGCCAGTACACTTCCTTTGATTGTTTTTGAGTGGTATACTAAATGTCATATTTTGTTAAGATCATTTGTCGTCGGGCTATTCTTCTGGAGAGGGTTGGCTTCTCAAATATGTATTTGATGGGATCCATTTTAGAGATCAATAAAGTAGTATGGGTCAAAATATATTTTCTTAGTCGACGAGCAGCTCATTCCAAAGCACAACAAGTTTTCTCGAGTAGTGAATATCTTGTTTCACAGTTGGTAATTTTTTTGCTAAGGTAGTATATTGCATGCTGTTTTCGACCAGACTCGTTATGTTACCCCAATTCACACCCCATTGAATTCTCTATAACTGTGAGGTACATGATTAGAGATCTTCCTTTAATTGGTGGTATCAGAATCAGTGGTTCTTGTAAGTATTCCTTGATTTTATCAAATGCTATTTAACAGTCGTCGTTCCATTTCACTACTCGATCTTTCTTCAGCAGCTTGAAGATTGGCTCACAGGTAGAAGTCAAATGAGAAATGAATCGGGAGATGTAATTTTGTCGTCCTAATAAACCTCTGACTTCCTTCTCAGTGCAGGGAGCCAGAATTTCTTGAATAACTTTAACCTTTGCGGGATCAACTTCAATACCTTTACCGCTAACGACAAAACCTAAGAGTTTTCGAGACCTCACCCCAAAAGTGCATTTATTCGAATTTAGCCTTAGTTTGTACTTCTTCCTCCTTTCAAATAACTTGTGTAGATGATCAAGATGTTCTTCTTCATTTTGTGACCTTGCTATCACATCGTCGATGTATACTTCTATCTCATGATGAATCATATCATGAAATAAGGCTACCATGGCACGCTGATAAGTTGCCCCGGTGTTCTTCAACCCAAAAGGAATAACCTTGTAACAGAAAGTTCCCCACTGTGTCACGAAGGTCATTTTCTCCATCTCTTTAGGATCCACCTTGATCTGATTATACCCTGAGAAACCATCCATGAAAGAGAATACCTTATGCTGAGCAGTGTTGTCGACCAGAACATCTATATGTGGAAGTGGGAAGTCATCTTTGGGGCTCTCCCTATTCAGATCCCTGTAATCTATACACATACATGCCTTGCCATCTTTCTTTTGTACTGGAACAACATTAGCAATCCATTGAGGATAGGATGTCACTGCTAAGAACCTTGCATTGAATTGTTTCATAACCTCGACTTTGATCTTCTCTGAAATCTCGGGACGCATGCGACGAACCATCAGCTTAATCGAAGAATAACCCTCTTTCTTTAGTAGACAGTTAACCACAATATCTGTATCGAGCCCTGGCATGTCCTCGTATTACTAAGAAAATATCTCAACATAGTTGTGTAGTATTTGAATCAATATGTTCTTGACACTGCCCTCTAAGTTGGCGCCTATCTTGACCTATTTTCTGTCTGTCACAGAACCCTTCGTGCGGTTGGATAGCCTTCTCTTCCTATATTAAGGGTATGGCAAGTTCTCCAGGTATTTCACAATATTGCTCACCTTCGTCCTCAGCTTGGTAGATCGGAATTTCAAAGTCATAAGTGGCAATAGCATAATCGTTATCAATGAGATCCATAGTAGATGTGGATCTGCAATATAGTGTATGGGTGTGTTTAAGAACACATAGCTATTTGAAAGTCCAATAAAGTAAAAGAAAGACAGAGAGCACAAAATTTGAATGCAAAACGTCCAATGTTTTCATTAAATGAAAATATGACATATGAAATGAAAACCCTTAACAAATGAACCATTCTGCCCCGGGCAAGGCACAAGGTTTAAAGTTATTGTTTTAAAATAAATTACATAACCAAAATTCTTAAAGTGATAAAAAAAATAGCTATTACTCCTAACTAAAGGAGATATAAATGATGTATTCCGCCTTCCAGTTTCTAAGCCCGTTACCAATGGTAGGAAAGATCCAGTTACTGAGATCACAATCATTGTCAGCATCTTCTATAACATTGACTCCATTATTGTTGACACAGAATGCAGGTCTTCCAGCACAAGCGCGACAAATAGCTCTTTTACGCTATATAGTAAAGCCCAAACCAAACTTATCATATTTATAGGGGATATCATGAAGCTGACCCCAAATTGTGCAACCACCTTCTTCTATAGTAGCTTTGGCATCTTTCAAAGAAGCCATCTCGTACGGAACTCTGGGAGTCTTTGGAATGGTAGAAACATATTCAACAACAGTAGGGGAAATCACTTCAAAGGTATGAAATGGAGTTTTGATAAATTCTCCGTCCATCTCCATGTACCGGAATGAATTCAGGTGGCTGACCATGTACTCCTCTTCTCCACAAACAGTAACAATCTTCCCTTTCACAGGATACTTTAATTTCTTATGTAAGCTGGAGGTAGCAGCACCCGCCCCATGGATCCAGGGGCGTCCTAATAGACAATAATAAGCTCGCCGAATGTCCATTACATATAAGGTGGATTTAAAGATCTGTGAACCTACTTTGATAGGAAGATCCACTTCTCCATGTACCATTCTTTTAGACCCGTCAAAGGCTTGAACTATAATGTCACTGGGTTTCAGCATAACCCCTTCACAATCTAGTCTGTTGAGAGCGCCCTTTCGCAGAACATTCAAAGAAGATCCAGTATCAACTAACACACGAGCTAACGTAGTACCTCTGCATTCAATGGAGACATATAGGGCCTTAATATGATTTCTCCCCTCTGGAGTCAGGTCAGCATCAGAGAAGCCAAATCCATTACCAGTTGTTAAGCTAGCCACATAACTTCCAAATAGATCATCCGAAATCTCTTGCGGAACGTGAGTTATCTTCAAGTATTTCATTAAAGCTTGTGCATGAGTTTTGGAACACAGTAGTAGGGGTACCATAGATATCTTTGATGGGGTATGCCACAGCTGTTCAATAATTTTATAGTCGCTCTTGCGGATTATTTTTAAAACCTCTTCCAACTCTTGTCCAGAGGTGTCCTTGATTGCAACTTCTTTTGGCGCCTATTTTCGGTAAGGCTCTATCATTGGCTCTGTACCCCGAGCCTCGACAGTTGTCTTGGTAACTGACTTAAACAGGTGGAGAGATTTCTGGAGAGAAAATCCTCCCACTTCTAGTAATTTTGCTGGTCCCTGCAATATTGTTAATGTTGGGATCAACCTCTTCATCATCTTCTTCAGACAACTCTTGTTTAATGTCGTGGTAATAGAGGTCAGACCCATAATTCCATGGAATAACCTTCTCCAACGAATATGGATGGGCCCATGTGCTGTAATGATCAAAGGAGAAGCCATTGAATTGGCGGTAATCCTTAAAAGACCCTTGGAAGTGATCCTGAAAGGAGCACCAGATATGACATACAAATCTTGGCACAAATTCTCAATATACAGAACTTTCTCAATCAAGATTACATGTTCATCCATAAAACGTTGAATGCCTTCCTTCAGTAACCTAAAGCCATTGGGTTGAACTGCTCAGTAATAACATTCTTTAACACAATTAGAAAATAAACCAGCTTGTAGCAAATTCTTCTTGACTGTTGAGAGATGAGTAACCACATCACTTATGGAGGTAACATAAAAAACATCTTCAATAAAACTTATGCCTTTGTCATGCTTTGGCATAGGATCAGTAATCACGTCCGGAGTCTCAGGAGGGTCGAACTCAATTTCCTTATTATCAATCATGTCTTAAATTTTGTTTTTCAGGGCCCAACAATTGTTGGTGTTGTGCCCAGGACTATTAGAATGATAGGCACACCTTTCATTTGGATTGTACTTCAGAAAGGATGTGTTAGGATTAGGAGGAGGATCTCAGAGTGTTATGAGGTCAGCCTTTAACAAATGTTGCAATGCATGAGATAAAGGCATACTAATTCTGGTGAATTGCCTTATGGGGCGTCTGACATACATTGGTTTCCCTGTTGTTGTTGTTGTTGTTGTTGTTGAACAGGCGCTAGATTAGAGACAAACACCACTCCCACAGAATGATTACGATCATTTTTACCATGGCTCCTCTGGCCATAGACAACATTGGTTTCTTTTTACCAATGAACGACTTCTTCATAGCATTAGAAGTTGCAGCCATTGGAATCTTCCCACTCTTGATACCACTTTCAACTTGTTCGCCAGTCAAAATCAGCTCAGTAAACCCTGATGATGAACTCCCAATCAGAAAATTAAAGAATGGACCTGTCAGAGTGCCCATGAAAATATCCACCAACTCCCGGTCAGTCAAAGGAGGTTGCACCCTTCAAGTTAGATCTCTCCACTTCTGGGAATACTCCTTGCACCCTTCATTTGACCCCATGGACATGTTTTGCGATTATACATGAGTTGGCGCCAAGTCAACATGATATTGATACTGCTTGTAGAAAGTAGCAGCCAAGTCTTCCCATGTGTGAATGTTGGTTCCTTCCAGCTGGTAGAACCATTCAAGTTGAGTACTGGACAAACTTTCTTAAAAGAAATGGACCTATAATTTCCTATCAGCAGTATGAGGTTGGATTTTTCGAACGTACGACCTTAGATGAAGTTTGGGACAAGAAACCTGTCATAATTAGCGAAGATAGGGACCTTGAATTTGTGAGAGATGACCACCCCCGGGATCAGACCTAGCTCTCCAAAATCCAATCCAGGAACTTTCTGGATTTCCACAGCTTTGAGTCGGTCTTCCAACTGCTTGCATTTGTCATCTGTAGGAGGATACTATTCATCAGAGTAGTATTTATCCTTAGAAACTTGATTATTTCTATCTTCACCCCTGACACTTCTACCATCCTCCTCTTGGTTGTCGTCTTCCTTAGAGGAAACATCATTCACTCAAGCTGGTTGGGCAGGACCCATGTTGAGGATAACAACCCGTTTCTTAGTCTTCTTTTTCGTGGTGAGGAGCGCCATCATCTCTTATTGCCCTTTGGTCAGATTCAAAAGAGTCTCTTGAAATTGTGCATGCTGAGTTTGGAGATCCTTGACAGTTTGTTCGAGGGCCATCTTATACTGAAATAAATAGTACATAGATGAGGAAACCTGTATTGGAAAACCTGTTTAGGAAATGATGCATGATATATAGATGCAATGTTTTCAAGGACCTTAGGAGATTTAAATTTGCTAAAAAAGATATAATTAATAAGTTCAAAATTACAATTGCCTTCTAGGCTTACAATGAAAAGAAAAAGGGTCTCAAGGAGACATCAATTTAAACTCATTAAACCTAAGACTCAAGTCTCCCACAAACGCTTCCTCTTCGTGTCAATGTATGCATTAAGGATTTTCTCCTCGTGGAGTTTCTTTATGAGCTTCATCACTTCCTTTCCCCATGCATAAAATTGAGTTTCAAAGGTGTCCCATTCTTCCTTGAGTTGAATCCAGGACTTCTATAATTCTTTGAGGTCAGTGGGCATGTCTGGATGGAGGATGGTGTGAGAAACATCTCCTTCGACAACAGGTTCTAAGATCACCTGTAGAACAGCTGGATATGGCATCATAAGGTTTTGAGCATGAGCTCGTGCTCATTTGAGATAGGGATCCAAAGGGATAGAGTTATTTTTTCCTAAAGTTTTGCTATCAACCTTGTTTACCATACCCTAAACACGTATAAACCTTTGACGATAACCTTGAGGATCATTTTTGTAGTGGAACATAATACCCTGGATAAATGCGTCATGAGGACCATCTCTTCGAGCATAACCAAATTGTCATAGAGCCAGAGAAAGGTTGTAAGTAATACCTCCCCTAATTCCAAGGAGTGGAACATTAGGGAATTCCCCACAGCGGTTAATGATAGTAACATCTTCCAGATATCGGGAACACCAATAGATATCTGAATGGGAAAGCGACATCATCCTTTGAGACCACCTCAAACCTTGTTCATTCTTTATTACTGATCGAGGAAGGGGGGAAATAAACAACCTAGATAGCAGAGGTATGCAACACATAAGAGTCCCTCGCTTCCTCATAGTACGATTGTGAAGAGAATGCAAAATGTCTCCGAGCAAGGTAGGCATAGGGTTACGAGAAAGAAATATTTTGATGGCATTTACATCTATGAGTTGGTCTGGATTAGGGAACAACACCAAACCATAGATTAATAAAGCCAAGATTTCTTCGAATCTTGAAAACTCATAGCATCCAAAAATAGTCTAGCCTTCTCTAGTAGAAATTTATCTAGAAAACCCTTGACTCAACTCCTTGTTTCCCAATTTGATACAATGTCAGACCGCTTCAGATGTAAGGCTGCTGCAATTTCTTCAGGTTATGGATATTTCTATAAACAGGTGAGAGGAATTTGATTGAGAACATGTAATCCCAGTAATTGAGAAAACTCCTCCATTGTAGGTACCAACTAATAATCGGGAAAAGTGAACTAGTGATGTTTAGGGTCAAAGAACTGGAATAAAACACTCATCTTGTCTTCTTAAAAACCCAAGGTAACCAAACTGAGTATACGACCATGCCTATTGATTAATGGAGAACTTTCAGGAACCCTTGAGACAAAGTTCTTAAGTTGAGAAGGTATCCTCACAAAACTGATCAGGATAGTGTGTCTGCGAGTGGAGGCTATAACCTACAAAATAGAACAAAGATAAATCCCTAAGTCCTTAAAATGGTTAGTGAAAATGATATGTTTAATAATGTCATGATGCTATGATGTCATGTTCGAACAATTAATCATACACAAACAAAACGCATAAGGCTTTAGGTTTAAGCTTGCATGGAGTTCGTAGGTAAGTACCCTTTTGAAGTTTTAGTTGGCTCAACTTGTCCTAAAAGAAGTAACCGGGTTCTAGGACCCTCAATATCACTGATCTTTCTCTCGGGCTTTGTTTCAGCACAAGCATCTAATTTACGACTAAAATATCTCGAGAGTCTGATCTCAATGAGTGTAGTGTCGAGTATCAACCAACTTCAGTCTGCACCAAAGCCAGCTATCTCACTACTTTATAAAGGATAAGTTGTGTCAACTAAGGTTTTAAGGTCAGTTATTGCTTATGACACCACGCGGCGACCCAATATTATGCTTGACTGACTAAAGGGACACCAACACAAACCAATGGGTCACACTAATATAGTCATCATTTCAACAATATCGATCTACGCCATATAGTTTTCATGATCTATTTCTACTTACCTAATATTCCCCAGATCCAAGTATACGATCTATACAAGAAATAAACCTAAGCATATCCCAAAATATAAAGCAAATAAGGAAAACAAGTAAAGCAATAAAGGTGATTAAGATCTTAAGGTAACCTCACTTTTAGTTATGTTCCCAGGAGAGTTGCCAGTTCTATAATACAGTGGGAGAACTGAATTTTTGGTTTTGCATTTTATCGGAAATGTTGCGGATAGCAAGAGTCGCCACTGACTTTTCTTTTATACAACAAAGGAAAGAGTGAAAAGAACAGGAAAGACCTTTTGAGAATTTTATGAGTAAGGGGGTAGGTTATGAAAAGGTAAGGTGTTAGCACCCTTTTCATCCATATTTATATACAGGCTCTTAATCGCTAGCTCACTTTTAAAATCCTTTGTGTTTGTGTATGCTTGAAAATATTTGAAAAAATGCCTAAGTGCGGAAATTGTAATGATTCTCGTATCATTGAGAATGTATACAAAATGTTTGTTTTTTGGAAATATTTATTGAAAGAAAGTGTTGTTTTGTGGAAATATGTTTTGAAAATGCCAATGCAAGGCAATTTTCTTTATAATAACCCTTGTATCAGTCCTCAAGAGTGTTTAATAAACATTTTGAAAGTAGTTGTTTTAAAAGTGTGAGGTGTGAAAATTGTTTTATTTTGTGAGCAAGCGATTATGAGCAATCTAGCTACTCCAAAGTATTTTTTCTTTTCCTCCTCCTTTAGATAGTGTTATCCTAACATTGGTTCGTAGGAATCCTTATTATTGGATATGAGGTACAAGCGCGGGTCATCATACAGTCATAAAGGGAAACTTGTAAGACGCTTTAGCAATTGTCGTAAAGGACTAAGATCGTTTACCGAAGGCAGCATCGAAGGGTCATCGAGGGACTACGATCTTTTAACCGAGGGTCTTTGCTAAAGCATCTCATTTTTGAGGGACATGACTGTTTAAATATGAGGCAACAAGTGAGGTTACCCTAGAGGTGCGCGTGTGTGAAGTGTTTTGATTTCAAGTATTTGTCTTAAGATTAGGTTTTCTAATGTTTTGGTTTTAGTATTTTCATACAAACCCTAATTACTAACAGTTATAAGGAAATCAATAAATTGCAAAAATTAAATATTCTACACTATTACAAGGCTTCGGGGATGGGGAGTCCAAACTTTATGAATGGGGATGAAAAAGTAAAGTAAACCCTAATTTATCTATTATAAGCTTTGGGCAATTACATAATTATATAAATGCAAAAAATAAGCAAAGCGCAGAGATGATGAAGAGAAAAGATGTCAAAACCCTAAAACATTTTCTAAGTGTTTTAGAAAAAAGTATTTTTGGTGTTTTTGTTTAGGAAAATAATTTATAGTGTGAAATAATAACAAAACCTAATTCTATTTATTTTATAAATTAATTAGAAAAGTATAAAAAAGTGATTAAATTAAATTAATTTTTATTTAAGTTAATTAATTAAAACCTAAATCTAAATTTTGTGATTTTATTATTTTTTCTAAGTAAAAAAATGATTTAAAAAAGAAAAAGTTAACTAAAATAAAAAAATTAAAACGGGCCTATGTTGTAAGCAAAATGGGGGTGTGAAAACGATAATTTTACAAGCCCAAACTAGCCAAATCCCTGGTCTATGTTGATCCAATGTGACTGTCCATGGGGGGTTCATCATAGGCGTGCAGATTTTGGAACGCTGGATCTAGATAAATGAGATTTGATAGTGTATGGGTGAGGTACACCATGTGCATGTTGGGATGTCTTGAATGGGATCTATAAGAGAAATGTTAGAAAATAAAATGCCAGAGGTCGGGATCGAACCCTTGCCCTAACATACCAACGCCTTACACACACACATGCTTGCCACTAGGGTGGCTGTTTCATCCGGTTGTGAAACAACACCCATTAAATATATTATAAAACGAGTTTGAGAAATTTGAAATTGCCAGCTCACCCTTCTTCTTCCTCTCGTGCGCCTTACAGTAATAATAACAACAATGTTCCATTTTTGATTTTGTAAAATGCTCATTTCTCAACCAAATTGAAAGATGTAAACATTAAACTTGCTTGAATTTTAACCACGAATCCAACCATATAACTTTCAAAAGCTATAGATCAATGGTTACGACGAATTTTTTTTGGTACCAAACTGAAAAACCTAATATTTCAGAAACTTCAGTTCCAAAATTCTCATCCCATTGTTAATTAAAATGCAATTTAAGGACATGGTTAGCTTATAATGGTGATATCTACATTTTTCCTTTAGAATGTAAGTGCAAATGATGCTTGAATAAAAAGTTCAAAGTTTGAGAAAACTTACCTCTTGATGAAAAATCTAATGCCCTCTACATGACTTCCAGAAGCAATGTGATGCTTGTTTTATCTTCCTGGGACCTTGGTGAGTATGTTGCAACTCTTACTTTTCCTTGAGAGTGTCTAGATCAGTCTACTCAATTCAAGTTGCAAAGTTTTATTTTGAAAATGGTGGATGATGATGCAGTGATTACAAAAGTTGTTCAGGTGTTTGGAGAACATCTATATGATGTACTTAAGGTGTTTGAAATGTAAAAGAGGAAAATGCATGAGTGGTTTTTAAGTTGGGGTTGGAAGCTTCAAATGTGCAACAATGGTGGTTTCTTGGTGATTCTCAGTTTGAGAGTGTTTAAGGGCTTGTCAATTCGTGTCTTGCCTTGCAAATGATCTCTTTATTTATAGGCAACAGGTTTTGGAGGTTGAAACATGGTTCCAATGCATTGTCGGGTGGTTTATAGTCTTAGAGATGTTTCTTCTGAGAAATTATGTTGAGTGTGATCAGAAGAAATAAGTTAGAGGCTAAAGGAGTGGATTTATGATTAAAGTTTACTTTATGAAAATGGAAGAGTTATCTTTTTCCCTAAAATGGAATGATGCATTGGACAATGTTTGAATCAAATGGAATATATCTCAAAAGCTTGTGTAATCTTCTGATTAAAGATAGATTTACAAGTTTAGAAGTTTGCAAAGGGAGATCTCTAAGCATGGTGTGAGATTTGGACATTTTAGAAACTTGAAACAATATCTTCAACTTTCTTGTTGACCATTTTAGCTAAATCAACAGGGAAATTGGTGAAAATTGGCCAAGAAGTTGAGATGAAAAACTAACCAAAACTTATTGAATTTTTTTCTAAGTGTTGGATAAAAAACATCACAACATCATGGGCCTATATCTCTTAATCCAAGCAATTTTTGAGGATCATCCCATATTAACAACGTTGTAGAATTCATCAATCTCTATAAATTCACGTTGAATGTTTTCTTTGAATCAACTTGGATCTTAGTGAAAATTGGCCATGAAGTAGTGACTTTGTTAAGAACAAAACACTTAGAATATTTTCTAAGTGTTGGAAAATTTTTTAACTTTTGACTTTTGTTGACTATCTTTTTTATTCTTGGTGATAAAGTTTGATAGTTTTGAATATCTTGATGATTCTTGATTTTTCAATTCCAATGTTGACAAAAAAAATCAAAGTTTGACTTTTCTATGACTGTTGCCTTTTCATCAATTGATTTATTTCCTCAAATATCAATCACTTGTATCTTTGGAAATGTCTTGAGACATGTGATTATGTCAAGATATTGTATTTGAGCTCTTGAGATCATGGTTTAAACCATTAGGTCATGCACTAGGCCAACAATCAATGACTAGTCATCTTCAATCAAAACCCTAATTTTGGCAATTTTTGACCTTTGATGGTTTGATGGCTTTCCTTGAGTAATCATGATCAACACTTAATCAAATGATGAATGTAACCTCAAAATATTGATGTTGACAAAAAATATTGAAGTTTGACTGTATATTGACCATAATTAACTTTTTACTCAATACAGTGATTTTCAATCTTCTGAGCATTAATTGAGCAAACATGTGATGCAAGACTTGAAACTTAAAATAAGCCTTATTGAGGACCTATGATGAACCATGAAGTCATTTGAAACCATTTCAACCCAATCTTCCTTGATAGCACAAACCCTAGTTGAAGACCTTTGCTTAGGAGTTGGTTTTGATCCTGTCAACTCTTGAGTCGTTTGAACAAATGGGGACCTCATGTGAATGTCTTGAAGAAAATGGGAGATAAATTTTGGGGGTACAACAAATGTGAATAAATGTTGATAGCTACAGTAAAGCGGCTCTCAAGCAAAAAACATGAGTCAGTATCTTTTATCGTCTCCACAGGAGAAGTGTTATCGATGCCATTCAATCATTACTACGTTTCTAAGCTTGTTTGTAAAAGTATATTTAAAGAGAAAGGAAAAAGAAATAAATAAATAAATTTAAAGATTTTGGATAGGGTCGAGAACATGCACGATTGGTTTTCATAACTAAAAAATATGTCTCTTATCAGTCAGTTATACACATCCTATTAATTCCTCAATACCACCATGTATCACTCACATCGAAGTTCATGTCCAATCGCCAACGAGGTTTCAACCATATCAGTTC